>JACBOU010000066.1:0-356735 GCA_014706145.1 Phytophthora sp. ST_20190627
CTTCGACCTCACTTTTACTCAAAAGCTGGCACCAAATACTATTCGGTTGTCTGCTGTACCAAGCGTTCTTACTGCCTTTTGCAGTGGCGTTTGCCAACAAAGACGCTGTTACGTCATCCACCACGGCATTCCGAGCCTTTTACGCAGCGGAGATTTTATTCTTCGCTGACTTTTACGTGAAACTCAACACTGGTTTCTACGAGGCTGGTAACATCCACCGAGACAAACGCAAAGCTCGAATCAAGTACATCAAGTCGTTCGGCTTCTTCTTAGACGTACTGGCCGTCATTCCGTTGTCGTTCTTGCTTCCAGTTACCAATTTGGTGGTTTCGGATGTTCAAGGAATTTGGTGGCCAGGGTGGCTGGAATTCCACAAGTTCCTGAGAATTTGGCGTGTACCTGAATACTTGTCGAATCTGGACGATGTGTACGCTAAATATTTTCGAGCACTCAAGTCTTTAAAGTGTTGGTGGCCACAGCGTTCGTGGCTCATGTTGTAGCGTGTGGTCGGTTCGTGTTCAACTGGAGCGACAATACTACGCTGGACACGGACACTTGGCTCCGTCAACGCTTCAAAGGCAACTACTAGGTACACAATACGTACAAGTTCTGTTTTGGAGTGTGGGGCTGCTCACGGGGGCGTTTGAAGGTGCTTTGCCACGCTACAATACGGAATTCGTGTTCACTTTGGCTGTGATGTTACTGGGATTCGTGCTCTTTATCTACGCTTGCTCCACTTTGTCAATGCTGTCCAAGTCTGAGAGCAACCAGACTGTACTAGCACAGGCGCGTATCAATCAACTTCGACACTTACTTACATTTCATCGTGTACCGGAATCACTACAAGCAGAAGCAGTGGAGTATCTGAAACGCCACTACACAGCAGCTGAATCGAATGATCGAGAGGTAGTGAAGTTGTTGTGTCCGTCCATTAGCAAAGACATCCAGGTAGAATTATTGAAGGATATGGTCGGTCGTATCCCTCTTTTCCGTGGTTGCAACGAACAATTCATTGTGGCACTCACGAGTTTGCTGGAAATGACGAGCTTTCCTGCTCATGTGACGCTGTTTCAACCTGGAGACAAAGGAGACTACATGTACGTGGTCAACTCGGGTGTGTTGCACATTTTAGTGAATGGAGTCAAGGTGCGCGAGTTACGACAAGGAAGTTTTTTCGGAGAAGTGTCAGTGTTTTCAAAGCGTCCACGATCTGCTGCAGTCGTGACGACGTCTTACTGCACACTTTATCGTCTTTCACGATTCCATACTGAGCGAGTTTTGGAAGGTTATCCAGACTATGCATCTGAAATCGCCTTAATGATAGATGACATGGTCAATGAACGGGAAGCATACACATCTGCACACGGCGGTGGTGAGGAATTTATGTTAACAACTTTGTTTCACTTGTCCTCGAAATCGCCAGTGAAAAAGAAGCGTCAGTCATTGAAGGATCGAGCGAGAAAGGTAACACAGTCATCTCTGGTACGCAGCAAGTCGACTAGAATGATATCTGCGTCGCGACATTCCGAATACGACGGAGGAATATCTCGATGAATGAGAATCGTGCCATGCACTTTACTCCTTCACCGATCATTTTACCACCCAAAGTTGTCGCCAAAAGGCCTTCTGGACAGTTGGTGCGTAGTCAGTCGGTCTACGCTCGCCGTATATCGACTGGCAAAACTTGGTGGCTGCAACGCACTACAAGTTTGAAAACCTCGACAGCTACTCGTCCTGATACCATGCAAGGATTCTATGACAATTTATCTCGACGTCGTGGATCCCAACAATTAGCTGGAGACGCCTTATCTGGTGTATTTTGTCGACTTTTATTACGCCGTGTGATCGACCACACGTCTCAATGGCGGAAATACTGGCTGATTGCTCTTCAAGTACACTTGGCATCGAACTGGTACATCGTATCACTGCTACTATCATTCCCAATATTGGACTGTCCGATCATTAACCGTGGCGTACAGGCTGTATACATTCTCTTGGACATTTTTCTAGCTGTGGACATTTACCTGAATTTGCACTTAACTTACACGGCAAACCGTAAGAAAAGTACAGACCCGTTGCTAATAGCAAAGCGATATCTACGCGGTTGGTTTCTACCAGACTTGTTGTGTATGATGCCGTATCGATGGTTTATACCACTCACCGTGTCTTCCGTTATAATGACCCACCCGCTTTACTTCGACTGCCACAACTACTTCGCGTTTGGCACATTAAGGGCATCTGAAAGAGTGGGAAAAATCCTTCCGACTGAACAGTACAAGTTGGATTTTACTTGGTGGTGGTGGATATTTGCTACTTCTGCATTTTGTGGCATGTATCTACTTCAGCCTTACATACATGGAAGGCTTCAGTAATGTTGATGTCGATGGAGAATCGTGGCTACCAACGAAAGAATTGGAAGTAAAACTTTGTGTGGATTACCACAGCGACGGTATGATGTACTATTACAACAATGGCCATACCAATTCATCCTATACGCCAGCAGAAGCTCACGCTGTAGCAGGTATACAGTACACGCGCTCACTTTACTTTGGAGCTACAATGCTTACGACTTTGGGTAAAACCGTCGAGCCGGCAACTACTTTACAATATTCCGTAGCACTGGTTTTGATGTTATGCGGGTTTCTCTCGATGGCTGTTATGATTGACACTGTGCAAAAACGAATCACAGCTTCAGCTTTCGAGCATAAGGAATTTCTAGTGACTCGTACTCGTGTGCAGCGATTCATAAACTCCCGAACTGTACCTTCGGGTGTTCATCAACGTGTAAAATCGTTCTTGGAGTTCTGGTGGTCCTCGCATCGTGGTGCAGTTGCTAGTGATTTACTGAATGAGCTTCCAGAGACGATCAAACGCCCAGTATTACGGAGTATGTGTCAGCCTGCACTACGCACTTTGTCTCTGCTAGCAGACGTTCGACCGTCATTGGCTGCTTTGGAGCAGGTTTTCGTGGACAATATACGATTTATTCTGTACGGCCAGGGAGAGATAATCTACAGACAGGGAGACTACGCCAGTGGACTCTTTTTCCTACTTGAAGGCGAGTTAATTATCATCGTTGATGGTGGAATGCCTCGCACAATTGTGAAAGGTGGTTTTATTGGAACTGCTGCGCTGAATCTTAGTGAAACATCCGTAAGTTACGCAGAGCGCGTGACTGCGGCAAGTGGCTGTATCTTGCTTTTCGTATCGCGAGACCATCTAAATGGCATGCATAAAGTGTTTCCTACGTTTTCAATGGCGTTGAGAGCCTTAGAAAAACGACTAGAAGGAGCCAAGTTAGCTCGAGCGCAACAAGATTACAGCACCCGTGAACGTTCATTTAGTGGGGGCGTAAGACCGATGTCTGCTAGTAAGAAGCCGACCTTCGAGATGAAATTACTGCATTATATGGGCCTCGACGACCTCGTTTTCGATCCTGATGACACTAGCACCGAAATTTGGGATCTCTGGATCTTTGGTTTGACTTTTGCGTTGTACTTGAAAGTGATTGGAGACGTTGCGACTGGAGTGGACACTAGCGAAATTGCAGGATCAGAAGCTGTCGCAGTAATTTTTGAGTTGTTTTTCGCACTAGATTTTTACTTTCATTCACGTCTCGGCTACTACGAATACGGCAACAAAATTATGGACGTGGTCACTATACGCAAAACGTTCTTCCATTCTCAGCAAAGCTGGTGCGACGTATTGGCACTTGTTCCACTCTACATTGTAAATTGGATGGTTGGTTCAATGCACCACTACGAAATTCTCAGTATCAATGAATTGTTCCGTCTCTTTCGAGCTAAGAAGACTTTTTCAAAGCTGGAAGAAAAACATTTGAGTCACACGCTACAACTGAGATTGGTGAAATTGATTTTGTTGTCTTTCATGCTGACGCATCTATTTGGTTGTATTTGGTTCAATTTCAAGAGCACATCGTCTTCTACTGAGGAAAATGGCTTCCTACTCCATCTCTCAAGGATGGAAACGAGGATGTTCAATATTCGGCGTTGCTGTTTTGGGCGTTTGGGTTAATGTCAAACTCTTACGCTGGAGAACTTCCAAAAACGGAAGCGCAGTGGTGTTTTACTGTTGCTGTTCTCGTATCCGGCGCCTTTCTCTTTGCTTATGTGGTTGGGAATATTTCAGATGTAGTGGAACTCATTGATGCGAACTCACGCGACTTCAATTCCAAGATCAGCTCTCTACGACTCCTCTTGGCACATTTCCACTTGCCACCCACGATTGAGGAGCAACTCAAGACTTACTTTTTCTTCCAGCGCTACCACACGATCACCCAAGAGTATCTTTTGGAACGCTGTCTGCCACCGTCACTGCTAACAGAAATTCGACTTGTTCATCTCCAACCAATGATTTCAAAAGTTGGGTTTCTGGCTGGGATGGAAGGATCTGTAACTCGAATGCTCGTGTCACAGTTTGTACAAGCACTTACTGTCAAAGATCAATATGTCTTTCGTCTGGGTGAGGAAGGAAGCGACATGTTTTTCGTGTTTACTGGAATTATTGACGTATTAGTGCCGGTCGAGACAGTTCACCGCCGTCAGTCACACGACGCCAGGTTAAATTCACTAGGTTCACCATCTCGTTCCTCCTTCCGCACAGTCTTCCCAATACTTGATCCGTCCAAGTTGCAGTCCAAAGGCCAAATGAAAAAGGTGAATGAACTCACATCCGGTAGCTACTTTGGTGAAGTGGCACTTTTCACGAGTAAACCTCGCAGTGCTCATGCTCGTTGTAAGACTTCCTGTGTGCTTTACAGACTCTCAAGACGTTCACTTGAACTCGTATTTGAGCGATACCCGGACTGGAAACGCAAAGTACTGAATATTGTCAATATTCAACAGGAGCAGCAGCTTCTGCGCAATTTGTACATGGAAGAGCAGATGGATATCGCAGCGAATACGTCCAAGAAAATGATGAAACCTGTCGATACACTTGGCGATGCTACCAATATAAACAAGACCGACGTATCAACGGGAAACTCAGCAGGTAGTTTCTCAGAGAAAGCTTCTTCATCTGGCCAGCGTCGTGGAACGAGAGATGCGGCTACCAGACCGATGGGAAGAATGTCGTCACTGAAATCGGCCGGAGAATTTTTCTCATCCTACAAAGCACAGAGTTCTGCGTCAACTGAGACCGTAACAGCCTTCCAATTGTCCCGTCAGAAGAAAGATGTGATTTGGGTGGATATGTTGCTGCAAAGTTCTGATGTACAGAGTAAATTTCACGTCCAGTGGCTGATGGTTATTGCCACCGGTACAGTCTACATGGCACTTGTGATTCCATACCGCAATTCATATGACGTGTTGGAACGTTTGAGTCCGCTTCCTATTGTTGCAAGAGTGTTGGAACTAACGTGCGAAGTCTTGTTTGGATGGGATATTTGGGTCAACTGGAATCTGAAAGACGGACTGGAATCAATGGAACTGTACGAAAGAAAACAGCGGGAAGCGTATCAAATAAAACGTTTATGGATCGATGTGATCGCAGCTATTCCGATTGACCACTTTCTCTCAGACTTTTACCAGTCTCCGTTGCTGTGTTTGAATCGATGTCTTAAGCTTTTGAATTTTCCGCACTATATGAGAGAAATCAACCGCCGCAGTGTATCGTACGAGATGAATCGCCTCTCCACATTATGGATCTTGTTGTTTGTACTCATGCATTGGTGTGCATGTGCCTACTTTTCCATCGCATCAACCCCACGTACAGAAGGTGACAACAATTGGGACAACTGGTCTCTGCCACGTAACGCAATCGACATCTCGTGGACAAACCCGTCGTTCGACTTATTGATGCTTCGCTTTTTAAGGGGGGTATTTTTCGCGTCCACCGCGTTTTTCAAGAAAGGGAAAGTTTTTGAACCCACAAACTACATTGACTACACATTCACACTTTTTGTGGACTTTGTTGGGCTAGTGACGATGGCTTTCATGATTGGTGAGATGGCGAACTTGTATGGCTCGTACATCAGCAACGAGGTGGAGTTCCGTAAGAATCACATTGCAGTGGATTTGTACTTGGAACGCTGGCATATTACTGGGAAATTGAGAGCTCGGTCTCATGCGTTTTTATCTTCTTTATGGAGTTCGCATCGGGGCGTCAGCTACCAGGCCATTTTTGAGGAAATTCCACAAGTGATTCGAATTGAGTCAATTCTGCACATTGCCAATCTGCCGTTGCGTGTATTTATTAACAACGTTTTCCGCCCATTCGCTACCGCTCACCCTCATGATCGTGATGTTGAGGTGATTACATGCGCGATAGCTCAACATCTCAAATACGAAGGTTATCCTCGAGACGAATGTGTGCTAGTAGAAGGAAGTGTTTCGAAGGAAATGTACTTCGTCGTCAAAGGCCATTTACTTTCCACAACAAGTGCAGATCACCCGGAAGAATTTAGTGAACAAGCACCAGACCAGCACTACAAAAAGGGAGATTTCTTTGGAGAACATGGACTGCTTGGATACTCTGTAGGTGTTTCTACTGTAAAGACCGTGTCTGCTTGTGACTTATTATCTCTAAGTTCTGAAGATTTGTTACAAGTGATCCTTTCGCGTCCTCTTTTCCAAACAGCACTGAGTATAGCTGTGGAAGGGTATCGAGTGTTATCCAAACGTCGACGATTCAGTCGACCTACGTCTACTCAAGATGACGCGAAACGAGCAGAAGAAGATTGGGGAAATGTGCTTTTTCGACTTCTTAACGCTCATAGAAAGCAGTGGGTGGCAGAAGCGCTTTCGTTCAGTACAGGAGACCCAGATGATTCATTTAACGAGCCTTGGACTGCTTCCTGCTTGAAACCTGGTCAGGAAGTTGGCCTCGTCTCAATTACGTCGCCTGAATCATGTTTGAAAGTGTTTGAGAAGCTTCTTCGCCTCATTGCGACTCGAGGTTTGTTGGATACGAAGAATTTACATCAATCTGGAGCACAGTTCCAGGCCACGCTACCTATCATGACTGCAAATCTCTCGGCACACTGCAGCGCCAATGTGTCGGTGACCGAAAGGTCCGACAGCAGGAAGCTTAGCAGTAAGAAGCTGTCCTGCATTTCACTAACCACGCAATAATTTACAGATTATAACAGCTTGATACATCCTGAAGATATAAGTACTTATTTGAGTTCGACTTCTCCGAGCATGGCAACGAAAGCCAATACAGGTAGGGTATTCTATAATTTGGATCCGATATTGAAGTACGAAGCATAAGAACGACTAAAGAACATTTTGTACTATTTTTCGGAGTAAAAGATGACCACCGGTGTACAAACAATTCAGAGTGAATTCTCGTCTCATGAGTTTTCAACAAGACAGTAGAAAAAAATGGTACCGATAACGACAGAGATAGATCATGAACTAGCCAAAATAAAACGGATTCCCACAACTGAAGCAGATGAAGTGGACTGGTTCTAGTTTTCGACTGTAGATAGCAGTTGCTAGCGTGCTTAGTCGTCATCATGGAGGTACCTTTGAGCGAAAAAGATAGTGAGCGAGTTCCCCAAGGACAAGTCGGAGCTGCTGAACCTCAAGTGGAGGAGACCATGGGCTCCTTATCCTCTCTCGTGTTCAAAACTGATGACGTCACTGGTACGACATGCATGAAGGAGGACGAAACTCAACCGTCAGCCTCTAGAGTAACAGTGAAAGCACCAAGAGCTTCACATATAATGCCAAGGAAATCCGGACCAACGACGGTAGATTCGTCGGAGCCCAGACCATCCATCGTCAACGTTGTGGCTGTTGAAGTCGCCACATTCTTCGATGTCTTCGGTCTACTCGGGGTACCCATGATCATCATGTTCCTACTCTCAGCAGCTTGGACTTTCATGCTAGCTGTCATTCAAGTTCAAGCTAATGAAATGGCGAACACGATAATGAATACAACGGATTTCGACAACGGCGAGTTTTGGATGCTCCCTCAACCCAATTCCGCTCTCATATTTTCGTCCACAGTCCTGCTTTCACTATTCGGAATCGGCTACACGGGATTCGCAGTGACGATGATTTTCTTCTACCGAGCTGGTGAACCAACCGAAACCAACGAATCATACGTGAACACCGACCCTGCTGCTGGCAAAGCTGATACTGAAAGCACAAGTACGTCCATAGGGAACAATCAACAAGAACGCAGCCGATTCCAGCGTATTATTGCCTGGATTCGACACACGTGTGATTTACCGGCTGAAATCCGCCAGCACTATTACGTACGACCCTTGCTTGTTTGAACAGTTATAATACGATGACCTCTGACAATCCGCTGTGCTTTTTGTCCCTTCTAGACTGCCGCACTTGATCTTCCCAAGCTCATTTTCCAGACTATTACGCTTTATACATACCTGGAAAAGGATTTCCAACTCCGATCATCTACACCTACTCGGTCCTACTGCTTTGCAATTGGCTTGTAGCTTGCTACCGTAGCCAACGCTACGTAGCAGACCCAGCACTGGTCATTTCTCGGCTCTACTACACGTACGTTACTTATCTGCAGTGAATTATTTAAGCTCATGCCTAACACGATTTTTTGTGTAGCTTCGATCTGTTCTTCGCCGTGTTTGCACCGCTCGTGGTTCTCATTTTCTTCATCTTGTCGTTCAAGTTTGACCGAGAGGCATTTTTGACAAAAATTGAGACGATCGGGACTGGCACATTTGACACCGTAGCTCGGCTTTTCGGAGATCCGTCGCAGATCTCAAGTTTTTGTAGTGCATTCCACTACTTGCAGTTCTCATCGGGCTCCACATTATTCTACAAATCCGCGCTGAATCTGCTCTCTCTGTATAAGTGGAAGAAAATCATCTTGACTTTGATTTACAATCACCACGAGCGTCAAATGGAGCGAAAGCGTGAAGTATTGGTTGGACCAGTGCCCAGTAATGTGTCGCGTACAGCAAGCGTCAAATTGGCCATTACGAAGCAGTACACGGCGTCAAAGTTGAAGCTCAAGATGGAAAAACATTTTGGTCCCAAGCTCTTTCTCTCGCTGGTGTTCTTAGTCGCAGGAATCGGCAACTTTGTCTACTCCATCGGAGCTGTCGAGTCCACCATGGATTTATGCAGCAAGTACGACAAGTGCGCCGTAGTCAGTTACCACTGGAATTTCGGTCAGAAGCACTGCACATGTCTTGTATTTGCGGATCGTCAGATGGCACCGAAAACTTACGCAGAGTGGATTGACCCCGAAGACACTTCATCGAACCTCGCAGAACTTGCACTTGCTGGGGAATTACGCATCGTTCAAATTATCAACCGAGCTGTACCTGAACTACCAGAAGAGCTAAAGAAATGTAAATACCTGGAGCAACTCATCCTCGCGTATACTAAAACGGTGGCTTTGCCGAAGTGGCTATCCGAGTTCTCCCACCTCGAATATTTGTAAGTACTCGTACATTTTGATACACTGGAAAGTAATCTCACTGTGTCTACGTGTTTTCTAGCCACATCGAGGGAGATTTCACGAGTAGAAGACTGACGACCATACCGGAGGGTCTTCGACAATATGCCGCTTCTCTCCTTTTACACTTGGGTGGTATTCCTAACGTAGAGAAGCTACCGTCACTTTCATCGCTCACAGGTTTACGTTACTTGACGCTGGCCGTCTTAGATTCGATGCAAGAGATACCAAGTTTCGAGGGGCTCTCAAGACTCAGCGATTTAAGCATCGTCAACGCACCACGCGTCACAACGTTGCCTTCATTGAAACCTCTCGTGAGTCTGACAACCATGGGGATACGTCCAAAAAGCGCAGTGTGCTGTAATGGTTTCATTTCTGGAACGTGTAACATGACGATGGCCCAGTGTTTACCCGTGGCAAGTGAGAAATTTTCGCTTGCTTGCACTGATGAGCGAATATCTGAAGACGACAAGGCTGTTCTCGCAACGTTTGGAACTTCTATTTGCCCCAACATAGCTTCGGTCGATCGAGAGGCGACTGCACCAAGTAAACATACGACGGACGAGCTTTGCGGTGGTATCAGCTACAAAGAGTGTGCTCTGGATGGTATTCAAGGCATATGCTACAACACACGGATGATGGTTATCAACTGTGAAACAACCTCAGGGTATATTGCAATGCGCAAGTTGCAAATTCAGCGTGGTGTCGGAGACCCTTGTGATCCTGAAGTGGAAGAGTGGCTCGGATGCACATGATCGGTCTTTTCAAGTGTAAACGCATGCTACTTTTCGATATGAAAAATATGCACTTGGCTTGATTGCTTGATCCTTGATTTGGCTAGACCCTATATACAGCCGCAGCCACAAGATCATTGGTTTACAGAGTCCTAATAGTATTGACTGTAGGGTAACTCAGTTATGACCTAGATTAGTTGTGTTACTTTGATCGTTATTTCAGTACGACGTGGAACCAATCGAGGTTGGATCGCACAGCTTGGCAATATTTTCCTCCCACCAACCCCCGGTGACGGAATCAATTAAGTTTACGTCTGCGGGCAGCGCCAAGTCTTTCCTCGTGAACTCCGTCTGCCTGCGCCATCGTGTCCGTTTCAGCCCTGGCTGCCCCCTGTTCCGCAAGGGCCTTTCTTCTCGTGTCCTCAAGCAACTCGTTCCAGCCACCATTCGTCGTCTCTTCAATACCGTCCTCGGCCAGGATCCTTGTATCGCTTTGCTGTTTCTCCATCCCTTGGTCTTCTCGAAGATGACGCCCCCTAGAAGTTTGGCTATGCAAGCCTGCATCCGACGGAGCTGCAGCCAGAGCCCCCACCACCCCGATACACGCAGCCAGTACAGTGAACCTCATTGCAAGTTGATGAATCTTGTCTTGTTTGGTTGCTGCAAATTTAGGAATGGATAAGGATCCCCAGTTCCTCGACTTTTGAGACGTCGCTCTGCGTCTTGAAATCTTTATCGGTTTCGACTTGGGAAATCCTTATTCACCGTGAGGGTAGATTCTTTCCTGGGTCGTATACCGGTCTTCTCGACCTAGTACAGATGGGTCGTCGTTGTCGTTTTGGGTCGTCGTTGCCACAAAGTCATATAGAGCTTTACTTCAGGATTCAGCTGCCATTTACGTAGTTGGATTTCATGCATACGTGAAGAATTCATAGTTACCGCGTTAGCACCTGCACATGATATTGCAGGAGCAAATTCAGAAGTAAACGAGATTGCTTTTTTTGCTCAGGCTGCTCCATATTCTATCACTTGCTCGCATCTATCAGGCGAAGGATTTTATTTGGACCAAATGCGGGTCATCCCAAAAATGGTCAAGAGATTTGACTTGGTTTTTGTATTGCGGTAGCGGGTAGATGCGAGGAGCTTCTTTTCTTTTGCGGGGGTCTGGGGGTGCAACTGCCAGAAAGCTCGAGTTGACCATTTTTTGGCCTTGACCCAAATTGACCCCAAAAAAAAGTCTACCCTATCAGGCTCTAGCTTGTCGTTAAACTTTTTTTTCAGCTGTCCAAACCGGTAAACACCGGCACCTGTACTCCGCCCGGAAGTACCGGTAGATGCACGGGTGAGCACAAGATCACGTGGGGTGCTAAGAGGATGCCATTCCTCTATGGTTCCCAAATGTATGTACCGTTCAACGACTTGGATGTCATCACGAAGCTAAAACGAAGCAAGAAACGACAGACCGAGGGAGATTAGCAATAATGGAGAAACGTGGTAACGTGGCAGGAGCTAATTGGCAATGGCGTTGAGAGCGGACCAACTTGGCCACCAATGACTCCATGGTCCACGCTCCTTAAACGTCATGCATCGACGCCCGGTCTTTGGGTGCGGACGAGATTACTCCAGCACTGAAAGACTGTTCCTTGGACCTGTGACGTTGACCTGCTGGAGGAAGCTCTGTCATGTAACATGTAAACATGCCTTTAATAACGACCGCGCCGATAAACCACAAGGAATCTCCCTGACATGCAGCACGACGCGAGATAAAGGCTCTCGCCCTTGAGTTCCCTTGCTTGTCGTAGTATTTGAGTAAAGTTGACGTTGACGATAGCTTCAACGTCAACAGCCAATTAAACCGCTCGATATTACCATGTGATAGTTTACGGTTGGTCCTGAAAACTTTGAAGATTCGCGGTCGCAGTTGATAATTATCCAGGTAGTTTGTGAGATATGTTACCTAGAAGAGGTTGCAAACCCCATCTGAACCCTTTCAGGATATACAACTAAAGTTAAGTAGGCACCACTAGCTGGTACTTACTCACGGTATCAACTCTGACAAGCTGATCACAATTGCAGCTAGCATGTGAAGAATGGAGCAAGCACAAGACGGTCGAGGATGCCGCCGCCAACGCGAACATAAGAACTCGTCTTGATGTATTAGCGATCTTTTTGAGACTCGTTGGGGGTGTACGTGCCCACATCGGCGAGCACTTCCTTGTAGCACAGATGAAATGGATGAAAGCTCCACTTCGTTGGCTGAAGAAGTTGGCATCGATAACGACAGCGATGCTGAGGAGGTACTACGCCAGGTGAGTACTGCGGCCGCCTCTATTTAGATGAAGTAGGTTGTACAAAGGCTACTACAGATGTATATCGCTTAGAATCGTTTTGTGTTGTCTACGGCCACACTACTTGGGGCAAAAGCGACGTTAGCAGCCGCTCCATTTGGCCGAGGCTTTTGGCCGACAAACACAGCTCTTCTACTTCCAAACTTCTGTGATGTAACAGCGCACTTTACTTACTACTAAAACGTTTACTGCAAGCGCAGCAGCATTATTAACGTTACATGTATTGTGATAGGGGCTAAAAGTAGTGCGTGCTACAGATATTACGACGATCTATCGACTCCCTCGTATGTAAATGCGTACTGACTTTTGCGAGTTACTTAGTACCAAAGAGCAAGGGCCTTGGCAACCTCATTGACGCTAGACCAGTAGACGTTGCGCACTTGGACGAACCCCACTCTTCAACGTGCTTCCTTGTTCGAGAACCTCCATCTCAATAGAAGAATTTGCCCATGACCCAGCACAGCGCTAAAGTTTTTAGTCACCAACGATCACTTGGAACCCCTCTGACAGATCAGCGAAACCCGACAATGCCTCCCCCCTCTGTACCCACCAGCGCCGCAGCTATTCGACAGCTCATGTTGCACTATAAGAAAACAAGCAAGGACAAGTACGTGAACACCGATGGAGATTTCCTCGCTGCGGCGTCAGAAGGCCGTGTCCATAAAGTCAAAAGTGTCTTCGGAAGAAATGCGGGGAGTTTACTATCCATCCTGCTCTAGATATAGCTGCAACAAACAACCATCTCCAAGTAGTGAAAGAGCTGATACCGTGGGTATCCACACTCTCTGGTTCAAGTCATTTGTGCCGCCAAACTATTCCAAAGAGGGGAGGTAACTAGTTGGCCAAGTGGAAATGGCTACACGACGTTGCAGAAGTTGGAACTTGTTGTGGCCGCAGCCGCAGCGAAGGGGAATATTGACATTATCGAGTATTTGTTGGAGGTGAGTTACGGTTTGATCGTTAATGTGACTTCACCAATGGAGAAAGCTCTGTATGGCGGTCATTCTGGTGTGATGCTAACGTACGATACTCTCTACGACTTTGATCGTGTCTTGGAGAAAGCAGCTGCACTTGGTAACAACGAAATTGAAAGCACTTCACTGGATAAAGGCAATTCAAAAGCGATCGCACGAGCAGCTCATGCAGCTTTGACTGGAGGACACGATGAAGTAGCGAAGTTGCTGCTTAGCCGATGCAATCTAGACGATCTTGGCCCCTGTGTGGTCATGGCCGCGGAAAGAAATCAACGCAGAACGGCGGAAATCCTGCTGAATGCTTGGGACGAACGTCCACTAACGGATCCAGTCAAGACGCACTACACAACTTCAGCTGTTATTGCTGCTATGCTAAAGGGAAACATCGAGATGACCAAACTACTAGCTGACAAAACTGACAACTCGCGGTCGATAATGCGTTGAAGGTTGCCGTTCAGAAGAAGAATGTCGCGATGGCGATGATACTGGTTAAACTTTGCAGCCCTGATGCCATTCTTCATGAAGCTGTTCAGGCTGCAACGTTGAGGCAGCACCGAATCGTAAAAATACTGCTCAAAAATGCGAGCCAGCGGCGATAGTTGCTGTCGTCGGAGACATGGTGGCGAATGACAACCTGGAAACAGCAAAAATAATGCTGGATAATTGTGCGAAGCATCAGATCGATGCGCTCTTAGAGGAAGCAGCAACGTGTGGGAATGCAAAGTTGGTCGGGCTCATCAAGGAGAAACAGATAGTTTAGACGGTCCAACTACAATGGAGCGTATCACGGAATGCTCAAACGTTGACTCCGGCACTTGCTAATTGAATTTTCATTACGATGCACCTCTAGTTGCATCAGTTCACTCGGAATAGGGGATGCTGCTAGTCTCCATGGTAAGTTACCACCTCGTCAACGACGGTATCAGGTCTACAATGATTTCAACAAGGGCCTCCAGCGGGTGCTGCTGGCTTTTGGATATTCGCGGCCGGAGCTACTTGTGGTGCAGCAACTGGTGGCCGCCTAGACATTTTTCTGTGCCTTCAGGCCAGGCGAAGTGGTGGTCAACACCCACATTAATATGATAAAGGGGCTGGACAAGCACGACGGAACGATGTGCCGTTTTCATGAAGCTCTTACAGTGCAGCAGTGGAGTTGTCACGTTCGTGCAGAAGTACATAATCATTTTGCTGTGACGGAAAATTCTCACATGAATCATCTCGACCGTTTTCTGGGTGAAAACGTTGTGTGGACTGGGAGCACATCGACGTGATCATACGTTTGCACCAGACGCTGCAATAATCTACGGGATACTGCAATGCCACTAGAATAGAAATCCAAAAGCCGGAAAGCTGCTGACTCATGGCCGTTATTCTCCTCAACTCTCGTTATGGAAAATCTGGCGGTTTTCGTCACTTTAAATGGCGTGTCGAGTACTATCTCATCAGAAAAATAGTCATTACTGGGAGTATGTGCAAATGCGTTGACATTCACCTCGAAAACCTCGGGAAACGTCAAACACTTCATTGTGCCAAGATGTCCGGCGTGACACTTCCCATGCGATAAGACAAAATGCCTATGCACCATTCACCGATTTTATCTGTCTCGAACCGCTGGTCATGACGCCCCCGTCTTCGCCATCACGCGTTATCGCTAAGCGCCCTGTGGTCGCTAAACGCTCGGGCTCAGTTGCGGTGCTGACACGGCAGAGGTTTCCACGGAATCTGTACAAAAAGGAGGAGAAAGCTGCGACTCACGACGCCATGATGAAAAGGTTTAATCTTCGCAAGATGTCCAGCAGTATTAGCATCCCAACAAAGTTCGGTCGCGCTAATGAAATCGTCATCGACAAAGCCATCGGTTCGAAGCTGCAACGTGGTCGTCGATATTCGCTTCATCGCTCGATACGATCGATGACAAGTCCTAAGGCGAGACAACAGGCGTGGAGGACGTTGATATCACCCATTACTCCGAGCAGCTGGACTTCCACCGTACATGTGATCATCATGTACGCTGTCTACCACTTCCAGTCGCTGTATCTACCAGTTTTCGCCGGCTACTACCCAGACGGGTCAATGACAACGTCGAGGATTGCAGTTTTCCTGGAGATGATCTATTTACTGGACCTTCTCCTCAATTTTAACACAGCGTACGTCGAACAGGGTGTCCTCGTTACGTCTCGAAACAGGATAGCGCACAACTACATTCACAAGTGGTTTGCCTTCGATCTCCTCTCTGCGATCCCGGTTCAACTCATTTACAGTATCCTCACTGACTCGGTGAAGAATACAAACGATCAAGTCCGATATGTGCAGATTGTGCTGATGATTCTACGCCTGCTTCGAGCTGCTTTTATTGAAAAAGGACTTCTCCTTAGTCGCATCGTGCGGGTTGCCAGCCAGCTCACCGATTGGGCACGTTATTCCAGATACTCTCATCTACTTGGTATTGCACAGCTCATGTGGCTCGTGCTGCTTTTTGCACACTACATGGCATGTTTGTGGCACGTTGTATCTCATTTTCACAAGACAAAAGCTGCAGAGACCTTAACTGTGGGTGAGATGTACGTAGCCGACTACTACTACGCCGTAAGTCTCATCCAGGGTCAAGGCAACAGTGGTGGAACATGGAAAGAAAATGTCTTCTCAAGCGTAGCTATCATTGCTGGGTCAGTCATTTTAGCAATCGTCTTTGGTAATGTTGCGATGCTTGTGTCCAATTTCAACGCCAACACGACCAACTACCATCGAAAGATGGAAGCAGTCTACGAAACTATGGCCAAAATGGACCTACCCCACAGGCTACGCGAACGCGTGAATGAGTACTACAAGCATGTGTGGCTTGAATACGAAGCTTTGGACGGCAACATTACCAAGTTCCAGCAGGAACTCACACATACACTTGGCATCGAAGTTGGACTCTACAAACACATGGACCTTGTGGTGGAAGTACCGTTCTGGAAGGACTGCACACCCGGTTTCCTCACACAGATCGTATTGAATCTAGAGGTCCGTGTATACATGCCAGATGACTATGTAGTGCGTCGTCGTGAGGTCGGTAACGAGATGCTGATGATCAATCGCGGTTACTGTAAGCTGTCCAGGCCATCCTGGTATACAGTAGATGGAGAGATGATTATCAGCAAGACAATGCTTTCATCGTACGATTTGGATCAGGACGCCGACCCGGAGTTAAATGAATTTAGTGAAAGTGAAGGAGAAAGTGACAACGACATGAGCTCGGGCGATGAGGATCAGACACTATTCGGTACAGGAATGTTTGGTGACTCACGTAGGTTCTCAGGGAATGTATTTGAGCTTCCGGACGATCAACTTGGCGATTTCACAGACGTTCGCCGATTTCAAAATGTCCATCCACGACGGCCTAGTTACCCAAGTAGTACCGGGGTTAAAAGGTCGAAGAAATACCAAGAGTATATGCATCCAGGTCAGGTATTTGGCGAGATGGGTTTGCTAATGAACTACAAACGCACCGCCAATATTCGAGCCATCACGTTCGTGGAGATGTGCGTCTTGAGCCGCAAAAGTTTTCAAAGAATAATCTCCCGTTACCCAAAAGACCGTCGACGCGTTTTAACGAAGATGCTTGAAACGTGTATAGAAAAAAAGGTGATCCCATTCCCATGGGAGAATATTATCGAGGCGGTGTCAGCCAAACGCCGCAATAATGGCAAGAAAGACATCACTGGGGCTAGCGTAATTGCTACTATGACCACGAAGGAAGCAGCGCGTATTTTAGTGGAGGCTATCGACATCAACGCGCCAGATGAGACCATTAAGTATGGTTTTCAAAGGTTTGACCAGAACTTCATCGACGATTCGTCGTTACGCCTCACTAATTCGACTGATACAAAGATCAGTGACACTCTTCAACGAAGAAGGAGTAGTATTCGATCGTGGAAAAGTACATCGACTAACAACTCTATGACAGATACATCCGAGGGTATTGCACAGCAGACCATCTCCACTGAAACAGAGCCCAGCAATTCATCAAGCCCTGCAAGTGGCCGTCAATCTGATCAAACGCTGCAGAACCTTCTTCTGCTTGTTCAAGGTGTGGCTGACAGCCTCGAGCACCTACAGCGAGACGTCAGTGACTTGAGAAATCGAGAGCGTGGAACTTACGGCAACTGTAGTAGTCAATGGGTAACATCACCTACACGAATTGTCCGACAACCTGTTGAACACGAAACATTGACATCAAAAGAGGATCAAGACCAGACAGCGCGCAAACCGTCTTTCGTCGCTCCCTCAAGTAAAAGACTCACTCATCGCAACAGCGAAAACAAAAGCCCGATCGCTGTTCTCCGCAGACTCCGCAGCAAAATGCAAGATGACGATGAAAATCAGTCAAATCCTACGAAACGCGAGAGTGCCGTGGTTGGTCAAGTAAAATCCCTTCGGATTGAGGATTCTTCGTCAAAACCAGATCGCACGCAGTATCAGGAAGCAGAGCGTTATCCTGTTAATCTTTCCGGACGTTCTAAAGCATCGCGCAACCCAACTCTAGCGGATATGTTGTGGAAGCGAAGCAACACCGGTGGTGACCTGCGTAAGTATACAAATGAAGAAAGAAATGCAGCGAGGTTATGACGTGAAATGAGATCACGACACAGCGCGCATTCAGATGCCTCTTTGGAACAATACTGGGGACAGATGCAGCAACTGGAGCAGGAAGAGGGACAGAAACAGAATGAGAAGCAGGAACCCCGATTGGAGGAAGAAAATGACCCAGATGAGAACAAAGTGAACACTTCTAATTGACTGGTGACTATTCTGACGACCCACCTCGAAGAGGATCCTGGATGCCTCATTTCCAGTCTTCTACGACCGAGTTTTGGTATTGAATCAGCTATCACAGATTCGATAAATATCATATTGATGACATGGCGAGTTCTTTCAGCCCAAGAGGCTGAAAGCACAAGGGTCTTGGAGCATTTTTAAAAGGGCGACTTTTGATTTTTATTGAATTCTACTCGAATTCACACTTTTGCTTTCTGTTTGAATTAATTTGACTTCGTTTCGGTATGATGAATCTCGCATGGGACTCGACTTTTCGCGCTCTTAGAAACGTAGACTCGGCTTAGAAAATACCCAGATAATTTGACGATACTTCGGCCTACTTGGGCAGCAATCCACGGTAATCCCTCGATCAGGAGGTTTGGTCAAACTTTTGACTCTTTCGTGCCGGTGGAAAACTGCCCGCCGTCCCCAGTAGTGCGTCTTTGGTTTAGATCTTACACTCAGATTGGAGTTTCTGTCGTGCTCTTGCCAGTAAGTGAAACTCAGTCGATCTGTAACCTCCAACGCAAGCGAATTCTCCACCTGACCGTTGCTTCCTAAACTTCACAGCGCTCATCTGAGGCGGACAGCTAGTAAGGTAGTCCGGGATTAGGCTGGTCACTCGAGTTGAAGTATTTTTTGGTCTTGCAGACTGGAAACATTCTGTTACAGCCTTTAATTTCAGCCGTGTAAATGGCCGAAATCTTGAGTCTGGTTTATCGGCCAGTATCAGGAGGCCAGCAACACCGAAAGACAAAAATTGGTTGACGCCTAGTGCTAAATTCAAAACGCCTCAGGCCTTTTTAACGCCGGTCGTTGATCCTAATTGGGCTTTGAGGCGAAAAGGACTGAGAACAAACACGCAATATCCCGCACTAATGTTGGATTGGATAGTTTGATAGTTTAGGCTCTGAAAGCCACTGTGAGCTCCAACAACTAGGATATGGCCATTCAAACACTTTCTGTCAGAGCTGGAAGTTACTGATCGTCGACAACAAACAAAACGAGTTTTAAAACTCCCTCTCTCCTTACCAACGCTACATGTGCATGGCAAATGAACGCCTCACTAAAGTTGCAATGTTGCAACGTAGATGCGATGGTGATGCTGTCTCGAGGGCCGGTATCTTGTGAAGGGGTTGCTTGTGAGATACAAGCGACGATGGCGTCTCATTCTCACCGCACAGCAATAATATATATTTTCAAACCATCAATCCGTAAACACGTTTTGAGGCAAAGGCGGACGTTCATGATGAGTGAAGGCGCGCCTCGAGTTCGGTCTCGCAGTAGCCCAATCTGAGGTAGCCCGGGAGTGGAGAGGTGTATTTTGAAATCCCGACGGGCGAACGTGGCTCGAACGCCATCGTGTGCACTCACAACACCGCCGCTAAACTAAAATGAACTATTGGTTCCTCATTTTGGGGCAAGATGTGTTAACCACACGCGGTTAGCCGACCGGAATGATGAAGTTGACGACGAAACGGCGACGACTTGCCCGGTTCTGTTACACAGTCGACCAATGACGAGTCGTTGGCTGCTACACGGGTTCCCTCGCCGTCTGGAGCCACAACACCATGCAGTTTGCTCAAGCACGACATTTGGCGGCTCCAACTTGGCAGTGACCCTCCTGCAAACGTGCCCCCGTTGAAAATCCGTCGCAAGGACGGTGCCAATGCTGTGAAAAGTAAACCACGGCGCTACTCGCCTGCCATGCGCACATTCATGCGTGAGTGCAACAACAAACTTGTTGAGCTCGGCTGGGTGTACGAGAACCCCAGTAGTCGTTGGGCGAGCCCCGTACTGCCTGTGCGCAAGCAAGGCATGACGAGTGAAGAGCATCGCCAGACCTGCGACTATCGCCTCGTAAACGATCTAATCGAAGCTCTTATCAGCACGATGTCGCACATGGCGACTCTGCTTGAGCACACGCGGGGCAAGCAGCACTACGGGCTGTTTGACCTGCTCAAAGGTTTCTGGCAACTGCCACTAGATGAGCTTAGTCAGGAGCTAATGTCCTGCATCACGGACTCTAAAATCTACACTCCTTGTCGCGTTCCGCAAGGATGCTGTGGTGCTGCCGTGCACTTCCAGCAGACGATGGAGAAATGCTTTGATTCGCTTTTGTACCGTTTCATTGTCATTTGGATCGATGATATTCTGTTGTTTGCAGATGATATTGATACCTACTTTGCCAAGCTGGAGGAGTTCTTCGACCTTGTGGCGACCTCAGGGCTCAAGTTGAGTGCCAAAACGAGTAGCCTCTACCAACAAACGGTAAAATATTGCGGTCGCGTGATCAGTCGCGACGGCATTTCACATGATCCTGCGAGGATCGACGTGCTGCGATCGATGCCGTATCCAACGACAGCAGGAGAGCTACAACAGTTTCTTTGCGCCGCAAATTGGATGCGGGAATCGATTGCAGACTACGCCCGGGCAGTGGATCCACTTCAGCAGCGCTTCGACAAGGCCCTAATTAAAATCAAACGCATAAAGCGTGTGGCGGCGAGCATCTCTATCGAACTGATTGAGTCGGAAAAGGTCGCATATGACCGTGTGAAAGAACTTCTAGCTACATCGGCTACTTTGGCGCTTCCAGACGACAACGCCACTACTTGTGTTTTCTCTGACGCCTCTGATACTGGCTTTGCGGTGTTGGTTACCCAGGTAACCAACTATGACCCGAAGATTTCCACCACGACGCAGCAGCACAAGTTGTTGACGTGTGTTAGTGGAACTTTTCGAGGAGCTCAACCGTAATTGAAAAAGAGGCTTACCCCATTGTGGTAACCTGTGAGAAGCTTGACTACTTGCTGCTGCGAGCACGTCCTTTCAGGCTATTCTGTGACCACAGCAACCTCACCCACGTCTTCGCGCCGGACACCAGCATAAAAAACACATCAGAGGGAAACTGTTGCGGTGGGCACTCACGTTGATGAGCTACCGATCTATGATCGAGCATGTGGACGGCGCCTCTAATGTCTGGGCAGACATGTTATCGCGGTGGGCAGGCCAGCCTGCCACCACCATTAAGTTAAAACGTGTCACACGGAAGCAATCGAAGTGTCAGGTCACAGCAGTCAAGTCAACCACGAAAAAAGTCCTCCGGCCATTAGATGAAGACGGATTCATTTGGCCATCATTGGAAGAGATCGCAACGGCGCAGCAAGAGCACACAGTCCCACCCACAGCTGCCAGAGGAGAGGACGGCACTCTACGAGTGGACCAACGCATTTTGATCCCGCAAGCGTATGAGGACTTGATCCAGAGGCTCTGTGTGATCGCCCATTGCGGGGCCCAAGGCCACCACGGCGAGCAGGCCATGGTGAACCATTTACGGCGCATTTTCCACGTCCCTGACATTCGGGGCGTCGTACACACATTCGTGTCGGCGTGCCTATTGTGTCCACATGTAAAGGGCGGAAAAATGATTAGTCGTCCATGGAGCGATACCCTTGAGTGCAACGACAGAAATGGAACTCTACACTGGGACTTCTTGTCAAAGTAAGTACCTACTGGTGCTGAAGGG
Organism: Phytophthora sp. ST_20190627; assembly: GCA_014706145.1. Classification (NCBI taxonomy): domain Eukaryota; phylum Oomycota; class Peronosporomycetes; order Peronosporales; family Peronosporaceae; genus Phytophthora; species Phytophthora sp. ST_20190627. The sequence continues at coordinate 21,794 of JACBOU010000066.1, forward strand.
CCACCCAACCCATTTTTGCAACTCGTAGTGTGCGATACTGCGGACAGTGCCGTTGCCACTGCAGCCATTCTTGACTGGCACAGTCGGTTTGGAGCCCCGCCAGTCTGGGTGAGTGACAACGGCAGTCACTTCAAAAACGAAGTGGTCGCTGAGCTTTCCAGAAGGCTCAAGAGTCAGCAAAACTTTACTTCAGCGTACAGCCCATGGATTAATGGGTCCGTGGAGCGCGTCAACCGCGACCTTCTCCAAGTACTACGAGCAATGACTCTAGAGTATAAAGTCTCCATTAGAGACTGGGTCTACCTCATGCCATTGGTTCAAGCCAGCTTGAACCACACGATACTACCTTCGCTCGGCAACCGAGCACCCGTCGAACTATTCAATGGACTACCATGTCCGTCACCCCAGGCTGACTTCTATCACCCTGGTAGCAAGAAGCTACTCACGCTGCCGGCCAATTCGACAGCGGTTGACAAGCATTTGGCTGAGCTGAGAAGCAGTTTGTGCGCAATGCACCAGCCTATAGCTGACCAGCGTTTAAAGCAGCGGCTACTTAACAAGAAAAGGAGCGGGGTGAGAACGTAGTGAACTTTGACGTCGGTGACTATGTACTACGCTCTCGCGTTGATGAGAATAAGGTAGCAAGCTTCTCGTCACGTGGCAAGGACCCTACAAAGTGGTCTGAGCAGACTCACACTCCTTCCGAATCCGTCACATGGTGACAGGGGAGGAGTGTGATGCGCATGCATCACATTTAATGTTCTATGCTGACAGTCAGCTCAACATAACGGAGGCAATCCTTGAGCACGTAGTCTCCCAAGGCATCATAATGGTCATCAGCGAGCTGAAAAAGCATCGTTGGAACGCGGCAATCAAAGACTATGAAGTCCTAGTAAGCTGGAAAGGCTTTCGAGTCTGTAGAAGACTCGTGGGAACCGCTGACTTCCCTAGCTAAAGAAGTCAAGGTTCTACTAGGACAATACATTTAAAAAGCACGATGCTACAGTCCGCAGTACTGGGAGGACCACCAGTAAAATTTCAATACAAACGCTTGCGTACTTCTTCCACAATCCATCTTTTTTCTCTAATGCATATTGCATCCATACTATCATGTAGGCGTTACCTGTGCTAATAAAACGCACCAAATCCCAGTCCGATCAATGCAATATTGACTTCAAAACAATTGTTCATAATCAACTTCAACACGTTGCACCAGTAACACTTGTTACATAGCCGGGTACATGGGTACATCGGACCATCACTACTGAAATCACGTTACATAAATGTGCAATTTCATAAGCTCTCACCACTATAGCTGGAGCAGGCTTGGAGGGGCGGTGTACATGTCGTGCAGGCAAAGCATGCGTATAGACATCCAGCTACAGTGGCGGGAAGCAGACTGAATACAAGTAACGACAATGATGTCTACAACAAGATCTGCATCTCGACAATTGTGATCACACAGGTGATCCATTACGGCAACGGTGATGACACTCACCGTGTCCAACCAAGTGGCTGACGGCACCCGAGCGCCTCCGGCATCATGTAGACTAGCATTTAGATCACTTTGCTATTTACCTGAAATAAACCAAGGCAAACTTCCAGGGAGCTCGGCCAGCTCCCCATCTTGTGTGTTCCTCGTCTCTCGTGAAACGCCACACTCGATCAGCAAGCAGCTTCACCACCTCAACGCAGTCATCACAGTAAATGATGTGGTGAACCTGCTGCGAGTTGATTCTCCCATATATCAAACCGGAGCTTGACTGTCTCGTGTTGTTCATTTGACGCTCCTTCCTCCAGTGTGATACCAAACTTGGTGGGTTCCACTTTGTCGAAAAGTATCTTGGCCACTTCAGCGTGACCATGAAACAAAGCAGAAGCGAGTGCTCGGTTGATACTACCCGAATCAACGTTGGCGAGAAGCAAACTCAAAATGTCGGTATTTCCTTTTGCTGCTGCTTTAATCAACGTCCCGCCAGCATCGTAGAGATTGCGTCTTAATATCAGGAGTCGAGCGATCTTGCTGTGACCCCCGGCGATCGCGCTGTCCAACGCCGATGATATATCTTCCGTTGGGCTAACCCCTCCGAGCAAAAGATTATCCATGGTAACGTGGCCGGTTTTCGCAGCGCTACGCATGGCCCCAATGCTGGTGATGGGTAATTGACTGTGTCCCAATTCCAATCTCCTCGTTTGAATACGATTCCGCGCTGCAAAAAGACTCAAAAGAATGTCGGGCTGCTTGTATTGGCGTAGAAAGTAATTTGAACACCTTGACACGCCCATTTCTTGCTGCTGGTTCAAGTGCTCGATAGGGGATGCAAACCCTCGCGTTATTCTTAGTGAGCCACGGATTTTTATCATTTCCCCTAACAAGAGCGTCGGTTTTTATCATTACACCGAACAAGAAGCAGGACGCATTATTAGTGGGTAAAATACAGATCACTTTGGAGTTGGCGTCTGGTGCGATTAGATCGCGACGCGGGCGCATTCCGATGTTGGTTCGCGAACTCGGCGCAGAAGCTCATCAATCTGGACCACGAGATGCTCTGCTCTACCTAACGACGTCCCATGGACAGGTATTGCTGGCGACGCCAACTTGGAGTATGTACGAAGAAGCACATGTGAAAGTAGAGTCATTGTTGTGCTAACTAGTATGGGTGTTGTTCCAGGCACCACACTCATCGATAACCACCTGCTCTGCCCTAAGAAGAACAACATGAGCGAAGCCAGCTACAGGTGTAAGTGCAGTCCTACCTGAACGTTTGTACAGGCAGGAAGCTAAATTCTATGTCATGTTAATTATTGCAGACGAATGCGCTGAAGCAGCGAGACGTTACGTGGACGAAGCGCGTGCTACTTCAGAAGATCAGATAGCAGCAGAAGAGGGATCGGAAATACATGTTCCAGTACACGGAACCGCCAGCATCTTCAGCAGGTGTAGCTGCTGCTGCATCACGAGTTGTGCTATCCGGTGAAGAAGAGAAGGAACACGCGCTGCACGACGCGCATCAGCAGATGCGGTTTAATCCGTACAGCGTGACTATCTTGTCACCAACGCAAGCGGTGGCTGCCAATGGCGCAGTGTACATGAACAAGATTCGGTGTATCCATTTTTTGCTTGTCGCTCTTATCATTCACTTGAATAACTAACTGTTATACAAGTGATCGACTTGTAGGTCCTCAAAAGGACTGCCTCCGAAAGTGTAACCGCCTGGTTGCACAGGTACACCACCCTCCTCTCTTTCGACGTCTACACCAGAGATTGTGGCTTGATAGGGCCGTTGATAGGCCGAACGAAGTGAAAGCTAGCCTTATGCTGCACTATCGCCTCGAGAAGACTTTTATCCAATGTTGATAAACTGTGGGGAAGACACGAATGTACGCGAACGCCTGTATGAGTCAGCAGCTTAAACTTTTCTGGTTCCGGTACAAGATGGAGAGCGCTGTCAGCAAATTGTCGCTTGCAGAACTAGTAGAAACAATCGGGCGGAGTTTTTCTAGACTCGTGGCAGTTCGACGGTGTAAACCGTACAATATGAAAATCGTTTGCAATAAATCGGTGACGGTCATGATGATCACGGCTAAAACCGACGACGAGCTCTGCATACATGTCGCGATGTAGAGGGCATTGAGGAAATCAACTGTGAAAATTACAGCTCCAGGAGTCATGTCTTCCGTGTGCTTGGAACACCTCAGCATGATATGCTTCACGGTCACTTTGAGAACAGGAAGCAGGAGGATTACCAAAAAATTGATGCCGCGGCCTTCTGCAAAGCGAAATAACGCTTCATATGCTGGGTAGATGAAAGCTACCATGAATTGAGGCGAAACAAAGTTGATATAGTCAATCAACTGATCACGACGCGCCATTATTTGTTGAAAAATACGAGATCCCACAATGAGTCGAAAGGAAATTAGATGTGCGCAACAGAACACTAGAGTTATCGTCAGCTCGTACGGGGAAGTCCAATTGGGACGAAACAAGCATAGAGCAAATAGCTGCACCGAGCCAGCAAATACAGACAATAGAATCTGACGATACACAGAGATGGTGATACCTTCGATAAGGTACGTTGCCTGCACAGTCAAAGCGTGGGCACCCACGTAGACCATTACTGTTGCCCGAATCCAAAATCCATAATTTACACGCCATCCCTCCTTTGGGTCTTGCAGAGGTACCAGTTCTTGAGCAAATATAAGGGTGAGCATCGGTAATAATGTTCCAACGCACACGAAAACCACACGCGACACAGTTGTGCTCCTATGTACGCTTCAAAGGCTAACACCCTTTGGACAGAATATTTTCCACCGTAGTAGGTGACTTGTACTTAAGTAGCCGCTGCCAAGAGCGCATGATTGCCGGCGCCCATGCAACCAGCTTGGGACGCATCTGATCCCTCGATAATAATTGAGCTGCTGAGTCAACTAGTGTCCGCCAAGATTCACAACAATAGACCGACGATTCTATTCGTGAAAACGATTGCTGCATCATCGCAGTTCTCTCACCCGTTTTTGCTGGCAATCAGCTGTCAACCATGCCGCCACTCTCAAACAAACAAGCGTATAACTTCAATGAGGCCTTTGTGCTCACGAAGACGTGTTAGTCTTATGACACCCTGGACTATCCAGCATTGCTGAATATTTCAGCAACTTTCAGTTTGAAGCGCATTATGACACATTGGGTGCCTGCCAAATATACATTATCCAGGTGTCATATCTGCAGCAAATAAGGCGGTCATTTCCAAGATATAAGTTGACTTATCGCTGAAAACCTCTACCACAATTTACTTACATCTACAATATGTGTCCGACTGATACCGCCCTGAATCAGGCGGTCGCTGTGAAAATTAGTGTTACCTTGAAGTGTACCTGACACTTTGGCCCGGACACCGCTGCAACCTTCTAGATTTCCTCACTTCGGAATTGACGCTCGTCGACCACAAGCATGACCGACGAAGACATGGACGTGCTGCTGCTGGTGACGGACGCCTTCCTGCAGCAGGGAAAGGTGCTGGGGGAGGTGAGCCAAGAAGTGTACGAGAGGCTGCTGGAGGGGACGTGGCGCACTGCGATGCGCTGCCGTCACTACTTGACGACGCAGTGCCTGGACACGCCGAGTGACTTTGCGTGGATGATGCTGTACAAGTACGGCAGCGACCTGAACTTTCTCAACGCTACTAGTTTGACAAGGTATTGTATTCCATGTTATACTACTTGATCTACGCTGTCATGGCTAACTCTAAGCGTGCGCGTCTACAGATCGGCCTTCCACCAGCACTTGCACCGGTTTGCAGACTTTTACTCAATTTCGAATCCAAATTCTCGCGGCCGCCCACCCAAGCTTCGCTACCACCACCAGATCCTGGGGCTGGTGCTTGGATTCTACGTCTGGTCGATGGAGCAGAGCACGCTATGCGTGCTCTTTGGTGCTCCACCGAGCACGTTGTCGAGGACACTTAGAAGGGCAGAGCTGGCGCTTTCCAAAGCGCTCAACGGGTACGCGCCAGCGCGAATCTCGTGGCCGTCGCCTGCAAGCCAAGTCGAGTAGGCGAAGCTGGTTGAGGCTCGTGAGCCCTTGCTCAAACACACCTTCAGCTTTATTGACGGAAAGAACTTGAAGGTGGGTACGACATGTTTTTGAAGCTATGGTTTTTATTTGAAGAAACTTACAAATCTTAGCAACTACTGCGTTGCAGGTCCAGTAGTCGTCCAACGCTGACTTGCAGAGTGCGATGTACAACGGGTGGTTGCGCACCGTATTCGTGACGGGCACGATCTGTTTTGCAGCCGACGGCTGCATTATCTGGTGCAAGCACAACAGTCCCGGGTCGGGGAACGACTCGGACACGTCCTTAGAGTTCCGTACGAAGTTTCTCGACACGGTGTTGTGTCCTGACACACGTATGGACGTGGTGTCAGACTCCGAGTTCCCGTGTTCGACGGCCATGGTGGGCCGCCTACTGACGCCGCTCAAAGATGGCGACCTGGAACGCATCCTACCAGAGCCGAGAAGGTTATTGAGGACTCTTCACAACGCGATCACTTCAGTGCGCCAAGCTGCCGAGTGGGGCATGGGCAGTATACAAAAGGTATACAGCCGCCTGAATCTCCCACTTCCGTACTACCAGGAGCTTCGAGGCGTGAGGCTGAACAACTTATTTCGACTCGCAAACTACCGTGTACGCATGGTAGGCATCTCACAAATCCGGACCACCTTCTCGGGTGCGTTGGAAGTGCCTACGCAAGTGTAGTTACGCTGAAGTTTTATCTTTAGTTGTAGTTGAACGATCAATGCATCCTGTTGATAGCTGAACGGTGTTCGTCACGATTGAAATCACTAACTTACATGAAACAGACTTGGTGCTTCTGGTAGCGTCGCAAGATGCCTGTAGTTTTGCGTTTGCATGTAAATGCACGCATTCACAAGAACTCGATCGTTTCACGCTAAAAGTAGTTGACTTGGAGGCTTAGTGTCCTAACATGCAAGTACGACGTCACTTCAAAGCAAATTGGGCCTCTGTTCAAAGCGTGCGCCACCACGCTGACCTCAAGCCTTCTTGTTGAGGTTACCGATCAGCAGGATCAGCTCCTGCGTGCGCGCGTGAGCTTCTTCCTTGTCGCGGCACGCACGCTCTTCCATGTCAAGCTTGTCTTGGCGGCAGCGCACTTCGGCCTCCGCCTTGTCCGCCAGGAAACGAGCCTCGCGAGCTGCGACGTCGTCACGACGACGTTGTTCGTCTTCAGCACGGCTCGCCTTAGCCTTTCGTTCATTCTCTTCGCGCAGCAACAAAATGGTTTCGAGGATGCTTCCTCCCATCGTGTTGGCCGAGTTCTCGAGCGCATCCAGCTTCTACTTGAGGGCAGTGGTGGCCTTGACGGCATGGATGCGCTTGGCCTTCGCGTAGCAGGCCTCCAACAGGTCCTTGTCCCCTCCAAAACTGCGCTTAGCTCCGGCGGTGTCGCGGAACCCAGTCAAGTCAGAACCACCGAGGCGGTACGAGTAGTTCTGATACTTCGGCTCTTTGGACTCATCTGGATCGTCGCGACTTTTGCTGGAAGCCTGCTGCTTCGGCGGCTGCTGAGCTGCCGTCGTTGACGTCGTGGACGACTTGCGAGTCTTCGCTCGTGTCGTACGTGCTGGTGGTGCCGGGCGTGGGGTATCCGGAAAGTTGTCTCGTCCATCGCTGATGAAGGGCGAGACGAGTAGGTCTTCGAACTCACCACTACTTGACAGTCGGCTGGAAGCCGTAGAGTCGCCGTCATTTGAATGGTCGCCGCCGATGGTGAATTGCTGGACAAGGTCAACACTACCCGCTTGACCAGCAGAATCGACTGCTTGAGCTGCGCCGTCGCCGTGACCGTCAAAGTCGTCGTCGTCGGGATCCACGTCGAAGCAGAAGTCCGGTTGCATGTCTTGCTGGTCGCCGTCTGCGCCGTCGTCCATCACAACCATGTTGGCCTTCTCATCAATGGCCTTTTGAGCTCCTTGGCTCGCTTGATGTGCGGCGGCATCTCCGGCGTGCCGGTCGGCTTGCGCGCGCTATACAGCACCTTAAACTTGCGCCGCAGACTTTCGTAGTCACGATCAGGCCACCCACGTGTTCGAGTGGCGTTGTAGAACCACGCCACGCGCTCCCATTCGTCTTTGCCGTCTGGGAGGTACTCCTCGACAAGGTTCAGTAGTCGGTCGACATCAGACATCTTGTAGTTAGCACTACCAGAAACGTTGACCATCTGCGTACATGAACAACAACAGAATGTCAGTGCAAGCGAACGTCGAGTCGGCCGAGAGCAAGAGGGCGCGTACCAGGGACGAAGGAAGCGGAGGAAGAGGGCTTGGAGTGAAGAACTGCGCGGTACTTGGCAAAAACCAAAATGAACAAGACTGGTCGCCAGTTTCGCCAGCAACTCGCACTGCCAGCAACAAGCGAGGCCTTCCCCACCACGAGTTCACGTTGTATCTTGAAGAGATGCGGCTTTTGAACGGCTTCAACCTGTTCGCGCGCGAAAAAATGCAGCACGAACTTCGACCAGGAAATCCACGCGTTTAACGCAGCTCGAACCGCGCTTTCGAATGAGGCCTACGTCGCGTACGGGTTGAAGTTTGCGTGGAACTTCGACTTGTGCCAGACCCACAATATTCGCCGCCTACTAACGCATAGTAACAGTGATGAGCTAGCTGCAATCAAATCTTTCATTGTGCATCTGTCTTCACGTCACGCTTACCTATACAAACGTCGACATGTCCTGCACGTCTTCAACCTTCGCTGTGGATCTTGGCATCTCCTTTGCGCCTTGAACCTCGAGCTGTGAGACTCACGGGTCTTGCTGGTCTTGGATATCGCAGTGGTGGCATCCGTCGCGCTAGCAGGGACAGCCGAACCACAGGTCGTCGACAGTCACCTCTTCACCGCGGCGAACCTCTTGAGTCGAGGCCACGTCAACTGTCGTGCGCCGTCCGTTGGCGACCTCAGCGAACTTGGCCATGGGATTGCATGAGTGGTTCACAAACTCATGAGACCACCCATGCCTTGGGCATTGATTGCCACGCGGACGGGGTGCGTGGTAATCTCAGGGCGCTGCTTCATCACGAGGTGGTAGCCGTTGTTGCGCGGTGGACTGCCGCGCGAGACGCTAACATGTTCCATCTCGCCGAGGTACTGACCAAGTACCTCGCCAGCATCAATGTCCTCGGCGGCAACCACGCCCAGCTCCGACGTGCTCATATTGCGGCCCAAGTACACCTTGGTGGACTCCTCCAACCCGTTGCCGCACTTGCCGTCGAAAGGGCAGCAATTCACGTTGCAATACAGATTCATCAACGAGTTTCGGCAGGGGCCGACGCGGCACGGCGACGAGCAATCGCACCAGCCGAAGTGCGGCATAGCAGGAAAGACGGTCGAGAGCGGGATAAACTGCTCGCGCAGGTGTGCCACACGGCACGGCCAACGCGCTGGCACAAACACGTCGCGCGGTCGCGCAGCAATTGGGGGTGGTCGGCGCGACACCTCCGTGGTCGTACGCATCGATCCACGGGGGTTGACGACAGGACTCGTTGACTCTTGAGCCACAGGATGCGCGAGCGTAGGGTTCGGCGGCCTGGCGATGACCGTGACGTCTCTCGTGACGAGCGCTCAGTGTCTTCGTGCGGGCGCTCAGGCGTACGGGGGATCTTGGCGGGGTCTCGAGGAGTACTGGCGAAGAAGTCGTCGGGCTGAGCGGCCGACGTGTAGTCGGTGGCGACGCACCGGCGAAGTAACCGGTGCAGTCGTTGCCTCCGTGGGTGGTAGCGGATTGGATGCTGCCCTCAGCTTCCCGAGCTTGGTGTATCGCTTCGTGTGTCCTGGCGAAAGCCATGGAGGTGTCGAAGTCCCGGTGGAAGCCAAGTCGTCTTCAGGTTCAGCACGACATTGCGAGTGGAAGTCGGAGACGTCCTTGGTGCCCTCGCCGCGCTGGATGTTCGGCGGCGTGTTCTCGTCGTCGCTGGAGTCGTTGATACAGCGAATCTTCCAGTGCAGTGTGGAGTGAGTGAGGTGCACCATGGTTCCTAGGCATGTACTGCATGTTAGATAAGAACTGGTAATACAGCATCATCTCCACAGTCTGAGCGTACCTTTTCAATTTGAAGTATTTGCTCCTCCAGAGACAGAATTGAAAGTGATTGACGTCTTGAAGTGTCGGAAGATTTATGCAAGTGATTAAGACAGCGGGGTGATGGGAGCTCCAGTCGGAGTGATGGTCAACTTAAACTTTACAAATTTCAAGATTAAATCTTAAGATGGCTACACAACATAACTCTAGGGATAGGTGAGTCTCGTGAGACGATATTTACGATATTTATGCTCCGATAAGTCGCCGCATATCTGTAGATATGGCACCTGGTTAATCTATATTTGGCCGGCACCCATTAGGACTGCGAATTATTTTCTGCCTGGTTCCATTTTTTTTGCTGTCGCGAAACATAAATTAATACTTTGACTTTTCTTATCACTTTCAAAAACAAATACATGTACACAAAAACCAGACTAGATAAATGCATTTTTCGCTCAAGAGTCTGGAGGCACGCGTGGATTTCCAGGAAGGAGGATACGATTTCTGCTTGCGAAGGTTCAAGTGTTGTCTATCGTGAAGTACAGTATAACGGAGACTGGCTTCGATAATTCTGTAGGATGCACCCTTTAACAACGGATCATTCAGCCTGCGACCTCGGCGGTCGTTGACACCTAGCGCTTTGCCCCCTCGTTCAAGCTTCGCCGCAGTCGGCGTACCAAAATAAATATTCAAGTTTTTCGTCCCACACCCCAGCAGTTTGCAATGCAGACTGCTGGAGTTGCAGGCTCTGCAGTGGCTGTTAACGCACGCCTTCATCGTTGCATTTATCGAATGCAGAGTCCATGATTGGCTTGTGGTAGTGCATAGTTTCCGGCGAAGTGCAACGGCGACGGAAGCGTGGTTTTCGGGTTTGCAACGGCGTCGACGCCATGTTCAAGTCGGACAAGTCGAAGCACACGTTCAAGGCATTCAACGCAGCGTTAGGGAGTTAGTCCGACAATGTCACCAAGATGGCAACGGACAAACGTGAAACCCCGATGTGGATTTAGATCCACGGCGCTGCAACCGACTTCATCGATGCCAGCAGTTTCGCCCCGCTATATTCTACAACCGGCCATTGGCAGCCAACCGTAGGTGCCGGGGTTCTGCGGCGGTAGTGATCGGTGAAGGCGAGTACGTTCAGAGCTTATCATTCCGTCTTTTGCTGCGGGAGCACGAAGGACCCCAGCAACAAGACAAAGCGCGCACACGCCTCGGACAACTCGTCAAGCACTTAGATAATTTTTACCCTCCCACCATCCCTTAGTGGCGGCCACATCGAGCCTTGCTTCGCAGGCCACTCGAGGTTAGCCTCATTAATCGAACAATGAGAAGCTTTGGTTTCCCCAACATGGCTTGACATGGTGAGAGAGGAAAACATCCCAGACGCGATGCTTTCAGGTCACAACATCGCCTCTCATGTTTTGCCTTGGTTTAACATAACACGATAGTGCAAGCACCGCAGTTGCATGGTACAACTTCGATGAGGAAACTGGGCGACTCATCAAAAGCCTTCAACTTGTGATTGGCACGAGGCATACGCTCTAGTGCGGTGCTGCTGCGTCTTCCGTCTTCTTATGGTGCTGGCCAGCGGAGACTTGGCAGGATTCGACCATTTCCCAATTTACCTTCAACACCAACAAAACGTTTTTATATACTGCAAGTATTTTAATAAGTTTTAATTGGTTAATTTAATTATGAGTATTTTAAATCATTTTATTTTTACTTTTTTTTATTTTGACAAGAAGTGGACGGCAATGTTCCAACGGGAATCGACGTCGAGACCAAGTTGCCCAATCCGATGGCCAAATTCGAAGAAGGGGCTGTGCGTGAGGGTCCAGCTCCTGACACAACGAACAAAAACTACTTTGGCTTCCTGTTCCAATACGCCGGAGCTGGATTAATCTACAGTGTTCTTTACAGCCTCATCTACCCCTTTCTGAACAACACAACTATATGATGCACCATATATGTTTTTATTTTGTTTTTAGGGTAGTGTACAAGATACCGGCACCAAGTTCGTTCTACTCATGCTCGTCGCTAATCTGGGTATGGTGCTCGCCTTCACTGCATGTGGAGGTACACTAGTGGAGCTCTCCCAACGTGAAAGAGAGAAGAAACGTGGTGATCAACAGACGATGTTCTGGGTGGATCGTGATGATGGAGGTGTCGTTGCCTTATGTCTTGTTGGATTCGGACTCAACTCGGAAGATTACGATGGCACATTTGCGGGGTCTATTCGCGTGGGAGGCCTCATGGGAATTTGTACTACATGTACCACTTCATTCCTCACCGGTGTTGTGGCTTGGTTCTGTATTGAGGAGGAGCGTGTGGAACGCCGGTCGATGTGGGAGGAACTCTGTGAGTTGTTCAATGTGATCCAGTACCGCGTTGTGTACCAAGTACTCGCCTACCGTTTTTCGGCAACATGTTCTCCTACGTGAGTGTGACTGCTGCGACGCCGTTGCAGAGTGTCTGGTTGACCATTTCTCCCGTGAATAGTAATGTGGACACCATCATCTCGACGTTTATTTCAATGGCGTCGCTCCTAGCGATCCGTCAGCGGGGTTTGAACTGGAACTGACGCTGGATGATCGTTATCACGGAATTTGCTGTGGTGTTCGTGGATTGTTTCCCGACTTTCTTGACTAGATGGGACGTCGTTCGCAGTTAATGGTTATGGTTGGGAGTCTACTGGAGCAGGTCCCTACTAACATTGGTTTCATCGTTTCAACGTACTGGGTGGTTGAAATCTTGGAGGAAGGTAACGAGGCTGCTTTCTATGGCCTCGTGGTCGCTGTTTCGAGTTTGGCTTCACCATTCGCCGCGGTTATCACCAAGGCCATTGACGCGAACTTCGACATTGCTACTGCTGACCTGCAGCGCGACGACACGGAAGTGCGGAAACAGGTCACATACGCATATTTGTTCTCGTACGCGTGCAAGATCTTCTCCACGGTGTTTGTGCTGCTCATTCCACGACAGAAGACTGAGCCCCAGGAGATGCGTCGCACCGGTGGCAAGAGTAAACTCGTGGGAATCATAACGGTTATTATCGTCGCGTTCACGTACGTTTGGACCATCCTCACCAACGTCATGTCCATTTTCCCTTCCACTTCCTGCTACCAAATCGCTGGAGGCGGCGGCTGCTCGTAAACGGCACAACCAAACCCATGAAGATTGTATCGCCGAACTCCAGAACTACTTGTGCATTTTTAGTAACTTAAAAATTCAATGACTTCAGATATTTTGCACCATTTGTCATTCGTCTGGGATTTCCCTTTTCCTTTTATAGTTTCGATTTTTCCTTCATAGTTAATAAAATGATCGAGGCCAATTATACAGTTCAAATGACCGAGGCATGCATTTGAACTTATCAAACTAACCATGATGAACAATTGCTTGACTGTCAGGAGGCGCCCTTCGGGTGAGATCACTTGGTTTTAATTCAAAACTTATAGAATAATGAGGCATTTTTTTAAAAGCGAAACTATGGAGTGTATTTTATTCGTTTAGTTGTCCCTTAGCAAAATGGTCTAGCATGGTGTCAATGCGATGGAATTTTGGCCCTTGGTGATGGCCCTTGGTGATGGCCCTTGGTGATGATAAGAAGTTCCTATATTTTGTACAGATAGATGATATGCTCCTGCTTTTCTCAGTCTAACGGAGCCTTTAAAGTGACATAGAAATTGTTCGATTTTAGCCGTCATACAATCTGTCGAGTCGTCGATGGTCAATACAATAATATTGCGCTTATGGCGACTACACGGTACGCTGCATCCTCGCCTGCAGAGCCTAGGAACTGCTAACTGCACCCAATATACCAGCAAAGCCAAAAAAGACGAGGAATATACTCGCAAAGACGACGACTCACTGCCCCACCTCGGAAAGACCACGCTTTATTTTACCACCAGAGAGAAATGATTGCATTCGTTTGATGCCCTGGCTTGGAGGAGCCTCCCTCATCGCTTCAAAAGCCTTAGGATGCTTCTGCAAACTTTCGAGTTTCTACATCATCGCCGGATCATTCTTGAAAACTCTTGAGGCCGCTGGCGATCGCAGGTTTTCCTTCAAACTTTCAAGATCCTTGACAATCACGGCATTCTTCTGCAAACTCTCGACACTCTTGGTACTTTTTGAGAACAGATTTTTGAGTCGAGTGAGACTTGGGATTTCGCAAGTCTGTCTTCGCCTTGGACATACATTTCACTTGTTTTCTTTGTGGTGATCGACTCCCTGTCTTGTAACTTCTGGTACGTGCTGCCGACGCTGGTATCGCTGAACGAGGTAGGACTCGAATCGGTGGCGAATGTAATGAAATCAGCATGGACGAGGCTGTTCTCGAATCCGAAGTAGGCGATCATGAGCAAATTGAGGGAGTGGTACCACCATATCGCCATCTTGTTCAATTTGGATGCGGCAGTTGCGCTAGTGCGGTACGAGCGAACATACGAAGTGTGCCAGTGAATCACAGTAGGTGTAGTATCGCGGAGTTCCGGTGATGGGGATTTTCTAATCCAAGGAGTATTAGAAGTGCTAATCTCGTCATAAATCTAGAATGAACTGCCTGCGTAGCATTTTTCGTCAGTCTACTCGTCGTCGGCGTGTTGCTAGCATCTGAGAAGTCCATTTGCCAACTTCGTTGGCATCTGATAAAGATCAACAAGGCATACGCGATTTCGATCCCAGTTATACGTTTTCTTTTCTCATTGTCGTAACAACACATTTCTGGAGTTGCAAGACAGACAGCACATTGTGTTTACGGCAATCCCAGAAGGAATGAGAAGGTTCCCGTGAGTCTTCATTTGACCACATTCAATGTGCTAGGAAGGAGGATTTACCAGCTGGAGGACTTATAATTTTGCTATCTAATTAAGTAACTTGTTCAGCTGAATGACGGTAGATAAATTGACCGTGTCTGTGAAAAGAACCCACCACCGTTTGAGTATTTGGACTCTCTGCTTGGGTTTCGTGAAAGTGTATATCTCCACGTAGCAGATTCAATGTGCTAGGTGATACAACAGTACAGCACATGTAGCATACAACGGTCATAAGTAAGTTTTGGTAGGCGACGATGGATCAAGGAGATTTTGCCTTGTCGTTTCCTCTGAACACTGTCGCAAAGGGGTGCAGGTTATAGTTTTTACGATTCGGGCAAATCAAGCGTGAGCAGCAGGCAGCTCTCTCGTCAGTAACGTACAGTACATGTATGAAATACAATAGTATGACCGCTGACACGACCGACAACGATTCGAATGCCGCGTCATCAGAGGAACGACAATGTACACTGAATCGCGATGTACTTCCTGTGAATTTTGCGGGAAGATAGACAGATTACCAAGCAGTAAATTTCAGCGTTAAAACCAATTTAAAAAAGGGATTCGCGCCGGCATCATACCACCTCGATAAAAGTCAGCATCTTAGTTTGGCATTCCAATTGACCAATCTGCATACTATATGATACATGCCGAGAATCACTGCAGCCTGTCAAACCAGCAACTACACGAGTCTTTTTTTTTTCTGACACTGAGGGTCTCACTGCTCTTGGTATTCTTCAGCAGAAGTTTGAGTTTACTGAGATCGGAGATACCAAATACGGTTTCCTCAGCCTCCGATGAGTTGCCTGGGCTGCCGGGTTTTAATTGTGAGAATCAATTGTATTGCTGAGTTGTTGACATGTGAAACCTGTCACCATGCCTGGCTCGTTATCTACTGGAGCAAGTCCCCACTACCACTAAAAAGGGAGTTCCAAGAATATTGGCACCTTAAAAGGCGCCAATATTCTTGAAATTTATCGCTCAGAGGAAGCAACAGTCAGACACCGTAAAACAAAGGAAAAATGCATCACAGCCACCTCTTCATAATTAATAAGCTTGATTGATCTGCTTGCAAATTATCTGAGTTTTTTTTAGTCACGACGGTCCTCACTCCGGCTCATAATCTGCAACGCACCTGGTTTCTTCGTCACAAAACTAATGCCGTTTTCACACGGGAAAGCTCTGGATTTTGCAGATTCACGGATACTTTCGCCGCTTGTTTCAAATGAAATCTGAGCAAACCCTGGCTTAATTTAATAAGCGACAGCAAAAGGTTAGCCCTGAATTTAGGTCGATCATCCGGTCTCGGTTTGCTGGCCACCCCGACGCATCTCCTGCGCCTGCTTTGCAGCCGCAGCATCTGCAAGGGCTCCTATTCTTGCGAAAGAACCTCCTACACGGAGTTGACCTTAAAAGGTAACTTCATGTAGAAAAATGCAATCTAATTGCACGATGCACTATCGACACTTCACCTTCACATTAGACCCATATTGAAGTAAGCGGTTCATTTTTAATCAACAGGTTTTATCAGCGTCACTAGGCATCGTAGTGTAACCCCATTTTTTCAAGGAAGTGTCTACGTTCACCAATTAATTAGACATAGACAGGCTATTAACGCTAATCCCCCAAAATGCTGCCGAGATCAAGCGCCGCGCATAGCGCAGCAAGATTAGGATCAAACGGCCAAATACGCTTCCCCCAGAGCATAGGTGGGTTAGGGCTCGAGTGTAAGGTTGCTCGCAAGTTGCTCGAACATGCAGAAAATGGACAATTAATTGGTGAACGTAGGGAGAGCCTTTTTTCAAGCTACATTCACACCTGAAGTAACCCTTAGTCGGCACAAGCAACATTCAATGGGATAATTTAGGTGATACCCGGATATCTATTATAAGAGGTTATGTAAACCTGTTTTGTATGGAACATAGAACCACTTTGGATTTTAGTATTCAGAATAAGAGAGAGTTTTATTACCTCTGCAGAAACTCTGGATCTAAATTCCAGAGAACTGTGTTCTGGAGTTATAATGGCACATCTGCCAGCGTCGATATTCGTATCGACGCTGGCAGATGTGTTTAGAATTTGATGCGCTGTTTATCATATACATATGTATTAAAAAATCATAAAAATGCATTAAATCAAAATGAAGAAGTTGGACGGATCCGGAGCATTAGGGCCGCTCTTAAGTTCCCGGGAGCGCTCCCGGGAGGAAAATGGGGTCATTTGATTGGCTTAGAGCATGCGGGTTAGGGGATTTCTGGAGCAGTTTTCTCCCACTCCCTCGTCATTTTCGCGCCGCCGGGAGCTGGGAGATTAAGCATAACTAGTTCGTCTCTTCACGAACACAAGCTAGGTTTATTTCTTTCGGTCCCATTTTAAACGCTCTACGTGAATATGCAAGTTTTTCTTTCTAGTTCGCGGTAGATCCCGAGAACGAGACGCTCAAAAAATGCATACCAAAACCAAGAATATCGAAAAGGGTGTATCTTTTTATTTTTCCCGGGAGTCGGGAGCGGGAAAATAAGAACGGCCCTTAGTCTGAATGGTTTTACCGGTACATGTACGCAACTTCGTATTGCTCGCATTGGCAAATTGGCAGTAACGATCTTGATTCACGTACAGACTGATGACCATTATGTTAGAGTTTTGCACCCGCTGGCGCGATTCTACACAGCCGCTTACCCAAATTGGGTGAGCAGTTGTGGGTGGCCCATGAGCATTCCGAAGCAACCCTCAAACCCACCAGTCTCTTATTTCAGATACGTGGCCTCAAATTGCATTGCGTCCGAGCTACTTCCAGATACTTGTCGTAGTCACTTGCGTTGCGTGCGCGAGGGGCCTCGTGAATGCCGAAGACATAGACCAAGACGTGAATTTGGAGAACTATTCGGACAGCCCAGTTTCATACGGTGGCCGTCGCCACCACAACCTCAGGGGGGGCAGAATCCAAACATGACACAACTGACGCGGAGGATGAAGAGAGGTGGGAAATTCCGGGACTAAAAAAATAGCGTCTATTTCCAGAAGCAACCTGACGTTGTCAAGGTTCTAAAGGAGAACCCTGTCCTGGCCAAGACTTTGAGCAACAACCCTACGCTTGCCAAGCCGTTCCAGAACAATCCCCAGCTCAGCAAACGTTCCGGAGCTTACAGAAGGACCCATCGGTAATTCAGAGCATCAAGAGCTTCGAGAAGAAGCCTGCCGCCGGCAAACTCAAGATAGTGCTGAGCAAGAACCCGTGCCAGCTCACAGAGAAAAGCGTTAAACAACTTGGAGCAGCCGTACAACGCAGCTCTGGCAAACGAAGTGACCATGATGACGGAATATTATTCGCATGTGGTTTGATGCTCTTGGTAATACTCGGTGGAGCAATGACTGTCGCAGTGGCCGCACCTTCATCATTTTAAGGATTGAGTCGGGCGTGTATTATAATAAGTGGTCATTTTAAAAGAGAGAAGCGTCAATCACCAGTCGTGTCCGGAGAGGGGAACATAACGTGCAACGTCAATCATCGACATTCTGATCGTCAAATTATTCATGTGAGCGTCGCACACACAAGAAAAGGATCGAAATATCTACAATGATTGACGGTTCGATAACATTTGTGTCCCATTTTGCGTTAAAAGCATCGTAAATGAGAGATCCTTCGTCTCAATGCAAAAATACAGCGGCAACGACGACATACTTTTCCGATCAAGAGATTGAAAGATGAAATACGTCCTGTTGAGATTTCGTCATTACCTCATAGCCTCGAAAAAAAAATAATACTTGACTAATGACACGATGCAAGACATTAGAATGAATCAATTCCAATTCTCGGCGGAATTTGATGCAACAAGTAGGACTGCGATTCGACTTTACTAAACTGGTAACAAAGGCGCAATGTCAGTGCGGCCATCGCTAATAGTTCTGGCTAAAGCATAACTAACTGACCCCTGGCTCTTGTTAGACAACAGGTTCAACCTTTCAACAACGTCTTCGGAATGCGTGAATAGGTACATGTACATGTACTGCTAGTGATCGGCTTGGGGAGATTTAGCAAACGAGACAGCAGTTTTTAGCTGGTACGCAGCAAGGATCGGAATATACAATACTACGTAGTAGGATTTTATATTGCGAACATATTTCATCCGTAATAACCACTGCAATACTAAATTCAAAATTAATAAGTTATTCCGCTCTAACAGTATTATATTGATTGTATTGGTTTGACGTTTGACTTGGTTTTTGTATGTGTACGGAAACACCAACAATCATTGGATTTGGATTTGATCAGACTAAATAATTTCAATACTTTATTCTGACCTAATAAGTTATTCCGTACAAAAAATACAAATATTACTGAAAATTATTATTATTTTCCTATCCCTGGTACGCAGTCATTTCACTATAAATTTCTTTACTGTATGGTGCATGCTTGGCTGGATACGTGATTCTCGTGAGGTAGACCATTGTTGTGGCCATCACCACTACGAGGTGATTGCAATGATTCTGCAATTCCTGCTGCACTGAAATTGACTTGGAAAACGGCACACACGGGGCGGTGGTCCGACGTGCGAAAGTTTGTCTGGCTCCGGTAGCTCAGTAGTTCAATATCGTGCACCTTGTGATTCGATAAGTAGAGCACTCGATCTGTCCAGGAAGGAATGCGCTGCTTCGAGGACGAGTCGTACACATCGCTGCGTTTGTCGAATTTGTATGTGGGTCGAAAGTTCAGTTGGCCTTCCCTGAAGTGGGCGAAGACATGTCCTGCCTTCATCTCGCGCTGCAGCTGGTCGTTCGCATACAACACTTCGTGTTGATTCCGAAGCAGCAACGTGTCCACCATGCGCCTTGTGCCGTTGATGCGATAGTTGAGATCGCCATACCAGAACACTCGATCGAAGAGCTCGCTCACCGTGCGCTTGGAACCTGCTGAGACTCCACTCAGCATCGAAAACCGATTCGCTGAAGTCCGGCCGAGTCCTTGCAGACTGCTGTCAGGGCTACCTGGAGTTGGAGCCACTGCATTTGTCGGAGACGACGGCGCAGTTACTGTAGGCGAAAGCTTCAGCTCATGGTTGATGCGATGGAAGTTGCCATTTCGTTTGGATACATTGCGTTGATGGGCGTCGAAATGGCAATTGATGAAGGCAAAGCTCGTAGTCCCAATGGTGAGCGCGACCCCCACGCCTCCCTTGTTACCCAGCTGGTTACCAAGGCCCGTAGCGACAGCATCGGACTGGATGTTGCCTAGTAACGGCAAGACACTTGTGTGTACGAAAACGATATTGTGGATGGCAGTGAGAGCATGTGACGTCACGAGAACGTAATCTTCCCCCAACGTGTTTCTCAACTGATCTTCCCAAGATTTCTTCGACGTGAACACGACACTTTTCGCGATTGAATTCACGCATTCTTCGCTGCCCACTGCCACGATGTGATACTTGTTCAAACGAATCCAAAGACGCAAGTCGTCAATGGGCTTCTTTGCGTGCATGTTCCAGGTGCCACAAAATACTCGCAGTCGGCCTTTTGAAAGGAATTGAGCCTGCGTCACGGTATCTCCGAGCGTCGTAGCCGGTTGATTCAGTTCCTGCCAGTCGTCTAACAGTTCCAAGTCTACTTCTTGCGGCCATTCGCCAATCTCGTCTGGGTCTTCATAAACGCCTGGTTCAACATCGTAGCATTCATGTGGTGATCCTGGCGGTGATAACGACAGATCATCGTCGAGCTGAGATCGCCTACGTCTTCGCCGACGCCTCTCCTTGTCAGAAATCGGCATCTTCTTACGCACCATAACTCCACGAGCTCTGGTTTGAATCTTGACGACGGCTTCCTGCTGCAGCTCGTGAAGAGCTTCCTCTCTAATTTCTTGGTCTAGCTCCACTTGTCGCTGGTGTGATTTTGCTCGTCCTCGATGACCACGTACCAATGCTTGAATCCTTGTTGCCATGAAGTGGTGTAATTCACCATAATTTTTCTCCCCCTCCGGTTGTAGTACAGATAGCAATGAGGACGACGGCCCGCTACTACTGTCTGTATGACTCCGTGACGATCGTGCAGTATGATTGCGACTTCTTCTCCGGTCGCCTTGTGAAGATCGAGCTGTACGACTCCTTTGACTTGATCGTCGTCTCCTTCGAGAGCTTCGGTTTCTCCCGGACTCTGATGATGTACTTAAGCTAGAGCATGAGTTTGAAGGCGAGCAAGAATATAGCGAGCATGACGAACATGTTCCTGAGTCGGAGCACGAACAGGATGAGGAACACGATCTTGATGACGAGGACACTGATCTTGCGGAACGAGGTGGCGTTGTTGATGGCTTCGCTTGAGGTAGTTGCAGTGGAGGCACAATGGGTTCAGGCCGGGTTGCATGTCCAGACAACGGCGATGCATCCTCAATACTTTCTACCGGGGGGCCAAGCTCCGTGGTTTCTATCAATGTATCAATCATAGCACCGGGCGATCCCGGTGCCGACACTCCTCCATTGCAAACAGAAGATGGATCGATCTCTTCTGCTGCTAATGAAATGACAACTTCCTTCGAGAAGATCCGTGGAGATTGTCGGAACAGCGTCTTGCACTTCTTGAACTTCTTTTTCAGAGCCTTCTGAATGGTGTGGGCGGCATCGTTGGTGCTCTTGGCAGGCTGGGAGATTTTTTTCACGTTCTTAGGTACCACCTCAGGAGGCGGGTATCCTGCATCTAACTGCGTCCTCTCCAATTCAATTGACGTTCGTAAGTTTTCACGCTTAGATCTAGCGCTGTTACTAGTCCTGAACGCGCCTTCTTCCTCCATCTCTTGAGCTACGTCTTCACTCACGACTTGATTAATAGAATCCGACATGTTGCCACCATATTCATCTGCAAAGGCGGTCGAAGGCGCAGTGTCGACTCTGGTAATCAACTTGGCAGGCTCCAGTGCTGGTACATCTTCGTCCAGCATTTGTTCCAGCTCGCGCTTCTGCTTCTTTTCATCCAACCGTTGCTGCTTCTCGGCGGTCCGTTGTTTAGCGTGAGCTCTTCGCTCCGCTTTCTTCGTTCGCAAAAGTTCCTTCTGTCGATGCGCCTTGGCCACTTCCAACGGCACAGCAGAAGCACTCGACTTCATTCGCATCGTAGACGACGCCTCATCAACGACTGAATCAGCATGCGGTTCATCCTCGCCCTTCTCGGCAGATACCACGTCTGCCACCACCTCAATCCCAACACGATTGTTTCCTCGACGAGGCATGGATCCAGCTCTATACGCCTGCAACCCCACTCCAGACCGTCGCAATGATCAGGGCCTAACTATAGAACCCAACGGTTCCAAGCAACAACAAAGGCGCAGAGCACACACAAAGCGGGTATTCGATATCAAGTCCTACAAGGGTCGCTACATGATAAGTCAATATGCAAGCAGACATTTCAGAAGCTACGAACTGCTGCGTCTCCTCGATCATCCCTTCAGTGTAATAATCGCCACGTTGATGAACGGCGCCAAGAAATACACGAGCACCATGAACAGGATGCAGCAGAAGCAGCACGTAAGCCGGTGGCAGATGGAAGGGCCCAACAGATCGTTGAGAACCTTGAACGGATTGAGCGAGAACGAAAGACGACCAGCAGGAGGAGGCAAGTACGGCGAGTTGTTCGGTGATGACCGACCCTGACCCACGGGGTTCTTCTTCGCATTCTCAGCCGGTACCAGCTCGAGCGAGACGCACACTTCGCCCATGAAGTTGCGAGTGTTCGTCTTGTGGTCGAGACTCTCCAGCTTCAGCCACTTCGAATCGGCCGGATCATCGCCATCCCACAGCCCCGTTGCCTCTCTGATCTTCTTCACCGCAGCGTCGTCATCTGACGAGGCTTTGTTTTTCTTCTTTCTTGTGTCCTCGTCATCCTCGTAGACTTGGACATTCGACTTGAGCTTGTAAGCCTTGCGGAAATGGGGTCCGAGGTCCAACGTGTGCTCACCAATCGCATCGTTGGCGGAAAGCACGTCCTTGTCCCAGCCTTGGATGTGGAAGTACGGAATCTTGGTGTTGGTTTGCTTGTGGCCAAGGGTAATGGGGAACTTCATACGCCAGTTGAACGATCCCTTGCCCTTCTTAGCTCGCCAATGGATATCTGTTTCTTGGTAGTCCGACCCTTCCATCCAACAGCGGAAGAACAGATCGTTCATGTCTTCCAGAGTATCAAACGATGGTACATTGCGCGCCTTCCACACCACCACACGGAGCTCCATATCGACTGGCGGGGGCAGTGAAATATCGAGTGCAGGGTAGTCATGAGCTTGAGCAGGGCTCAGAATGTCGATCCACAGCTTGATAGTACCCATCGGGGCTCGTGACGTCGGGATGTTCAGAGTTCGGGTCTCGAGAGGCTTCAAACGTAGTCGACTGGATGTCTCGTACATTTTACCCATAGCCTGCCATCTCCTGTCGAACAAACGATCCTCAAGATCAATTGTGGTCTTGCCGATCAAGTCGTCGCCACCAATGAGATCGTGGTCCATGGCCTCGATCGTCAGGATACTGGCACCTGGAAGCTTCCCGTTGAACATGAACATCTTGTAGAAATCAGGATCGGTCGTGTCTTCGATATAATTCTTGCGGTCGCTAATTTTCTTTTCGCCGAGCTTCAAGCGTAAATACGGGTCCGATTTGCCCGGACGGCCATTTAAGCCAATATCCATTGGCGCGAAGCCAACGCCGTCCAAAACATAGATGCGCACTTCGTACGGAAGCGTCTGGAGCAGCGTGTCGAAGTCCAGCAGCGGTCTCTCGTCTTCTCGCTCAATGACACGGATTAAACCCTTAAAGTATCCAGCCATCTTGTACATGCCGACGTCGTCCCCAACATTCCGCGTTTTCTTCGCGAACGGGTTTATCGCTGACAATAGGGACGATTTTTTCTTTTTCTGACCAATGTGCAACCCATACTTCTCGAAAGGTGTTGTTTTCAACTCAGACTCGAGATCACCGTCAAGCAACTCGCGGTGCTTTAGGTACTTCTTTGAGTCTGAATCATCTTCTTCGCCCGCCAATGTTGACGGACGAGATGAGGCCTCTTCAAAAGCTCCGTTAGGGTCAAAATCCACACCCATGCTCTTTAACGCACCAAAGACACCAGCTCCATTGTCGACTGACATAGTGGATGGGGAGGCATCAAGCGTGGCTGCCTTGCCTAGCAGTGGTGCATCGTCACCCCACTCATCTGCAGATTCAAGCTCGATCTCAGCAAGCGTGTCGTTCTGAGGCGGGCGGTAGTGCTTCGACCAAGGGATCTTGGAGCTCATTTCAATGGATGCTGAGCCGATAATTGGCGTTTGGAAACCACCGAGACGAGTGTCCTTCACGATGATGTTCAACCGAGGTGCAAAATGCGCGTTTTCAGGCAAATCAATCTCCTTCACGATACGTTGCAGGAAGTTCGGGTTGCTTCCAGACGGGCGCTTGGACTTTTCAGTAATCATTTCCTGGGCTGCGTGATCTTTGCCGCCGAGCACGAACTCAACAAAAGGCAGCTGAATAGGCAAGAACTGGTACGGTTCCATGTTGCGAAGACCCAATACCGTGATCTCCAAGAAAGCCTTACGGTTTCTTGGCACGATTGACGGTGCCCGTCTCACATTTTCATCTGGAAATTGTTTGCGAACCAGCTCCAACGACGCTAAAATTTCGCCTTCGCAATCACCCGGCTCCTGGAACATGATCCGATGCCACTTGGGGTCAGGAAGAGCTGGTTGGTGTTCGCCTTGCACTTGGTCTGATGTCCGAATGTGCGCATCCGAAAGGTTGAGCGCAGCCAAACCAACGAAGTCGTTGGTGTCAAAATCATCGTAATCCATGACACGAAGCATCACCTGGGGCGCATACTTGAGATCGGGCAGATTCACGTCGAAGTGAAGCGTTTCGTACCACAACGGATCTCTAGTCTTCTTCTTCTTAGAGGTTAATTTCTCCTCACCCATGCATCGGACAATAAGAAATGGATCCAATAACCCGTTGGAATCAGCAGGAGGAAGTCGCCGACCCTGATAGATATGCACTCGAAGCTGGTACGGAACGCGCTTGTTCACCGCAGCCAAATCCGAGCGATCCCATGCCGTTTGCATCGCCATCTCTTCTGTTCCAAACCCCATACGAACCAGGACATTACCCGGGAACGTTTCATCCTCTAACGCGTCAATAGCTTGATCTTCCTTCATCGAAATCCAGTCCACTTCATTGTTGAACCCGCCCATGATACCATTGTCGCCGTCCTGGGCTGGACGGCCCTCGAAAAGCTCCTTTGCGGTAAAGCGGCGGAAGCACACAGCTTTTCGGGTATCTCCTTCTCCTTTGCACAGATACAAGAAGATATCGGGTACTTGAGAGAGGTCTTCAGGAAGCAACATTTTTTCGCTTTCCTCCATGTTGTTCCACTCCACTGTCCCGTTCATGTTACGAGTCCGCGACGATGCGATCTCATTCAGACCGCATGACATCACCAGTTGCATCTTGGACTTCTGACCGGGGCGCTTTGAGCTCATGAACGATGGGATCTGGCTGCCCCATACAAAATGAGCTCTCAAGCGATAGATGCTCTCTCGCGGATACAGGTCTCGCGGAATGCGCTTGGTATTGCGCTTTTGGTTTGTCTCGTCGAACTTGTTGTCGTCGTTGTCCAAAAGGCGCAAGGTAAGGAGAAGTCGGCCACGGTAGGTGCTGGCGATGTCTGGATACGTATTCATCTGCTTCTTCATGGAGTCGCCAATACCAACCGTTTTGAGACGCAGGGGTGCACCATAGATGTTGGCCCAGAACGGTCCAATTTTACCACTCATTGCCTTCACGAGTTTCACGCTCTGGTAGACATAGCCCACCAACTCGTCCGACCCCACTTGGTCCCAATCATAGACGGC
This sequence comes from Phytophthora sp. ST_20190627, assembly GCA_014706145.1. NCBI lineage: Eukaryota > Oomycota > Peronosporomycetes > Peronosporales > Peronosporaceae > Phytophthora > Phytophthora sp. ST_20190627. Next base: position 47,075 of record JACBOU010000066.1, read on the forward strand.
CAGCTGGATTGAATCAGCCATCGATGGTTCACGAATAACAAGCATCAGCTCTTCATTAAAGCTCGGGCAGAGCTCGTCTCGTCGACCCTTCTTGGTGCGCACACGGGTTCGAATTGCGTCTCCACCAGCGATGGATCCCTTGACGTAAGCATCTAGACCGCCCCTGCCGACGACAGCAACATCCATAGGCGGCAAATGTTCGGCTACATGAATGACCGCTCCTAAGAAGCGCACATTCTGAGTAACACTAGGCGGCATAATGACGTTGTTCATGTCTGAAGTAGCTCCCTCGCCAAACGGGGATGGAGGTGGCACGAGCTTGTCTCCTGGTCCGATGATAGAGATGGATGCTCGCAAGTATCCTTGAACTCCTTGGTTTGTTGTGTTCGTAATGTCCGTCAGACCGATCCATACATTTGCCAGCTGATGGTTCGCCTGGGAATAGATGTAGGACACGTCGAATTGCGCTGCACCGATGAGTTCTGCACGTTGGAATGTGTTGGCATCCATGACACTCAAACGAACGTATCCCATTTCGACTTCAGACTTATCCAAGTTACGGAAGGGGAAGATCAGCAGATCATCCCAGAAGCAGCTGAGCACTTGTTTCTTCACAGCAGTCTGCTGTTTCTCCCCGAAAACCTCCACATACACCACTGGGTCCGACGTACCGGTAGAATCCTTTGGCACCAGGTCACGCGCTTCGATAACATGCACTTGTACATTATAGTCACCAGATTTGATTTCAAAGCTGCTCAACTCGGACATTATAGCCGCCTGTTTCTCGGCCTTTTCTTCTTGCTCCTTCTTCAGTTCCTCCTCCGACTTCTTACTGACAACTTCATTAATTTCCACGCCATCATCTTCATTCGAGTCATAGTCTTTATCTGGTGCGCCAAAGCTCGGCAAGAATGTCGATTTCTTCTTCTTGGCCGCGATATCTCGCGCATCCGGAGCGTAAGTCCACAACAGCATCAGCGAGATGACCCCTCGCTCCTGCTTGTCCTTTTTCCCTTTCTTGCCGCCAAGTTCGACGGTGATTTCCTTCTCCACATGTGGCTTTAAATCCTTCAGCGAAGCTTCTGCTTTACCCATGAAATCATTGATCGTCACATCATAATCCTCCACTAAAATCGTGAGTTTGCTCTTCACATCGGGGGCAAAGAAGCCAAACTTCTCGTTCCACTGTGGCTTCAGCGTCTTCTCTTTCTTCGTCGACTCGTGTTTCTGTCCATTAAACGTAAAGAACACAATCGGATCACTCGTCGTGCCGTTATTATCCATTCCGAGCAACTGATTGCCCGACCTAAGAGTCACATAAAGTAAGTTCGGAGGCTCTTTGCTCACAGCTGCAGGCTTCATCTCTAGACCCGATTCAATATTAACTCCCGTGCCTCTTCCAGCCATAGATTCTTCAGGTGCGAGACGTTCCAGCACCACGCGGAGTTCGCCTTTCGAGTCTTTTTTCATCTTTTGGTGTTTAGTTAATTGAAACCAGTTGTCCAGAGGCTCTTCAAGCCCCAGAAGTAGAGACACAGGGATGTCTACAACACCCAAGATGTCGTCACTCATGAAGGCGCCGTCTGAGTCCCGTAGCAGCAGCCGCAACGTCGTGACGGCGCGTAGATCCAGTTTGTCTCCTACTACGAACGTCTCGTTCCATTGCGGAGTGAGTGTCTTCTTGATGACTGCAGTCTTGAAAGTACCACCTGCAGGCATCACCGAACCCTTGGAATCTAGCAGAGTGATGGTCACATAGGGGTCACTGGTGCCACCCGCATCGGCTGCTAAGATGCCGAGCGCCTCCACGACGTTCACACGCACACCGCCAAGAGATGCCATGACCTAGGGAGATAGGGAGAAAGAGGACACACAGACGCGTCGAATGAGCTATCCACGGGTGAATGGGGTGTAGTGGGGAGGACAGCAGAGCGTCGCGCACGGCCCGACGAAGTGGCGTGCGGGAGGGTAGTCGCGGACTCAGCGACCGCACGGGTGCAGGATTTGACACTCGAATACTTTCCTCTTGTAGAATATGATATATTGAATGAAATGATCTATTGATAACGGTTCTTTCTTACATTCAAAGGAGTTGGAAAAACCTATATAATTAAATACTCTTGTGAAAGCCAAAAATCATCTGCGGGAAAGTAGCTGAGTGGTTGAGTTCAACGACTATCTTGGAGTTTGTATGGGTGTGGCGAAAGTGGGTATCAGACCACTGGCTCCTTCAAAGTGTACCCATCGTTCGCTGTTATTACAAAGGGGACGGCACCTGCCATACAGGAACAGCATAAAGTGCGCCAAATAAGGCCTGCGGCCCCGTTCACCAGAAGACTTGGTCACAGTTGCGTCCAATTTCATGAGGCTTTTCTCCGTGAGTCCATCGAGGTTCTAGCTCAGCATCGTCTTGAATTTACTACCAACGGGAGTTTCTCGAAACTCTGGGTCCCTTTGCATTTTCTCGACTGTCTTAAAGAGATGGGGATCGTTCTTAAAAGTCTTGGCAAGAACAGGATTGAAGCTTGAATGGAACCAGGTACTTCCTTTTCAAAAAGGCTAGCAAAACTGGTGGTGGCACCATCCACTTTCTCTCTTCATCCTCTGCTTCGGGTACATCACGATTTGGCTCTGCTTGACTACTGCCTTTGAGATTGCGGTGGAGATAGTCGGAAGCCGTCTCCAACAGGGCTCCGTAAAAAATAATCTCGTCAAAAATCAATGTCCATTTTGGAAATGCAACGAAAATCTCAGCCCCATTTTTCAGAATCAATTTATCATCTGAAGTTGGACGCACCAAAAATTCGCCGTACTGCGCCACGATCCAGCACGTTCCTGATGACCGGGCGATACAGAAGCTCTACAACACCTTGGGCCAACTACATGTAGACATGCAACAGTCCACAAATACAACCCTCAGAGGCTCAAGACAAGCACGGATGAGGTGATGAAGCCCTGGAGGGCCTGAATGAGGTGACAAGGTTCTGCAGGAATCGAAACCAACTTTTGTAGGTGTGTATCGGACGTTTGACTGCGGTGTTGATGAGTACGCGAGCATGAGCCACCGATGGCCAAGATGATCCTGACTCAGGGCGGTCACACAATATGCGTCGGCGAGGGTACCTCCAAGTTCTGACGGGTGCGTGAAGTTCTTCTTGCAGGAATAGCTGATGTACAATGACCTGTGAAAGTCCATGGCCGTGGACACACTAAAGATCTTGATGTTCCTCTCCTATAGTGGGACGTAAGTCAATTCACGCTAAAATGGGCACCCATAATTCGCATTAATTGCATGATTTTTTTTACCGCTGATCTGGGGGTGCATTTAATTTAAATGGCATTTTACGGAGCCCTGGTCTCCAAGCAGGGCCTTGTCGACGGTGAAGACAAAAACGGCCAGTGCAAGCTGCAAGTACTTCTGCCTCATTGCCGTGCAAAGTGAGGTTGTCTTTGTGAGAGTTCTACTATGATGCAGTCTCATTGCTTCTCTCGTGGTCACTCACGTTCATGGTCAGGTCTCAGTACTACTGGGAATAGACTCACAGATGGATGTGTTCTGTGTAGTCAAAGGGTTTTTTAGGTGCTATGCTTTCCTCCTCGTGCATAGGCACGTAGTAACGAACTAATGAATCACTATGGGTTTTGCCACTCACACAACACTTCTCTTCTTTATCTTCTTCTCGACGGTCCTCGCACTGCTCGTCCGGTACTCGAAGCTAGACTCTAAAGTTGTTAGTCTTGAATTGGAGATTGATTCGAAATGATCCGGAATATCGAGCAGCGGCAAGCAATTGTAGCAGTGCTCCACGCTGGCAAGATGGAACACTTGGCGACGACCCGGGTTAACAAAATACCCTGGGCCTCCCAAATCCTCCCAAGGTGCATGATGATTGTATGAAAGTTGATAGGATAATATGCCTAACCCGCTCGAAATATGGGAGATTAGGTATGCTCTTGGCATGATGTAACTCGTTTCTCGGTCATAGTAAAAGTTTTGCGTGCTTACGGTTAGTCTGGCAACAACAAATAAATAATTATCTCATTTCGGCTTCTTTTAGTTTGCGACAACCCGGGTCGTCGCTAACTGTTTCAGATGGTCATCAAAACGTTCGTGGTGATCATCAAAATGCTCGTGATTGAGATCGTTAGTGGCGATGTGCTCGAACGTGCACAATATAGCTGTCATGGTGGGAGTGAGATCAGAAGTTAGTTTTTCTTGGACTGAAAAGCCGTCGCCACACTAAAGCTGCGAAAGCTGGTCTCTGAAATTTATTTCTGAGCTAAGGGCGGGGTCTGATTTTCGATACGTTATGGGTTAAGAGCATCTCCATCGGTGAGCATCCATAGCTATATAGCTACTGAAACGACGAAAATATAGCTTTCACTTCTTCACCGGACGTCGCTATCGCTATAATTTTAGCGACCGGACCATTTCGGTGTCTAAGATAGCCCCCATAGCTACTCGCTGCTACGCGACGCTATAGGAGGTTTCGGCTTATTTCATAAATCAAGATGCCTCGTTGCAAAGTTTGGACCGGCCTCGAAGACACTAGCTTGTGCACGGCGTCGTGCTCGACGTCGCAGAAAACCCAAACAGGGACCGACCAAAAGTGCGACACTTTCTGGACCAGTATCATGCCGTTATATCGCACGCTCGCTCCTGCTAGCAAGCGCTCGCTTATCGCTTTGAAAAATCGATGGTCACATCTTAACCAAGAGGCAAGTCGCTTTGTTGGCTGTTTGTCCGTGGTGACCAGTGCCAATGAAAGTGATAAGACAGAAAAGGACCGATTGGGTTACGCACACCACTCTACGAAGCGCAACAAGGAGAACGTTTTCCTTTTGGTATGCTCGTTGGCAGCAGCAAAGACTCATTCGAGATTCGCTGCTCTTCCAGGTTCCGAACCGCCATGTTGCCTCTTCTTTTTGGCTGGAGGGGTGAGCAGGAGGGAGCACAAGTATGCTTCTTCTTCGTCATCAAGAGCTTCTCGCAGAACACGGCTTTGCCTCATAACGTGGTACACCAATTGATGGACCATACCAGATCATGGGCCAAATTAAATTTCATCCAATTAGATGACTCTATTCATAGCAACCACCACCTGATTGGGCAAACGATTTATTTACCAGATCATGGGCCAAAAGATATTTTGTCGAAAGATATCACCCAGTGGCGACGAACAAGACGATGAAGGCTCAGTTCACGGATAGAGAGTTAAAGGAAGCTGTTGACCACATCATAGCCGGTGAGACGCTGACTGCTGTTGTCGACCCCTCGCCCGTATCGCGGAACACGCTGATGCGCCACGTTACGGCTCGTAAAAGGGGAAAAAGATCGAGCGTCGGCGCTCTGGGCCTGCTCCAGTGCTACCAGAGGAATGCGAGGCAGATCTTGTGACTTGGGTAGCAGCTATGCAGAGACGCATGGTCCCTGTGCAGCCGTGGGAAGTACTGGAGGCGGCTAACAGCATTCATCACCTCACGCACGGAAACCTACGGACTGTGACGGACCTAACCACTGGTTGGTATAACCGTTTCGTAGATCGTCATCTCGAGCTTTCGATGCGAGCGTTGGAGCCTCTTTCACGAGCCAGACAAAGTACCAACACTACGGAATTTAGTTCGCTTTTCTTCGATTTAATGAAGCTCGTTGTTGAGCACAATCTCGATGGAAATCGCATATGGAACATGGATGAGACGAGTTTCATAAGCAAGCACCAGTCCAATGCTGTGCTTCCAGTTCGCGGGTCGTTCAACGTGTGGACGAAAGCTACTGAGTCAGCTTTCCATTTGTCTGTTGTTGCTGCGGTCAGTGCGGCTGGTAGAGCTGCGCCTCCGCTGTACATTTTCCCTGGACAGTCTGTGAGACGCACAGCTCTCGATGGCTGCAACATCGATGGCTCTGGCATTCATACCGCACCAAAAGGATTCCTCAATGGGGAAATTTTTGAGAGTTGGATTGGATATTTTGATGAGACTATGGACCCTGAAATATATCGCTCGATTGTACTGCTTTGAGACGGGTGTACATCGCATCTCGGACCCAGGGCTATCCACCGTGCACATGAGCTTGGTGTGATCCTCGTATTTCTGCCCCCAAATGCGACTCATTTAATACAGCCATTGGATGTGGCCGTGTTTAAGGGGTTCACGGGCGAAGTCCGGAAAATGCTGCGGCGTGTGCTCAAATCCTCAGGCGAGCTGAAAATCTCAAAAAAGGAGGCGGTGGCCATTGCCAGTCGCGCCTACACAGCGAAGCTTATTAAAAGCACCGAGACAATTTGCAACGGCTTTAAAACATGCGACATTTTCCCGTTGTCGCTCCCGATGATGACGGCGCAACTAAAGAAAAGCGACTCGGGAGGGATTGTCCGCTGTGAACTTGGACTAGTAAGCTGGCTTCGTGTGCGAGAAGAGGCGAGGCAGCAGATCCTTTCCTTGCCGCCATCGCCAGTGCGAAAAAAAAGCTCCCGAAAGACAGCCGATGCGAGCCAACAGATCCTGCGCAAACGCGATTTGCTGGTGACGCCGCCCCGCAAGAAGCGAGCCACCAACAACCGATTGCCAGCGGTGGTATCCCAGTTGACTACGGTGTCGGATAATGCAGAACTGGAACAACAGGCTACGGTTCCTTTGCCACCATTGCTGTTTCCGGACGATAGCGCGTTGGTGTGGTTTTTATATGAAAACTTGTATAGGTTTGGTCTGGCCCATCGTCTGGTCAGTGCGTAAACAAAAAATATATTTCACCTCAATTGACCCTTCCGTTGCTCAACCACGATTGGCCCCAAAACATCGCGAAGTCTACCAAAATTAAGTTCATTCTCTTCTGATTGGCTTGTTGCTGTTTGTAGGTCGTCACCTTGAATTTTGGTGATAAGATCAGCAATTTTCGTTAGGTGGCCCATCAATTGGTAAACCTACAATCTGTGAATGGCGCCACTGTATGCCTAGAGCTTTATATATTCCAGCCAATGGCGATGCAAGCTGAAAATAGATATAGCGACAACCGGTGGAGATGCTCTTAAAGAAACTATATTCTCTATATGACTCAGGTGGTGGTACAAAAAGTACTAGTAGTAAACCTCGTCGCTTTTTGCAAAGTTTATATCGTCCAGTAATCATTCCTTGTCAAAGTCGTGGGGAATGTGAAGCACCAGCCTATACTACTATTTGATTGATCACACCGAATGAAATTCATTCGGTTTTACGACATCCTCTACCTAGTATCCCCAGTATAAGTCACATGTGCTCCAGTCGAGAACGCAAAGTAGTGTATGAAGTACTACCGATACAAACTCATTGAAAACGAAAAAATGAAATATCAATTAATGCCGCAGTGCTCGTTGACAACCTCGCGGCCGCCATGTAGCCGCGAGATGTAGAGACACGAACGTTTTGGGAGGTCGTTAGAAGACGTCGGACCTAGCCTTATTTTACGCTCGACTTGAGAAGGAGGAAAGGGACCAGCGCTTGGACGTCTAGCGATGTAGTAGCGCTGGGTTTAAATGCTCCAACTGTTTTTTGTATGCACCAATCGCCAATAACGCTTTCTCATCCGTTCTGGTATTTAGTACCATCATCGTGAACTGCGTCAGCGACATGCCGTCTTCAAAATCCGGGAACATCTTTCGTAGCTCAGGCTTGAACTTGATAAAGAGGGCGTTTACTTCGCCGGCATCGTCAAGGTTCTTGATAGCCTGCGACATCGAATTAAACGCTGTTGCCCTTGCAAGCTTCGTCGCCCCCTTAACAGCGTTCACGTTGGTGGACACCCAACCCGAAACGCTCGACCACACTCTTTCTTCTCCTTCTTCATTCTCTTTCTTTTCGTCGGCAACGTTGACTTTCTTTTGCATCCTCAGAAATCGGGGGTTGTTTATTTCATGAGGATTGGCCGGACCCACGGCATTCACCGTGTTCAGCTTGGACAGCGCGACACCACTAGTCGCCGAGACAGCATCCAAGGTCGTAGCGAGAGTGGCTGCCGCCAGGAGCAGAAAGTAGTTCAGATGCATGAATCTCTTGGGTCGATGTCGTGGAGAGGACGGATTGGTTGGATGTTTGTGCCTTGGGATGCAAATTGCGAAGTGACCGTAAAGATCAATGCAGTTGTGGATAGGGACTCGGCAACTAGATAAGCTCTTCGGCTTGACCGGAGCATTCATCGACGAATGGTCGTAACTCCAATCCGAGGTGCTATCCTGGAAGCTGGAGCTACGACAAAGCCTGGAAATGCTAACCATGTGGGGCAGATTGTGATACGTGCATTTAAGGGAGTAATTAGAGTTCTGCTTAAGTAGCTAAACGCTCTGGGGTTATATTCTACAATGTAGATAATCCACACATCCCCAGTGCCTTCTACATGTGGTACGTACCACGCGATCACTACCCGACACTACAAGAGGATTGTGACATACAGTACAAGGTTTAGTCATTTTGACTAAAAACCGGTCATTCAAATTTAGTTAGCCACTCAATTCCGAATCGAGGAAGTGGTGGGGCCTCTTTTGAGCTGTTGCTAGCTCCATATTCTGTTGACACGACACTAGGCCCACGTTGCAAGATGATTCTACTAAGTGGATATATGTGGGAAGACGGGAAGCTCTGCTACAAGATCGATACGTTGAAATCCTTTGGGATGCTAATGATGACAGAGGAAGATGGAGGGCACTATCTCGTGCTGTACAAGTTGCACTGGAATGCAGCTTCAAAGACGGAATTGGTTGTTGTGGGAAAAGTTAACGGTCATAGCGTGATGGGGGGATCGACCCGCTTCTGGGGATTTTTCAAGCGATTTTGCCCGATTTTGGGCGATTTTCAGACTATCCCCCCATAATTTTCGGCCTCTGAAAGAATTAAATAAGGCAGGTGACAGTTTTACACAACTCGTTGTATTGCACGATCCACCTCCGTGATATTACTAGCTAGGGTAGAAGTCTACTTAGCTTTAAGCCAGATAAGGAATCTGATTGGTCAACTTTAGCGCGACTATCTCGAAAACTTCAACAATCACTTGACGCTCCTGAGAAGAGACACTGCAACCGAGTCCACATTCCAGTCGTATCGACTCCGATGGATCCCGGACGTCCACGAGAAGCTTCACCGTCTTTGCGTCAACGTTTGAAGGACTTGGTGCAGACTCAGTCGAGCTCTGACGTTCTGCTGGAACGAGACAATGCGGCTTTGCGAGCTCAAGTGCACGACCTGAATCAGTTGCTGGCGGTGTTTGATCTCTGCCAGATCCAGGACGCTCATCTAAAGGCTGTGAGAGACCGTGCGTTCCGACGCAACCTCACAACAGACGCAGAGCTACTTCAGGCGTATCGCGCGGATCGTCAGCTGCAACTGGAGGTCCTCCTCTGTGAACTGGATGAAGAGCAGAGCATTCAGCAATCCAGCGTAGCTAGTGATCGCAGAAAGATGATCGAGGAGAGCAGTTCAAAGCGTGAGGTCGAATCTCTACAGCTGCGCGTTGACATGCTGGAGCGAGAGATGGCGAACTTGAACTTACGCCACCGGCTCCTCTTGAACACGGCGCCGAGGCTGAAGTATCCTGTAGTCGGAGCTGATGCGGATCCAGTCAAACACGTAGATTATATGTTTCCTTCCGCTAGCTACGACATGCAGCATCGAGCAGAAGCGAAACCCGTGCGAGGACGCGACAATTTGCAGGATGGCAGCGAACAAGTGAAGTCCGAAGGGCTCCACAGTTTCGAGGACGCTAACGAAGAAGTGAAGTCAGATAGTCGTCGCCATCTTTGACATGTACTACGAAGATGTAACGGAAGTGATCAAGGAATGTCAACAGTAGTTCGCCGATCTGGAAGCGGCACTAGCAATGGAGATGACCAAGAACGCAGTGCTGGAGTAGCAGAACCACCGCTACGTGGAAATGAAGATGACTCTTCATGAGTTTAGCTAGCGCCGCTAGTAACTTGCGGCTGCCGTATCGTAATGATCCCACCGCGGTCGACTACCATCCGTACGTAATACAGCTTCACATCAACAGTACAGTACTACTATAATAGTAGCTCTTAGTGACTAAAGCCGCTTTTGCACGGGGAAGCTGTGTGTTTTCATAGCCAACTACTTAAGTACAAACGTAGAATTGACATGGGGGTTTGTCTGACAATTTTAGAGGAAGTGCTCAATAAGTAGTTATTTATCCCATGCGTTTTATTGGTTGCTTCAATTCAGTTTTAAAACCCTCTTCAAGCGAACACTCATTGGGGATTGAGTTGTTACCCTGCCTTTTTTCATTTCATGTTGTCTAAACTCGGTTATTCTGTAAAATACATGATATGATGCAACAATCGGCAAAACGAGAACAGCGGCAACCACACACCAAAATTCGGAGGGTATGCCTTGCTCGATGCGTACAACTATTCTCAAAACACCCAACAGAGCCACCATCAAGAGTGCGGAGCCACGTTCACCCACCGGGTCGATTAAAGACACTGGTGACACCAGTCTGGTGTTGATTACCCCCTTAAAAAGAATTAACGTTGCATGTATTACTACTTTTTTTACTTTTGTAAAAAAATCCTTACTACAATTTTTAAATATTAAAATAATCGAGCAAATGGATTGACCTAAGTTTCTCGAGACTCGGATGCTGTGTCGATAGGCAACTTGAGCTTGAGCGAGAGTGACTATAGATACAAACTGGAATACTAGCATTTTGTATGGGAGCTATTGATTGCACCCTTTCCGCCCTTTTCTGCTGAAATGCCCGGAGGGGGTGAATGCCAACTCGCTTGGCAAGCCGAAACAATGCCTGTGGTTTAAGATCCGTGTGCGGAGCACGCGGGCTTCAACCTAGGACCAAGCATGGTCAGATCCCGCTCGGCCCTATAGGGTTAACACGCACGGGAAAGGGTTTTTAGGGGCGTAGCTAGGGGACAGTTTCCTGCCGACGCCTCCGATTGCTGATCATGACACCCGTCCCCCAAACCGGCTCTCTGGTTTGTAACAATAGTCTTGAGAGAATTGGAAAGTGAGTATTACATGCACGATATGTCGCAGTTACGGTACTGTTATCTTGGAATGTTCGTCGAGTAGCCGGGTACTCAGCCCCTAGCGATTTCAGGAATCTATAGTTAGGCAAACAAACTAACGCAAATAGATGACCTCATTCACACCCATCAAGTAGCCGGGTAGTTCGATTGGATAGTGCATACCTGAACAAATAAATGTGCGACTGTGATATTACAATACATGTACCTAACACGCTAACAGATAGAGATATTGGCCATGTCTTTCCTTGGATGAGAAGTCCCACATGCTGGGCCCGAAGTAAAAGAGGAGAGGGGTTTTCCCTTCGCTGCATGCATCACGGGCAGCGAAACGAGAACCCGAAGAATATATCCCGGAGTGTGGCTTAGCTTCGAACACCTGCACCAACGAACCAAACATGCATCCAACCGAAATGAGAGCTCCTATGGACCGTATCGAAGTGATGACACAAACGATTCCGAGGACGACAATGTCATGACCCACAAGGCTCCAGACGTAGTACAACACTGCCTCTGCAACCGGATTCGACTTTTAAGGGTGGATTTGTTAGGTCCTGTGAGATAATACGTCATTGCAGCAGAACCCGCCAACTCACCAAGCAAAACTGTCTCGTAATCGAATAGTAGTCTCTTTAGAAGACAACGTAGCTTTTTACCCATCCAGTTCATGGTCTCCACCATTTCGAATAGCATCGACAACATACCAGATAAATTGTAGCCTAACGAAATGTACTGTGCCTTTGCGAAAAGCCCATCCTGAGCGATAAGCATGAAGAGATCGCTCATCAAACCTTCCACTTGCAGGTATACCAGTACAGTGCGAGGTAATTCCGTGCTCTATGCGCTGAAAGCCGCATACCTTCTTGAACGTACACGACAGCATCTTTGAACTTCATTTCTTCTTGCATATGATCGCATCTTCGTCCAAAGCGTTCGCAGGAGATAAAACTCCTCCGAAGAACTATAGATCGATAGATAATCTAGATAGAACCGAACAATCCATACCAGTAGGACCGTCGGTAGGTCGTATCCCCCACATCGTCCGCTAAATTAGCACCATTGATATCGTAGGCCCCGAGACCACGTACCAATACGTAACCAACTTTGGTGTTGGCACAGAACATGCTTGTGCTTCCTCATAAAATGAATAGTATCCGATACTTCCGTGGTAGAAGTAGTAGTCGACATAGTAGCTCTCGTCATAGCAACTACGTGGTGTAGTCTCTGATGGAAGAACCCGTTTGGTTCCCAAAATGTACGCTCCGTGAATATTATACTGCGGCACAATGAAGTGACACACCCGGCCTTGCTCCACTTCATAGTAGTGCGTAATACCGACATCCCGCCAAGCGTGAGCGATAACTAGTCCTTCCATGGGGCAAAACATCGTCATGTTGACTGTGTATTTTGTCGCGGAAGCCGAAACTACGAGATCGTCCGAGATTTCGTGCGGTGTCACGAATTTCAAGTGACTTCTCAACTGTAGAAGCAACGGTACAAGACCGACGCACATCCACACAGCAACCAACATTTTCTTAGCACTGAATAGTCTTAGTTGTTCATTCGGTACTTGGTTTCGAGTGACATTTGGACTTCCTACTTCAGTGTCAACACAGTAGATCGCCGCTGATCCCCTTCTTGACCCAGACTCGTTACACCGGCTGACACTCCTGGCTGACTTGACCTTCATGAGTTTGTTCTAACACCGGCGCTGTCAGCAAAACGCGGGCTTCGCGATACAATTTATTTCATGTAACGGATTCTGGCTTGCGGCTAAAAAAGTGAATGTATATCATTAATTTTGCAGTATGGCGTTTTGTACAGCAGGTCTCGGCAGACTTCTCAGCACTCTCGCCTCGCCTCTCATTCCTTGGATTCATACAGGCAATATTCCGTGTACCATCTTTTGTCGCCACAACTTAGCCACAAAGGTCAGCAAGGTGTGTCGGTTGTTACCGAGAACTCCTGTTAAAAGAGAAACTGAGGCACCCTTTAAAAAAATCTCTAGAGCAATCGCAGCAGCCTCTGCGCATGAAAACACGACGTGGTCGCGCACACTCGAACAGTTGAGCTGCATGACGCGGAATAGTTCTCCAGTGTCCTCGTCCAGCACTCCACAATATCCAGATACACCACCCTGCCAGCATTTGGGGGAAGCATTATCATACTAGCGACGGTGTTGACTCGGACTTCATAGTTTCTCGTACCTGAGCGATAATCAGGAGGCAGGCTCGCGTGGGGGACGACGCTTCTATCTCAGTTTAGAATGCGGGTGCTCAAGGAATTCGTGTCACACCGAATTTGTGTACCAAACGGGGTAGTCACCAGCCTTCAATCAAATCGAAAATTCATGGAAATCCGTCAGAATTCCTCAGTTAGAGAAACCGAGTCCCGTGTGGCTCATTCTCCAATTCCCCTTAAGCTGCGAATAAGTAAAATGAAGCTGAAAACGGCAAAACAACTGGAAGATGAAGTGACAAAAATGTCTCTCCGCCTCGATTCATCTACATGTAGTGTATCGGACGAAGATATTGATCGAGGTCTCGAGTTGAACGACGTTCACGCATATTTGGAGCAGATCGGCGTGGATAAAAGCAGCAACTGTGTAGCTGTTCTTGGGCCCAACCGGGGTGGGTAAAAGTACTGTGGTTTCGCTGTTATTTGGGCAAGGTGGACTACTTGTACACCACGAGGATGAGTACACATGAGTACACGGCTGCTCTTATAGCCGAGAAACCGATTCCTGGTGTTGACATTCAACATGGATCGTTGTCGAAGACACTGGTCTCCGGTGTCGTGCGTGCGAACGTTGACGGTAAATCGATGACTGTGTTTGATATGCCTGGTACACACGATACTCGAGGCCCATTTGCTGAGCTTGTTACTCATTCTATCATGGAATGGCTGCTTGCGAATCGCAAAAACGTGCATTTTGTGCTAGTTGCAACACCCCCACAAGAGCGCTCACAGGCTGTTGCGTTAGCAAGCTCAATTAACAGAGCTTGTGCCACTGGTGCGAACATCGTGGTTGTATTTACGAAGTGTGACGCTGATTTCATCCCGAAAATCATCACAAAAATAAAGGAGATCAATCCTGACAACCGCAGTCTACCCACCTTCGCTTTGCCAAAACCGAAGAAATCTGACAAGACGTTCAAAAGGGCAACGTGGATGCAATGGCCAGAATGCTGGCGATGCGGTTAATAAAGTGGATACAAAAATACGATGAACTGAAGTTCAAAAACGACTTGGAGGCTCTGACAAAGCGTCTTAACTTTCTGAAAGAATGGGAATCAGTGTCGGGGAAATTGCCGTTCACCACGCGCCTTGAAGCTCAATCCAAAAGAGAACTACCACCTGATAGTGGCCACCTGGCACTAACAGCGGCGGGCTCGGCGATGGCAGCAACGGTCGTCGCAGTCAGTGGTTGCATTCCACTTGTAGCGCCCGTAGTCGCTCCAACAATGCTTCCTGTCGCTACAGGGATGATTGGAAAGGGAATGCAGCGAAATACTCAAACCAAGCTCGTGCTTGAACGCTCGATTGAACAGAGTAAGGGAGATCAACTACCAGGTTGTCGCGGACAAGGAGGTTATGGAGGGCGTGGCGGGGAGTTTTGTATCGTTGAAGCTGGACACGAAGTCAAGAAATGGCGTAGCGCCTCTGGAGAAAAAGGTCACCCAGCGTTGGCGGGAAACCCCTTCCAGACGGTAGTCCTGAAGGGCACCGTGGCGCAGGAGTATGACATATTCGGATGTCGGCGTGGGGAACCTTCGATCACAATCACGGTTGAAACTCTCGACCCAAGATATTCCCCTCAACACCTCGTTCAAACGGGATTCAGCCCAGGGAAACTACAAGAAGCTCCCATCAATCCATTGATTTCGCGAAATGCAGTGACGTGCACTACGAGGACGCACTCGCAGAGCTCAAGAGAACCTTCCCACAATGTGCCTTCAATTGCGTCAAGATGCCGTAGCCCGTTGTTGCTACAGAGCGGCTCCGGGTCACAGTTCATTTTGCATGCTAGCTCGAATAAGTGGTAATATTTGTAAGTCACGCAGTAGACTGTGTTGTCCATTTGGGGGGCTGAATTGGGCAAATCTGAATCCTGAAATAATTCACAGATATTGCAACGATAAAGTTCTTCCAGGTACATGTACACCGATGCTAAAATTTCTAGGAAATCTTCAAAATGTTTGTTGTCTTTGGGAAAACACATTTTCGATCAATCGTTATCTATAGTAAAAACACTTCTGGTTATTCCGTAGAACAACTAAGCAGAACAAACTAAGACTAAGACATTGTTTTTTTTCTTCAAGTTTCCATTATCTAGCATAGAACATCACATCGCGATAATCGCGAAGCTGGTTTGCTACTTCCACGGATAGGCCTTCTCAATGTTGGGGGGAAAGTTGGCGTCGATCACCGGCACTTCGATACTCACTGTATCAGAGAAGTTTGTACTTTTCAGTACCTTGCGTAGTGTACTCGATATAACATTGCTGAAGTCGGTAGTCTCCAGCGCAGCGCGCGCTGCCTCCGTCATGTCATCCCACATCATCAAATCCTGAAAGTGTCCAGGCGAAGAAGTCGTCGTGAGGTAGTGGTGGGTACCAATGACCGATTTGTACTCGATCTTGACACTGGAAACGTTAACTGTTGTCGCTGCAGGCGGAGAGTACGTGGAGTATGTGTCCAACATCCCTAAGGCTGACACGGCTGAGATCATTGCATTCTCAGAGAGGTTGTCGATCCAAACTATGACGTTTTCCCATCCGTGGCGGTGTCCATAATAAAACGGGATTCGCGTAATGTCTCTCGGGAAGTACCAGGCGTACATAAGGCCCATACACCGTTATACTCTGCGGCGCGACCGTAAATTTGAGATCCTTGGGGGCTATGGACGGCAGAATTACACTTTGGAGTCCAATAGAAGGAAATCGGGCTAATACCTTCGTTGGTGTTACCTTTCGCATCGACCGCTGGATACGAAAAACATCCGTGACCAATGATAAGTTGGGGTTTGAATTTGAGTGCAACTGCATATTCAGTCGTGGTCGGCTTGGTCTGTGGGAATGGAACCACACCGTCGTAGGTAATCTCACCTGCTTGAATACAAGCGTGAAAAAGTGTTGATAAAACTACAAGAACCCACAAAGTCATCTTTCGTTGCGGTGGCAGGACAAATTGGGACTGGCAGGACTACCTGTCAGCAATTCTACAGAAGTACCTGGGCCAGATCCAGTGGCTGACGATCTTGAAAAGAATCTCACGTCATTGTTGAAACCCGAGCACGAGGGAGTACACCTGATCTGTTCCGTATACCTGTAATCCACTCACAAAAAAATAAAACTAGTCCCAGTACATCAGCAATGCAACCAGTCGTCTGTGGTGTAAATAATTTCGGGCGCTATGGAAAAAAATAACGATAGGGTTCCGCTGCAGTCCCGATAGCTGGTGGTGGTGACCGTGCTGTGTATCCACTTTCCAAATGGTTTGGCTTTCCGGAATAAAGGGATGCATATTACGGCAGTGAATTTCCAGCTTCTGAATATTGGTCCGACGTTTGTAGTTTTCTTTGATTTTTTTTTCTTCTGAAATCGATAGTGCCACAGCCGACGAAGCTCACGTTGATGTTTCTTTTATAGCAGTCGCTCCCGCAACACTGGAATTATTTCGGTATCCGCACGAAGCGTTTGCTTCAACGGTCTATGAGCTTTTATCACGCTAGTGGCTGGAGGTATTGAGGTGAGTATTCTAAACCCTTGTTGGGCGGTGGTTCTTCATTCATCAGTTGATCGGGGTAAGATTCATGTCGCCGCTTAGTAGACGGTTGAATACTGGAACTCATCGTGGACCAGCGTCTCGAATTTCTCAACGTGTCAACGGAGACAAAACGGCTGATGTCTAACGGGATACATTTCACGTAATCGGTGGGGAAACCCTGTCAACATAGATGACGTGAAATAGCACGTGTCGATCTAATCCCCAGCCAAACCCCGCACTCAAAGGACACCAAGAGTGATGTTGCTGTTGCCGGAAACTTCAACAAGGACTGGATCTACGCTGCAGTCTCTGCAGGAGGACTAGGTCTGACGCCGGTCAAGACCTTCATTCAAGCGATGCACTTGAAGTGTCTTCGCGACGGAATCGCAGCGAATTATGCGTGCGGAAGTGCCCCTCGCTGGATTTTACCGGCTTTGAAGCTGTTTTCCGACACACTGGGGCCGCTAGGTTCCGGTTTCGACATTCTTTATGCGAATATGAAGGGCTCTCAGTGGAAGCGGCTGCCTACTTATTGGAGAACTACGCTAAGCCTTTGGGCTGACCTACATGCCTCCCATGGTACGTCGAAGTTGAAGGATTTTGTACAAGTGATGCCATTTTGGTACAACGCCTACTTCGCGTTCGGCAAGACCAAGACGCCTCTCAGCAATGTCAGCAAGGCAACTATCGGTGCTTTTAAAGCACTTGGTTTTAACCGCCTACAAGACTTTGTGGATCGTCATGGCTCTTTTGTTACGAAAGAACTACTGCTCGAGTTACTTCCAGTTGAAGACTTTGATCGACCAGCCTCGCGGACACGCTTGATCGGAGACATCATCGCACGTTTCAAATTAATCTTACCCGACGGCGGACCATTCTATGGCCCGACCCGACCGACCTCGGTTGAATCGGCCTGTCATGGCTGGTGCTTAGATGGGTACCCGGTCATTGACATGTCCAATCGGCATTTTGTCAAGTTGTTGTTGAAGGCTCGCACCACTTAGAATGTTCCGGGACTTCAACTTCAACAACTCCAGTTGTCCAACTTTGATCCTGCTGATGAGATGTGGCGTATGGAATTGGCTTGGGATAAGCACGTCCTGCCGGTCTGCACGGATCTCAAGTTTCGACTACAACACAATGCTTTAGGCTTCCGTTACAAGTTTCGCTGGCGAACTCAAGTGGAGACCTCAAGTGATTGTGTTCATGATTGTGAAGATATCGAGAATGCAAAGCACTTATTTTGGTGCTGTCACGTGGCTGCTTACCAATGGACTTTCTTTTTGGAACCCTTCGTCGGTCTCATTATTGGAGACTTCGAGTGGCTACTTGTGGTATTTCCGGACGCTATTCGCCTTCGGACTTCTTCTACGATTACTTACGGTGATTTTGCGGTGCGAGTGGTTTTCAATATTGTGCGGTGTTGTGTGCTGCGAGCACTTTGGCTCCATCGGAACAAGCGACTTTATAACCCGTCTGTTTCAACTTCATCGCCGTTTGTCAAACATCATGCTAAGGCCTATATTCAACTTCATCTACGCAAGCTTAGAATGGTGGAAGTACGCAATGGAAACAAGAAACGTGTGGATTTGATTGATCGAATTGGAAGTGGATTGAATATGGTATTAAGTATGCCTAATTCTACTCTAGCAACGTCTTCTATACATACGAGGGCTGCCGAAGCGGGTTCAGCGGACACTGCGAGAAACAGCGCTGGCTAAGTCGGGAGTGGCTCTTAGTTTTAAAGCCGGCCCACCACGTCAAGGTGGCCACTCCATCGGTCCGGAAGGATTAGACTGAAAATGCCCGCTGGTCATAGCCCCCGAAAGGACTTAGTTCGCTGACGGCACGCCCAGTATGGGAAGTTTTTGCTTTCGCTCGTCCAAGGTCACTCAGTGTGCGGCGCTTTCCTTAAACCTTTCCAGGGGTAGAAGGGAGCCACGTACACACCCCACCGTTGTTGGTAGAGGACGAAGTCGGTTCAGATCTTTAAACGGAATTGGGCCGTTGGTTCCACACCCACATGTGGCAACCTGAACACTTTTCGCCTCTACCTCACAGTGATTAAGCAGCTCGAAGAAGCACTGTGGGCTTACAAGAGCCCTCAAGTCCCTTGAAAGCGTCGTCCTCTTGCAAATCCCGTTGGATACTCTGTCATTCCAAGATTCAAAACCCAGTTAAGTCGATGTTCGACACCACGCTTCAGCACCAGCATACCAGATTCAAACATAGCCCGTCCCCGAAGCTACACCAACCCAGCGGTAACGCGTCACCACGGCATGTCCCATCAGCTACTCTCGGTGTCGTCATCCCTTCCAATCTCCTTCTCCATAGCCACGCTTCACCAGCGACCGCAGCGACAAGTTGCCGCAGTCAAGCCAGTCGCCGACATGCCCAAGATCAAGAAACCAGTCAGTCAACATCGATTTTGCCGAACCTACTTCTCCGGACTCCGTCAAGGCCAGCAGCCTTCTGTACCCGAAAGTACATACTCCACCACCAAACGAGCCTTCGCTCAATTTTTCCCCGTCACTACTTCTCAAAACCAGGACCCAAGCTTAGCAGACATCCGTTCTCGACGGTTCAGAATTACCGCCAAGCGAGTCCCACGCTCCGATTTTCGCCCGTTACTACTCCTTCAAGTCAAGTGAAACTCGACCCAAAATGTCGCCGTAATGCGTTCAAGAAAAAGACAAACCCAAGCGAGACCCTCACACCGTCACGCCCATGCCATCTTCAGTAACTACTCCTTCAAGTCAAGTGAAATACGAGTCGACCGTCGAAACGAAGCACCAGGATCATTTTTCTCCTCATCTTCCTCCTCTCTTCCTTCTCCCACTGAGCGAGAGATTTCTTCCATCGGTTCGCCATTTGCAATCACAGCATCATTCTTCATCTGAGTCACTCCATCCGGTATCCATGCATTCATCATCCGAATCGCTCAGAGTTAGCGGGGCCTGTGAAGGTCTAGAGATACTGAGGTTAGGCAGGTCTCCACCACCTTCAAAAGGTGCAGAACAACTGCGGTTAGACAGGTCCTCGCCACCTTCTGCACCGCCTTCTCCATTAGGATTCGTATGATTCACTGCAGGTTCCATTCCCGTAGTTCACGAGCACGTGACACACGAGTCCCAGCCTCTGCTTCTCTCGTCGGATCTACCCTCAACACACCACTCACAGGAGTGCTAGCCAACACCGGCCCACCTGTAGCAGCTGGAGTATCAACCACGGTACTTGATCGGAGATCTCTCAAGTCTTCACCACATTGCCGCTTATCACGATGATCATCACTATCTTGTTCACCGAGAGACATCGCCGTACTTGGCGATGTTAAACCATCCAATCTGACATAAGGAATTCTCGATGGCAGCTTGTACTTTGCACGAGAATATCGATTGAGCAGGAGCTTCTCGACGTAATCGTGCTCCACGGTCCAGTCTTCATCAAACTCAACCGTCCTCAATTCCTTAATGTCACCCGACTTCAAATCCATCACTCTGTAACTGATCGATTTCCTCGAGTAGCCGAGAAATATGCACGGCTTCCCAGGGTTCTTCAGTTTGTTCTTCCTCAGCACCTTTTTCGTAAAGTAGAGCGCCAAACAGCCCCACGTGCGCAGTGTGGACAGATCCGGGCATTCACCGAAGCGCCGAGTATATGGAGTCTCACCCGCCAATGCACTGCTTGGACCGATATTCAATACTTCAACAGCAAAAGCAAATGCTTCACCCCACAATAGGTTGGGTAAGTCGACCGTCGTCAACAAACTTCTGACACGGGACAGCACTACGCCATGCATTCGCTCTACAAGTTTCCTCTGGACAGTAGGCGTTTGTTGTCGTCAAGAAAATTCCTCGAGCACCAAGAAATGCCTCGAAACGTGTGTTCACAAGTTCACGTCCTTGATCGGACAAGAACACTTCAATTCGATGCCCTTGTGCTAGAAGCCACGACACATGCTTCATCACCGCGTCGCAGGATTCATCTTTTCTCTTCAAGAGAAACCCCCACACATAACGTGTTTCATCTTGCACAAGTTGAAAGTGCTTGTACCCATTATAGGTATCCACGCCCAGATAGCTCTCGTCTGACATAAGCTTCTGATAGGGACCGTCGATCTAGTAGTCCTCACTTTCTTGTACGACATCCGCTTCATTCGCGACTGCACGCACGTCCAACATCGATCTGACGGCACACCTACACTACCAGACAATACCAAACCATCCACTGTACCATCTCGCACCATCCGCTGTAAATCTCCGTAGGTGATATGGCCGAGACGTGTGTGCCAGCGAACCAGAGCTCGTTCATCATCACACCTTCCCTGCATTACAGCTTCCACCTGCTGCTTGGAGTTCGCAGTAGACTGCATACGATAACGACCACTCATCTTCACCAACTTCAAAGTACGCTGTCCTTTCGAAGCCATGCACACTTCTGCTTCTTCAGTTTGATGAAGTTCCATCCATCTCTCTCCAACTTATCCAAGCTCAACAAATTATTTGTACCACTTGGCGTGTACAACACATTAGAGAGCAAGAGCAATGCATTTGCACTTGGTTGGTTTTCATTCTGCACTCGAACCTCCTGTTCTCCAACCAGCCCTTTATTCTTTGATGGTTTTCCTTCCCAGTCAAACACCAATGGTCCATCAGCTTGGTGAAGATTTGACAGCAATTCTTTGTTCGTACACACATGACAGTCACTCGTAGAGTCGAGTACCCATTCCACCACGCTACTCATCGAGTTCTGCATAGCAACAGTCTCCGAACCACAGTCACGGCGAGAAAGCATGTCAATATCTCTTCTGTTACCACTATTCTTGCCACCACTCCCTCCAGATTTCTTATTTTGCCAGCGCTTCCGCTCAGGGAGCAACGACTCAGATTCATCATCTTGTCGTCTTGGATGTGGGCAATTTGCTTGGATATGACCAATCTCGTGACAATTTCAGCAATCTCGAGTGTCTTCTCCACTTTTCTTCTTTCCAGACTGCTTGCCACCAGATTTACCACGATTCGGATTTGAATTGGCCTTCGCCTTATATCTACATCGACCGCGTGTTTTTTCTTTGCCCTGCTGCTGACCTTGCTGTTTACCTTGCTTTTTGCCAGTCTGCGCGGAAGAGATATTCTGGTCTTGTGGCGATGCTTCTCTTCTGGCATCAAGCTCTGATTCTGCGCGAAGCGCATTCGTCACTTGACTAGAAGCTGGTGTCGCACGTTTGTACCCCGGATCATAATGTCTTGAGAATTGACGAACGACGTCTCGATGCGTCTGGCTCACATTACCCAGGAGGGTCTCAGCGAATTCTTCGTCAGAAACTCCCCGCTTGTAATGAACCAACTCTTGACGTAAGAGCTGCATCTCACGAATCCACTCATCAATACTACGATCTGGAGTATACGGGTTCGCCACCAATCGCTGCCTAGCAAAGATGTAATTCGCGTACTCTCTTTTAGTCTGCTTGCCAACGAAAGCCGTCCACATGTCTTGGGCATTTTGCTCATGACAGATTATCTCAGCGTCTTCCTTCGGTACACCTCGCATTATAGCCCCGCGTGCCAAATGGTTCATCCTGCGGAACTGGTCCTCAGGCACAGTCGCACGAACGGCTGCCGCAACCTCGACAACTCCCCAAATTCCCATATTTGACAAGAAAGTCTTCAACTCTTCTGCATATAAGTCAAAACTCCCTTGCATTACTGGCGCCTTGTTATCCATCTTCATTCCACACCATGCACTAGTATACTGAGGAAGAGTCATCATCGGAGCTGCATATGCTCCAGCACTTGGTATTGGCTGCGCAAATGCCGAACCCAGCGATGAGACCGTTGGCCAGGCCGAGGTTGCAAATGTAGGCGCAGTTGTCACTAGTGGGGTTGAAGCTGCTACACCAGCCCCAGGAACAATGCCAGTACTCGTAGTTGACACTGAATCACCTCCGGCTAACCCACCGAACGTGAAACCTCCACACACCATGCTAGTCATACCAACAGAACCAGTAGATACCATACTAGAAGCTGCAGAGCTCACACTCACTCCACTCACTCCTACACCAGCAGATACAGCACCATGACTAGCCACATTCACTCCAGAAGACACTCCAGCACCACTACTTGACGTGGCAGTTGAGCTGCTTGCAGCAGACAACGCCGCACTCGATCCAGACGTAACAGCCACGCGAAGCTTCACGAATGTAGTCCGTCAAGCTCAATAGCTTTGGGCTCATAACCTGGCACGATGTGCAGGCGAGTGTCGGCGCTGAAGAACAGCGAGAAGGTAGAAGTCAAAGCAACGGAACGCTTGCTTTCCCACCGAGCACGTTTGGGATTGAGGGGGAAACCTCGAAGGTGACAACCCCCTCTCAGTTAACAACAGAAAACACTAACGGGCACACCCAGTATACCTGCAACTGTGCAGTTTCAGGAGTATAGGCGTATACAAAGACTTGGCAGGAACACGACACTTCGTCACAGAACTAATGCCGTGAATCAAAAGTTCATGCAAACATAGACAGTCTTGAAGGTGAGCTGGATTGTAATTTTCATGTAGACTTCCAAAGATTGAATAGCCGCTGATTGGCCATAAGACTGTTTTGAAGCAGAAGCATAGGAAGAGTCTGGATTTCTTGATGGTCAAAACCGTGAGGAAGAAACGATTCCACCCACTGTTCACGCTACGGTAGTTCGTTACTTAGCTCCACTGCATGTAAATCTCCACTCTGACCAACCCATGATGCACGACAAGCGTTAAAATTGTGCCTACACTAAGAATCACAAAGATTGGGCCAGACATTGCCACCAAAGTTGCGTGGCATCGTAGTTGTCGGAACATGATCCGTTATTAAAACATAATTCACGGCCCCGGTGGAGTATTCATCAATTGTATCTGGATTCTGGATACAAGCTCCTGTATAACACTCACGTTCAAATCCATCGAAACAGACCAGTCGTTGCTCTTGCAAAAGCCTGATGTGAGCAATGCTACCATGGATTTGTCTTCAGCTACCCAGATCTTCATGACGCCCAACGTGAAGTATTGGCATTCACCATCACCTCGATATGCTTTGCTCGAAGCGAGTTTATAACAACTCGAGTTCTCTGACATTTATTTCAGTATCTCGGCGATCAGACTTTCGCTCAAAACGCATGTAGGTCTAAATTCGAAAAACTGCAATAACAAAAAATGGCTCGAAAACGCACTGCAATCGCTAATAAACCTCCAAAACATGCAAAACACCCAAACGAATGTCGCTCGAAGATCTGACTATCGCAATAATTTAACTTCAAGTTGTAGACTCTAGAGATCTCGATACAATCGCTAATAAAATGCACTGCAATCGTACATATTGAGCGAGATTTGAATCACCCCGGCAACACACTGCATGCACGAGCTCGTTCCACATTGGATCGACATTCGCTGGAAACTTATATTACAGAGAAAAATTACGGTAAGGAAACGAAAAACACCCAGCTTGGTGCAACATGGTTGTTGGAGAGGGAATGTCCAAAATACATAATACACATTGTACGACTCGCCCCATATCCTCCTACATGAACCCACTCGAACCTACCGCACTACCGCTTAGCCAACTCGCACTACCTAAACCTCTAGGCCGACTCGAATCTACCCGACTACAACCATGGCGGCGTGCGCCGCATAGCTTAAACCCTGCTTGAACCTACCGCAGTACGTCTAACTTAAGCCGACTTATGGCGGGTTGCACTGTTAGAACGTGCACCCGTTCCAGCACTTCCACTCACTGATGGTAAATATGAAGACTGTTTGATTTGGTGTTAGCCTGAGCTACGACCAACACACACGGGTCTCTGCCCGCTCCATATAACGACCTGGTATCTTGGCTTCTTAGCTCTCTTCTCAAAGTTGCGCCAGGTCTCCGATGCACAATCCAACAGCACTAAAGCCAAGCCCACCGCACTAGGTCTAAGCCGACCCATGGTGGCTTGTACTATAGCTAAACCCATTTGAATCTATCGGATCACGTCTAAGTCGATTCACGGCGGTATCCACTGAAGCTAAACCCACTTTCATCTACCGGACCAAATCTAAGTCGACTCGTGGCGGCGTGCACCGCTACTAAACCCACTTCAATCTACCGCACTACGTCTAGGCGACGTGTACTACTGCTAACCACGCGAAGCGGTAATTTGTTCTAACAAGACCGTCCTGAAAGAAACACAACGCTTCAAATATCATGAGCAAACCGTCATCGGCGACAGCGACACTACCTAGTTTATCAATTTGAAAAGTGTTACTAAGCCCTACATCATTAATTTCAGAGCTCACCCGCGCGCTCGCGCGCGGCCTTGTCACCATAGTATTTGATCATGAAAACTGGAGAGTCTCCAAAGGCAGATTCCAGATAATCCTCCCTGCTTCTAGAGTAGCATCGCCCCTGTCCTAAGCGACGTTTTCTCCTAGGCGAATTTCAATTAGAACCAATGGCGATGGTCTATTCATAACATATGGTCTCGGCTAAAGCACCATCTAAACAAACTAATTATAGACTGCGCTGCTGGACGTTCCAGTCAGTTTGGATGCATACCGATCGGCTACAAGCCCGAAGGTTTACAGGCACATTGCTGTCGATCTAAGCACACACGGGCCTTCTTTTTAGGCTATTTGATTGCTGAGCGCACGGTGACCGAAGTCATTGCATGCAATAATCCCTAACGTTTTAGAAGCTGATGCTTACGATGGTGAACTATCCAATCGCAAACTGCGTAAATGGCACTTCGCTGAGGACAGGGGCGATGCGGTAGTTTTCGTTTTCATGGTTGAGTAGCATTACAGCCACTTAAATCTATCTTATTCAACGACTAAGAAAATGCCGGATCACCTGGCGCTTATGATCGCCAGATGAGGAGCTGGTTGCCGTGTGGCACCAACAGATGCGATTACGTTAAGTCGCGCCTCTGTTGTCGGAGGTCCGGTCGTCATCCTCCATATCCTACAAATAGAGGACCTCTTAACCCCCTCCCCCCCAAAACCCAAAAAAAAAAAAAAAGTCCTCCAACGAAACTTCTGCAAGATTTCTTGCACGTACTTTGCCTGCTGGACACTCAAACCCGTACGTGATCAGCAACCCCAGCAAGTAGTTTACATTCCAAAGCTCTTTCATATTAAAGAGAGCCGTAGGCTTATTAGAATTGAAGTCCACATCACGTTCACAACCAATGAGCAAAATGTCGTCTACGAACGAGACGTATCTCTACACGAATCCAGAGAGTGCTTTATCCTTAAAGCATCGCTGGAACCCAAGCTCCACCAACACCATGTGAAGCGTACTATTCCTGTTCTTTGGCGACTGCCGCAACCCGTAGATACTCCGTTTTAGCAGGCAAACCCAGTCCTCGTAGCCACGCTTGACATGTCCTTCTGGCTGCTCCATGTAAATGACTCGATCTAGAAGCGCGTTCAAGAATGCGGTGACGAAGTCGAACTGCTTCTCCACAGCTTTTGTCAAACCAGCATACAGCAACACAAATCACAGCATTTCAAAATGCACTTCAGGAGCGAAGATGTCATCAAACACCAGACCCCAAATATGAAGACATCCGAGAACAACCGGTCTCGCTTTGAACGGTACCAACCGGTGTCCGTTCTCCTTGAGTACCCAAATCAACTTGTTCTTAAGTACATGAGCACCTTTCGGTCTTGGCACCAAAGCTCATGTTTCATTATTCAGCTGGGCTAGGAACTCGTCCTTCATTGCATCGAGCCACTTCGAACAGTGCGGAGAATTCATCATCTCATCCCACGTCAAGGGCACATCCAGCCCCATTGCCGCCGTCGCTGACGCAGACGAACTGAACACACTCGCAACGAATTCCTTCAGCCGCTCGGGTCTCCTCCTTTCGCTTGGGCACCGGCCTCATTTCTTCGAGAGTCTCTTCTTTTTCTTCCGTCTCGTGTGCCGCGTTATCATCATGGTCAACTTCCCCCTTTGCGCTGCCACACCACCCAATGCACTGTCCAATTCTCTTTGAACAGCACTTGCCGACTGCCCTTCACGATTTCTGTCATCTTCTTCGCTTCTGGCATCTCCACAACAGGCAATGTAACCAACGGCAGCTTCTTACTGTCGAGATCGGGTCGACGTCTAAGACGGTAAACCACATTCAACAGCTTTTGCACATATTCACTCGCTAGAGTAGTCTGCTCAAAGAACTTCACGTTTTGCCTGCGATGTTCGGTAATCACTCCTGTTGTAAGGTTCAGCAAACGATAACCCTTCGTCTTGCCAGCGTATTCGACCACCACGCATTGACAACGGTAGACTTTGTCGACAAACTTCAACGTCAAACAGCCAAACGGACGCAGGTACTTCACGCTTGGCTTCACGCCAAAAACCTTTTCATACGGAATCACTTTGTTCTTGTTGCCATTTGAACTCGTACGATTGATCGTCTCAATGACGTACGCTGCGGCTACACTCCACAGCATGTCGGACAATCCACAGCTGTACAAGACTGCTCTCACCTTATTGAGTAAAGGATCGTGAGCCTTTTTGATCAAACACACTTCTTCTGGTGTGGACGGATGCGCGAGAATCTGCAGCGACTCAGCCGCTAATTGTTCAGCAAACTCAATATTCACAAACTTCGGACCCTGGTCCGAGTGGAATACATTTACAAGTTGTTCGTGCTTTGCTTTCACATAGTCTCGAAAATCACGAAGGCGATCTACAGTCTCATTCTTTGTTTTCTGTCCGTAGATCCATTGATACCTCGATCCTTCATCAATCAGGTGAAGATACACAGTGGAACCTTCAATGGTTGGCACTTGTATAAACCCGAGATCCATGTGCACCTTTTTGAACGGCTCCTTTGTTCCCTTCTGATGCGTCTTCCGGAATGACATACGCTTCATTTTTGCCATGTCACAGTTGAAGCAGCTCCCTTTTGTCTTTCGTTCAGCACGCGCTAAATTCAGGTTCTTCACTATCCCTTAGAATCCATCTCTTTAATCGTCTGCCAGTTGGCGTGGGCTAGACGAATATGCCAAAGCTTCAAAGTGACAGGCGACTGAGCAGAGACCTTCAACACCGCAAACGATTCGCTCCTCTGAGGAATTTCCACAACGGACTGATTCAAGCCACTAACCATCTCAAACTTCCAGGTGCACTTCAATACTGGGTTGGTCAGTGTATTGGTTTCCTGATCACCACTAGTCTGTGACTTAAATCCATGCTGCAGAAACAGAGGTCGCTGTGACAGAATATTCGTAGCTCCATAAATAAACAGAGCCTCCACTGTGACGGCACTTTCACTTTGTTGACAGGATCTTCGATCATTATCTTGATCTTGCCCTTGCATTTTGGTTTCATTGTTGTCGATTTCTCGACCCACTTCATCACTGTGTCGTTATCCTCCGTCAACGACTCAAACGCTTCGCGACATCCACAAATATTCACCGCCGACACATTAACCAGTGCGACGACAAGTAAAAACGAATTGATAACTCTTTCTTAGATGAATTACTCGAAAAACATGGCGCAACATCACTCTGCACGACTTCAATCATGTGCACTGGCTTGCCTTTGGTCTTCTCTTCGTAAGTGTTATAGTATCCCGGTACGTCATCATGGGTGTCTTCTTTTTGACCGCGAGCAGCTCGTTTACCCTTGCCTTTCGTTCCTCTCTTGGTCTGATCATCCTTCTTCGGTGCGGTACGCTCTCGCTCATTATGCCCCCATTTGCCGCAGTTCCAACACTGTATGTTGGTCCGCCGTCTCTTTTGTTGTCCGCCACGGGCCGTTCCCGCACCACCAGAACGACGCTTCTTGCCCCCTTGAGCATAGATCGCGCTTTCTCCAGTCGTCGGCTGCGTAGCCGATGCCGATCCTGCTGCAGGTTGGGCGTTCTTACGTGCTCTAGCCTCAGACACAGCCCTCGCCTGCTTCATTCTCTCTTCACGGCTCGTCAATTTGACCTTCACTTGCTGTAAAGTGTAGTCATCGAGATTATCGACAGCCTCCACCATGCTCTGATATTTGTCGCCAACGCCAGTCAACAGAGCAGCTATCACCTCTCGGTCCGAAACTTCCTCGCCCATAAGCGTCAACCCCTGGCGAATTGCCTCCACACGATGTATGTAATCTCGGATCGATTCATTTTTACCATCGAACTCCACCTTAAGCAACTCACGACGCTTCAAAAGAGCAACAGCAAAGGACTTCTTCTCAAGGTCGTCGACCAGCGCGCTCCATTTCGCCTGTGGTGACTCCAAATGCGCCAGGCGCACGCGAGTCCCGTCATCCAGCGTGTTGGTGAGGATGTCGTTCAACAAGAACACCTTTGCCTATCACTTCTTGCGCTTTGCCGCTCTTTCAGGAGTTTCGTCACGCTCTGGCCTTGTCCTCCTTCCAATGAGAATCTTCCAGCATTTCCGAGCCTTCAGCGCCGCCTGCAACCCTTCCTGTACGCGAGGAAGTTCTTCCCGTCGAATCGTAGAGACCGGACAGTATCAACTCGATGGTCGTCCAGGCCCCCTTGGTTTGGGCTCATAACCATGAGCTTCTGCTATCAAACACGTGAACAACACACTGACAGCACGGGCAAAGGTTGGCTGTATTAGCGTAGTTACCACTGCGCTCTGCTCGGCAATTTGCGGGACGATCTCGTTTTGTGTAGGGCCGGTGCCGTTTGGGCACGTTCAACTGTCACTTGGTATTGTCACACTTAGCGGTAAGCTGGAGAAGTCGCACTGTTGGTTCTTGTTTCTATTAGAGACCGCGGCGGTCAAAGGAGAAACCGAGGCCAGTTAATGGGAAAAACATTAATGTCGACGGGTATGCAAATCAGTTAGACACACCAAGCAGAAATACGAGGAGACTTATGTGCGACGCTGTGTGTTCTGTGTTGCGATACTGAGTTAGGAGTTTTGAAGTGGCGGCTCATGTAGCGGTGTCAGCGACCGGAGCCTCTGATAGGGAGTTGCTCGCTACTCCTACGTCACCTTGTGCTGCGTTATCTCCTTCCTTAGTCTTCTTATCGTCCTCATTGCCGTCAGACTTTTCGCATGTAGCTGAAGAGCGGCTGCCGTGTCACGCTGTCTTGCTCACGCTAATGTCAAAGGTACGGTTCGCGATATACAACAACGATGTCTGTGATCTTATGTTCAAGGGTTCTACGTGTAATAGATCAAAAACATGTGAAAATTCATGGCTTCCTATTGCAGGAGGCGCGACTTTGTGTTGCTGAGCAGTTAGAGCAGATGCTAGTTACCAGTATTGCGTTTCAATGTATATTTTTTAAAAATAAAATTCGATGTTTTTCTAATACTAATGTTATTGGTTTTTGTCAAGGTTACTATTGTGGGTTCTACTCAAAACTGGATTGCGAGATTGACCAATTCCGCAGGGGCAAATATCGCATGCAATCTCGCAAAACACTTCGTTTTGTATTGAACTCGACTAAGTACGATAGCTGGGTGTGACCACATGTAACGATTGGACTCAAAACCATATGATTTGGTCATTGCGCGATTTTGTATGCCGTGAAGCTAGTTGGCTCGCTAAACCAGTCAGCATCTACAAATTTAGGCGGAATTCACAATACAAGTCTTGCTGCATTTGGCCTTTGATATCGGATATTAGCGAATGTTTACGGTACTGTTTTTTCTGCGCCAGATGCATACAAATTCGTGGGGGCCTTCCATTTACACCAAAAAACGACAGGTGAGTATGGAGAAACCAGCTTGGCCGAAAAGAACTTGTATGCGCCGAAAGCAGAAGAAAACGCAGAAGATTTGATACAACAACAGCGAGAGGCGCATACAAGTTTAAGAGAATCACACATTCGCTCGGGGCATGTCGGGTTGAAGTGATTATTGCTTCGAACGTAATCGAATCGGCATAGACTCGGGTGATAAACATCTATCGACGATCTACCGCCATTTTGCTGAATCCAACCTCGATTATTGGTGGGTCCTTCTTGCTGCCGTCGTGTACGGGCTGCTTACTGAAACATCTGCAATAACAACCAATTCCCTCGCCAGCCAACCCACTTCTACTGGTACTAATGTCCCCAACCATGTTAGTATTGCCGCAAGTGCCGTTGTATCCTCGGTATATCGTAATATGCAGCGACTGCTCCCGAAAGCGATGCACGCGGTGAGTCTTTCGCTTCGAGCTGGAGGGGTGTTTAGCGTGTTCAGAAACTCCTCCAAGTGTTTGTTTGCTCAACATGCTACAAATTTTGCTGACAATTCGTACGCGTTATTGGGACCTTAGCCATTTTTACTCGTTACAGGAACATACACGGCGAATATGAAGCCTTCCACCGTAGGACCACAATTATTCAACGAATAAATATGACCAACACTACTCTTCTTGAGTGTGTTTTTGACTAGCTTCGCAATCCTTTTTGGGTCTACTCCTTTTAGGTAGACCTAGAAAATGGTACATGGGGCATGGAAGGACAGCAGATATTTGAATATCATAAGAATACACGCTATTGTTCATGAGAATCGTTAGAACCAAATCCATGACAGGGTCACCTTCAAGATCTTCTCATTGTCACGATTATTTGAAATTCAAACCTTACGAATATGCGAGCACAAATAGGTGGCAATTAGAATTGTCCTCGACGATATCCCTTTTTTTGGGTCAAACTCTGCGCAGGTCAACTCCTGCGCAACTCGCTTTTTGGGTTAACTGTGGGTCAACTTGATCACAGTTTGACCCATGGCAAGACTATACTTTACCACATGTGATATCACTCCCAAACTCAATTTTGCCTACTATGATAAGTTATTTACTTTTGAATGTGAAAATTTAAATTGATTTACTTTTGCGTTGAAATACTAGTATGCCTGTAGGGCGTGCGCTTACCGTTAAAATCGGCTCCAGTGCGACACAATGTTTTGGTCGAAATCAAGCCAACTAAAAAAACCTCATAAGGTTTTTTAGCTGACTCGTCCAGATGACATCCTCCCGCCCTCCATCCATCCATCCTGCCAGTGGTGTGCCATTGCCCAAACGCCCGCCCAACAGAGCACAAGCTACAGGTTAAACTGCTCGCTGTCATGAAGCGACGACCGAAAAACAAAATCAAAACAAAGCTCAAGGTGCTCTACCCGTCGTGTATTTCTCGAATTATGCTAGTTTACTAACGTTGGGTTTTCTAATTTGTTTAGGCAGTACAGGCGACGAAAACATCCCCCGTGGCAGCGGTCGCTGTACAACTGGCGGTGCATCGCTCTTCGGTGCACCGCTGGAGGAAAAAGAAGTCTGCGCTGGAAGCAGATAAAGGCAACGGCAACAAGTTCTACGTTTACCCAAAAGCTCAGCAAGTGCGACATCCTGATTTAGAGCAGAGGTATATCTAAATTTGAATGTCGTATTTCATATTTTATTGACTAAAGTATGTGTTTATAGTGTACAGGCTTCTAGATTACGTTGCTGAAATGAGAAAAAACCGCAAGCTTTGTATAACTACGAAATGCCGAATTCTGATGATGGCAAAGTACGACCCTGCCTTCGTGCGTGAACTTCAATACACCGCCCTTAGGTCGTGGACGGCGCGTTTTCTGAAGCGCAACCGCCTCGTCATTTGTCGAGTGACGCACAAAGGCTCGAAGACTCGAAGTGGCATGCAGGTTTGTTTTTGTGGTTTCTATTTTTCTAATTATGAGTTTCTAACTTCTTTTTTAGGATGTTGCGGATTCGTTTGTGAATTCAGTTAACGTTGCTGTTTAAATGGACGGTATTTTGTCATTTCATTCGACCTATGAGAAAAAATATGGTGGTCTATTCAACATGGACCAGACTGCTGTCTTTGTAGACAATCCCGGCAAGCGATCGATTGACTACCGCGGGACACGCAACGTGGATATTGTTCAAGGTACAGCAGAAAGTGGTGGGCGCTATAGCGTTTTTCTGTGTGCGTCCGCTACAGGGCAAAAACTGCAGCCGTTTGTTGTCTTTGCCGGGGTGCCTGGCGCGCGAGTGGCCGGCGAAGTGACGGAGCCGTCGTTTGGCTGCTCCTTAGTGGAGCACACAGTACAAGCAAAGGCCTGGTGTGATCACTCCGTTATGAAAGAGTGGATGTCAAAGGTAATTGTTTTGGCATTTTCTACTTATGAAATTTCTGACTCTTATTTTTTGTTGTTTCAAATCTGGCGCCCGAGCGTAAACGGCTGCCGCTTGCTGTTACTCGACAGCTTAAAAGTCCACAAAATGGCCAGCATTCGGAAGACGCTCGATGAGGAGTGCACAACGCAAGTCCAGTACATCCCTCCGGGTGTTACGGGATTGGGCCAACCGATGGATGTCAGCGTCATGCGGTCATTAAAAAAGAAACGATTACGTTTTGCATGACGTTTTAAACTAACCGCTACGAATTGGTTCTAATTTGGTTTTTACGTTTACAGAAATATTTATGTGCACTATCACACCGAACACCCTTTTCCCGCCAATGCAGCAGAGCGTCGAGTGATGCTGTCGTTCTTGATAGTGAAGGCGTGGGATGTGGTGAAGGTTAAAACGATCATCAAAGGTTTTCGTCGAGCAAAACTCCTCCCCATCGGCCCCAAAGATGCTTTTGGTGTGTTCAAGACGTACATGCGCCCGCTGCCTGAAGTTTCCGTTGTTGATGATGACGCTGACGTCGAAGTTGAGCAAGATCAATGATATGCATTTTTGAAGTTTGAGTCAATACCATTATAATGTATTCTGACAGATTTTTAAACTATAGAATATTTTGCAGGTTATTATATTTTTTCGTTAGAGGGGGTGCCATCCCTACATTTATCAATGTTGCACTGGAATCGTTTGTCGCACTGGAGCCGATTTTAACGGTAGATAGGCCGTTGCTTGTCGGGTGGCGTGGGTTCAAATCTCACACCTGTAGGGGAGCTCGATGCTTGAAGTAAGTGTCGTGCGCAAATCCTCCGTCAGATCTGAGACATAACCAAGGATTTGGGTCGTCCGGCACGCTCTTCGGAGTGAGTCTCATATGGATCAGGCTGATTGAATGCTCACGAGTAATAACCCACCGTGAGGATTCGGTCGTTAAGTCGTTTGGCGGACGGTAAATGGGGTCATTCTCTGGGCACAAACGTTCTCGGTTGGCAAGAGCACCTACTTTTAAATTATTTTTCAACAACAATACAGCATAGTGAAATCAAGTCACTTTTTAAATCATTGTGGATTTTAGAAACGTTTTCCTGTGAGTACACAAATTATATAATGGGTAAATTGATAGTGATATATTCAGGATATCAAATGCAATATACTTATGTGATCAAAGTCAAATTAGTATGGCATTTTGTATGCTCTTCAGTACTCCAGGGACATTTGACCTTGGGTGCGGTACCGGAAAGGCTTCGTTGAGTGTGCGGTTGCACCGCTCGAGGGGATTATTCGTCCTGTTGACGATGTCTTCACTCAGACCATTCACATTCCACCATTCGGGCACAAATTTCTTGATCCAGGTTTTCTTGAAGTACTTCCAGAAATTCTTCCAGTTGTCCCTTGAATAAGCGATACCTTGGTTGCCACAGTCACGTTTAATCGTGCGCTGGACATCGCGGATACCACGGTAACCGATGTCGCATCGACGGATCACGGTAAGACGGTCGATTCACCGTTCACGCACGGCCAAACTTACTTCGTCCTCGGTGATCTTTAGCTTGAGCATTTTTCGGCGTAAGGCTTGCTTGAAGTGAAAGAGACAGCCCACAATTCTAGCATCTGGAAACTGGTATTTGACTGCCTTGATCATTGCGTTCTCAAAATCACAGACGACGTGAGCCGGGTCGAGACGCTTTTTAGACAACACAGATGTAGTGAAGGAGGTGCTCATCAATTGAGACGTCTTCCCAGACGTCAACGTGTACCAAACAGGAAGGTAGAGCTCTGAAATGGGGTCGTAGCTTTGCTGTTTCTCCATCCCTTGGTCTTCTCGAAGATGTCGCCCCCTAGAAGTTTGGCTATGCAAGCCTGCATCCGACGGAGCTGCAGCCAGAGCCCCCACCACCCCGATACACGCAGCCAGTACAGTGAACCTCATTGCAAGTTGATGAATATTGTCTTGTTTGGTTGCTGCAAATTCAGGAATGGATAAGGATCCCCAGTTCCTCGACTTTTGAGACGTCGCTCTGCGTCTTGAAATCTTTATCGGTTTCGACTTGGTAGAACCGAGTTGGTATACACCGGTATGTTGCGTCGATGAAAATGAAGCATTGGCGCTGTTTCATGCGGTCCATCAACTTCGGATGAGCCCAGCCAATCACCCTGTGTAAGACTTCATCCTCGTAATACGTGAAGTGGAGCTTGAAGAATGTGAGACCCGGGCTGTGTTTAACATCCACACAAAGGTTCCGTTTCCAGGCTCCCAAAAATTCCCGTCCAAAATGGTTTCTTCTGGTCCGGTACAGTCGACCCAAAATCTGCTTCTTGGTTGCACCCTGGACAACGATGTTGTCGTCGCTGTAGAACCGTTCGCGGTTGAGCCGCCAAACGTCTCCCGGAGTGAGGGTCACATCGCGAATACCGATTTCATCGGTCGCCAGCAACATTTGCTGCTTCCAATTCACGAAAGTAGGAGTAGGTCCGGTTGGAACTTGGCGCAATTCTGGAACGCAATCAGACTTGTGTCTCCCATGTACGACGACCCCCATTCTTGAGATATACAATTTCACTAAGCACCCGGTGCGGCGGTACACGTTGCAGCGATAGTTCCTTGTGGTCACTCTTCCATGGTAGAAGGCGTAAGTATGCCCCTGATAGGTCACCGATTTTGATCCCGGCACAGCCTCGACACCGTCTGGGAGTTCAGACTCGGCGCAACCATCGCCATCTTTAACTTGACGACCTTCACTCTCTTGATCAAAGCCGTCACCACCTTCAGCTTCATGACCATCACTATATTGCGAATTAGAACTCGATGATCGACTTGATATCATCTCGGTGTCACGTGTATCACGGTCTTCAACTTGATGGTCATCACTCCATTCGGACTCAGAGACTGATGACTGACTCGGAATGATCTCGGTGTGACCAGACGATACATCGCTCATGGCGGAGCTTGGGTGGAGCCTTCGTAGCCACTGTAATCTGAGTGAAATGTGTCAGAGTGGTTGTCGGTGGAGTCATCGGGTCGATACATGACGCCGAGGTGGGACGTGATACTTGTCTTGTAGCCGGAAGTAGTGGTGCTCGCTTCGTAGAATTGAAAATGAAATTTGTGCGAGCGCTGGAGGAAGCACCATTGCCTTCACTAGGTGGCAAATGGGACGTGTAAAGCTCTTCCCATCGCACCTCGTTATTGCTAAATGTGTACTACTATAGGCCACACTATAAAGAATTTTACCCACAGCTAATATTTATTTTTATTTCGAGCAGAACGCGAATCCATTATTTAAAGTATTGTAGCAATGCAAAATGATTGGCTAAAATTGGAGATCTAATTATAATACCTGACGGTCGTGATATTTTTTGATCATCAGTTGACCCAAAAGGTGAGTTGCGCAGGAGTTGACCCAAAAAGCGAGTTGCGCAGGGTTGACCTGCGCAGAATTTGACCCAAAAAAAATCACTCCGTCCTCGACTTCAGCGATAGATGTTGCCCTTTTTCACAGCGTAAAAATACTCGTCTTTCACTAAAAATGTCAACCCAAGAGAAGAATCAAAACTAATTGTTACGATTGCAACATGGACGGCCGTGTTTCCACTGCGCCAACTCCAAAAAGCAAGAAATGGCTGTCGCAAAATCCCCCCGAGGCTTCAGGTCTGCTGCGTCACCCTTCTAGACGAAGTGTGGACCTGGAAGCCCCCGTGATTGTTGATCGTCCCCAAACATGCCCAAATCCCACCTTAACACCGCTGTTTCACTGGAATCTGAACAATTCAGCACTCAAGACGTTGTCGCCAAGCCAAGTTGAGCAACTTTATGGATTATTCAAGTTCTACGATTCATCCTCGATCGGAGATGACCTTCCTTCAATCAACTGCACAAGACTTCAGGATATTCTCCGTGATGCACGTCTACTGAGCGACAGCTTTACTTACTCAACGGAGACGAAACTTCAGACTGGGGATTCTGTGGAGAGAATTTTCGCACAGGCAGTTATGGGCAAGATGCGTGTGTATCTCGATGCCGACGGTCAACCAGCACTCACATTTCCGCTTTTTTGTGGCGCATTAATGAACTGTGCAATGACGTTAACCCCATTGGCTCGCCCCACAATCGCTTTACAACAACTTCTTTCGATGCTACTTGAGAGTTCCAGTGTCGACGGAAGTGCGACTTTATCAGCAAAAGGCTTGCTTCGTCACGTTCCTTCTGGTGGCATGTCTTCACTTTGGACACCAGAACATTCACAAATTCCACAGGCAGTAGACGCTCATCCAGACTTTCGAGACCATCTTGCTATCCAGAATGTGATAGCAGACTGTATGCGTGACAAAGACCTCGAGGACCTAAAACTGGAGAAACTGGAGGAGCACTACGAGATTCCCGATCGTTTGGTAGCGAGTTTTCATCCCGACACGCTTGCACTCATTGTCGACAAGTTCCGAATGTTTGATGTCAACGATTGTGGTGCTGTACCGCGGCAAGAATTATTTTCTCTGCTTTCTTGCTTCGGTGCACGCATAGATCTGCCTGACCCATACGTTGTCCTGGCAAAGATGTCTACACTCAATGTTGTTTCTACTAGTGGTGATTTAACGCTGGTACAATTGCTTCAAGTCATTGAGGTAGCACGAGAGGCGAAGCGGCATTCGGCGACATCCAACCTGGCAGCGATAAAGATCCGAGTGGATCGAGCAGCAACTGCAGTGAAAGGGAGTATTTTGCCAAAACCTTCCTTGTTAAAAACATTATCGAGCGAAGACGACGTTGTGGAGAACGCGGAAAAAGCTCCTGCGCGCAAGAAAAGTGGCAAGAACGGAGACTCCGCCAACTTCAGGCGGAGGAACGGGGTAGTCGCCTTGAAACCTCGCGAATCCATACTTTCCGGCACGGAGGCCAACGCATCAAGCAATTCACTGCTAAACAATAAACATCACAACGGATCCAAAGCCTCCAGCAGGAAAAGGACAATGCATCGGAGAAAGTCGTCTACAATGAATGGAAAAACAGACAGCGCGGTAACCGAGTCCGGGGATTTTGAAGATGATGGAGACGCAGTCTCTGTGATGGAATCACAACGATCCGGGACAACAGCACGTAGTAATACTGCAACAAGTACTGTAACCAAGGTGGCGGGCCCAGCTTTGAAGCATGGTGATGACCCCAACAGTGACAACATGACGGAGACCAACCAGAATATCGCGAGCGATGACTATGGACTTAGTCAACTGCAATACGTGCCTGGCACGATCACGGTTCAAGTGAATACGCCGTCAGGCGCAAGTAAAACGAAGACGATTCGGATCTTCTTGCTTCTTGGTGGAGAGCACGATGGCGCCATCTACTCCACGATTTCGCTGGTGGTTCCGTCAAGAAAAATCGAGGAGAGCGAGGGGATCTACTACACTACAGCGCCTAGCGAGACCACACGCACTACACCCGTGCTACCTACTCAACATAATCTTACCAACGCATTGCTGATGGTCAAGAAGTGCGTGCTAGCTAGACTGGAACAAGGATACGAGTTGCGCCCCGAAGGCCAACTGAACATCGTGGATAGAATACTTCAAGATGAAAGAGACCGTCAGCCGCACTTCAGTAGCCCCACTACCAAAACGTCACGAGATCAAACAATTACAGTAAAGCCCAGTTCAGCGTCACCGGACACGCGCCACGCTGTCCGATCTATCGCTTCCGATCACGCTAGTAGGTCTTCTTTGAGACCACAGAAATGTCCACCGCACTCCAAAGCCAATGACTACCGGTTCGATCTTCCAAATAACTACAAAGACGTCTTCGCAGCGTGGGAAATCTCTCAACATGAAAACTATGCGTGGATTCACGATATCAACACGGCGTCTCCTTTGAAGTCGGCGTTACCGACACCGAAATTGAATCGCAGTGGTCTTCTAAGTCCTCTTCGTATACCATTCCGATAGGGTAGGCCACAGTTGGTAGAAGTGTTGGTCGACGGATACAAGAAGCCACAAGAACCAAAGAAATTAGCGATATTCGCACTCGAATGTATTGTTTGAGGACTCCCCATTTTTTTATATACCTCCCGTCTACTCTTGCAGCTTAGCTAAACAACCCCCTTCCTTCACCAGCGCGTAGAACACTCCGTTCGAGTTCTTCACTCAGTTGCGAGGGCTGTCGAACTCCACCACTTGACCGTCGCTCAACACCATGATAAGATCCGAGTCCAGCACCGTGACCAACCGATGTGCTATGGTCAGCACCGTCGCGTTCTGAAAGTCTGTATTGATCATCCGCTGCAACTTCTCCTCCGTTGTGTCTTGAGTACGGGCTCATCACCTTGTTTGTAGCTGAATACAACGTCCTGGAACTGGATCGTGGACGAACGCGGCCACGAGGCATCAGGTTCGAGAACTAGTGGTCGCTCGCTTCCTTCAGCTAGAATGGATCCGTACTCGAGAATTCGTTCGGGACTCACCATTTGAATTTCCAAGAATGACCAGGCTACCATCGACACTGAGGGCATACGTGAAAGCCAACCCAATCAGACCTGGTGATAGGAAACTGTGGAGATATACCAGACTGGAAGCCACGGCAGTCACGACACCAAATCCAACGAGCTGCATGCGCAACTGGAACCAATACTTCAACACCATATCAGCAAACCACGCCTTGCTGTTCATGTCGTTGCGGACGAAGTTCTCGGTAACCATAACATCCACTGTTTCTTGACCGAAAGCACGAATAACGACAACACCTTGTTCCGACTGACTCACGTAGCTCAGAATTGGTGATGTAGCTATCTTCCACAAACGCGTAACTGCACGCGATGGGGCTAAATAATGACTTCCAGATCTCACGTAAATCCACACCAGCGGAATAATCAATGCACCCAGGAAGTTCATCAGGTATACAGAAGTTGCAAGTTGACACACTGTGAAGAAAAACATCGCGAGAAAACTTCCGGACACGAACGGGATGATAAAATCCACAGCGGACATGTCTTCTCCGTATCGATTCAGGATCCGTCCAGTCAGGTTCGTATCGAAAAAGCGAAGCGGAGCTTTCAGCAACGACACCGTCATATTATCGAATAAGTGGCATGAAGCTTGGAGACCAATAACCGCAACCGTAGCGGACCGAACAAACACTGTAAAGGCAGCTCCAGTACCCAGCAACGAATACACTTTGACATTGTACGTCGTCTCGTCTCGGTTGTATGAATTAACCTGTTGCCCAGTCCAGTGACTCAACCACAAATCGCTACCAATCTGGAATACTTGCCACAAAGGATAGACTTTTTCGCGGGTCAATTGCGGAGTTCGGGTCTTCTGATTAGAAGACGATTTTGTGTGCAATCGCGTCTTATGGACCATAGTTGTGGTCGCACGGCTACTCAGACCCAAATTATGACCTTAGAAATAGGAACATGCATGAGAGCCATTTTAGGAATCACTACGAGCAACACAAAAACACAAAGGCGCCGAGTTGTCTACCATGCTGGACTTGGTGCACTTGCGCACCACATCGCTCGCGCGAAGCGCACCTTCTGGCTGTTTGCCGTGCAGGTAGTTGCGGGGCACCCTGAAGCGACCCGTGCCTCGTGAGGCACCGCTTTCGCTATCTCTTCCAATCTCCCTCGGAGCAATCAAGACGCCACAAGAACGCCGGAGCCGTACATATTTCCCTGATACGCCAGCAAGCCGCCTCGTCCCCGTCAGCCCCACCATCCCCTGGCCAACTGGTATCCGTAGCTGCTGCTGCGTCGCGGGCGACGAGTCCATCGTCGGGTCTATTTGCCGCGCGATCTATGGGAGCTGGGTTGCCGTTCAAGGCAATGAGGACGTCTTCTCCTTCGTGATATTCGACGGGAAGTCAACACGCCCCTGATAACTCTGTCTCAAGGGGAGCCTTCTCCGTCCTCGCCGTACTCCGACATGGCGCTGGCTCAAGTGACGTTGGCATCTGTTGCGTTGACACCTATTATCTCGGCATCACCATCGACACCAGTCTCGTTTCGTGAGCTGGATGCGACACCTCTGTCGGGAGCGAGTGTGAGATCTCCTGTGGCTCATGCGCAGGCCATCGTTGCTTCCGACGTGGTCGACGGATCTCCGCATTCTACGGTGATCAATATGTGACACGGTGATAGGAGCTGCTGGCCCCGCATTTTCGTGGAGGTTCATGCTGAAGGCGCACCTGTTATATGAAGAACAATTCACGGAGCAATATTCAGTCATAGCGAAGGTAGGCTAATGATGAATACACTTGCTGTATGCCCCACACACGCCCAAGCTTTTTGTTATCATCGACCATGCACAGGTTGAACGCGCTCGCAGATGATACACTCCGTATGAATCTTGTTTCCAACCACTTCTTTATCGCGAATTGTGCTATCTGTGTGTGTGCCTACTTCGTAGGTCAAAATGGTGTCTGTCATTGTCTTACTACTGTACTATTTTTTAGTCTGCGTTGGCACTAATCAGAAGACCCGAAGCCCGCAATTGACCCGCAAAAAAATCTACCCCACAAAGTCTGCACCGCGACCAGAAAAACACACGCTTTCATATCATCACCCACCGAATCCAAGTAGTTCTTGAACACCTCCATGGACACACGGCCTTCCTCGCGCTCCTCGTCATTGATGAGTCGGCCTGCGTCTTTGTCACTGTTTGTGCGGATCCCTTTATCGTCTTCCTTCGTTGAGCGAGGTGACACTGGTAGTGTGAACGAGTATCGCGTTAAAATGACGTCGTATCGTGTCGCCGTCAGTGTTCCGTCTTCCACCAGCACTTTTAAGTTTGCAGCTTCACTCGCGATGATATCGGGACTGTGTGTCACCAGCACTACCGTCTTCTCCACTAACAGGTTCGAAATACAGTCACTGAATATTTGACTCTGCACGATTGCGTCCACAGCCGCCAGAGGAGAATCACGCTGCATGATGTCGGCATCTGAGTAGCACGCTCGAGCCAGGCACACGCGGGCTTTCTGCCCACCAGCCGATCTCCGTCAAATCACCACTAGGGAACTGCTTGAGATCTGGAAGCAAACCACACGCAGCTACCACTTTGGAGTATTTCTCGTTGTTGTACGGTAGTCCAAACAGGATATTGTCACGGATAGTCATATTCTGGATCCACGTTTCTTGTGAGTAGTACGCGACGTGACCACGAACGAAGACGCTTCCTGTCAATTTGTCCATTTCACCAAGTAGTGCCGAACAAAACGACGACTTGCCGCTGCCAACAGATCCGTGCACGATCACTAAGTCTCCTTGCCTTATAGAAATGTTGACGTCACTGAGAAGTGGCGTATCCTTGGTCCAACCGAAAGTCCCGTCGTTGATAGCCATGACGACGTCGTCCGGCTGCTTCGGGTCATTGCGAGTGACATTTGTCGGGTTGAATTCGTCCAAGGAGAGATAATCCGAGAAGCGGTTGATTGAAATCTTGGCTTGAATAAACATTTGGATGACTGTCGGTAAGTATCGTAGTGGGTCTCGAAGCGAATTAAACGGAGCGATGGCTGTGAAACCTTTGGCGGCAGTTAGCTCGTTCCCCAAAACGATCGCATACACAGCGAATGACACAGCGGACACTGCTAGTGGGGACGACCAGAGAATCGTGATGTTGACGGTGCTGAGATAGAGAAATCTTTTGACAATCACGTTGTAAAGCATCCACACCGCCACGACGATCTGAACGGGGATAACCCAACGTTTGTTGACTTGTAACGATGCCCACAGAATGTTGTCGACATCTGACGTTAACAAGTTGGAGATGTCCACTGCATCGGAATCGGTCTTCGACTGGAGACTGCGACACATGGCCTTCTTGAAGAGAAGAGTCTTTAAAGTCGCTGTAAGACGCAGTGCAATCAATTCCAACGCGTAGTTCATTTGCACCGAAAGGATGGCGTTCACAAACCTCGAAGCGAAGAAAACGCTGAGCCAAACACTGAGGTCGTTCCAATTGATCTCAACCATTGAGAGAGCGTTGATGACGTGGTTGAGAAGAGACCACATGCTGTTGAAAAGAACACCGCTAACCCTCACACGAGGAACTTTCCGCCGTACGCAGTGGTCATCGCCTTGGTAATGGACTTGTCATGACGTTCGTAGTGGGCCACGAACTCATTCAACGCTGCAGCTGACCGATTCTCTATTTCTAACTCCCAAAGATCCTCAAAGTTGAGTTGACGTTGGTTGCCGGTGTTTATCATCGAGTTGGCGTAGGAGAAGAAAAGACGCAACCACACGGACGCAGTGCCCGATGTAACATCATGCAGCTTCTGCTTGGCCTGGTGGCTGGGATTGGGGAAAGTGTCGTAGTGGTTTTGCTTGGACCTAGTGACGGGCGACGCGGCGGATTGCTGCACCGCCGTCATGTTTGATGCGGCTTGAGCTCTTCAAGGTGAATTGGAGGGGCCTTGGTATCACCACTTGTACACTTGTAAAGGTATCACCCGCTGGTGCGTCACACAAACTGCACTGTAACAGGTAGTGATTGTTAATCAAGTGATTGATACCCGCTGGTGCAATGGTGACATCCGCTGACGCGTAGCGCAAAATGGTGGTGATGCGAACGGAAAACGAAGTGAAACGTGGCTGTAGTCGCGCTAATTGGCCTCCCAACTGATGCGACCACTGCACATCATTCAATGAAATGAGTCTGTTACGACCAGCGAAGTATAATACGACCACCGAAGTACATGTTGACGGTACCGAGATAGAGAAACCGCTTGGCGACGACTTGATGGTGTGGATCTTTTCAATTTCTCTCTTGACGTTTTCGTTCTTCGTTTTCGTTAGGTCACCTGCGTCCAGCCCAGCTGCTCAGATTAGGTTAGTTTTCACTATGGGGTATCGCCGTGGCGTGGGTACATGTACAATCGCTCACTTTTGGAATCGCCATCCTCCCCGCCAAGCCAACGCTGCCATGATGAACCAACTTGCCCTCCAGCTCGCCAAGACGCACGACGCCCTCTCGCTCGAGGAATTCGCCTACAAGGCCAATGCCGATAAGTTCCTCTTCTTGGATAT
Organism: Phytophthora sp. ST_20190627; assembly: GCA_014706145.1. NCBI lineage: Eukaryota > Oomycota > Peronosporomycetes > Peronosporales > Peronosporaceae > Phytophthora > Phytophthora sp. ST_20190627. The sequence goes on from JACBOU010000066.1 coordinate 90,988, forward strand.
GGCGTACTTCCTGGAATTGATCGACGTAACTAACGACAGAAAGTTTGTTGTTCCGCATACAATGCTCGTAAAGTACGGCGTTGTGAGTGAGGCGAGCATGATTGAAGAGCGTCTGAAAGACCTGGGTCTAGTCGCAGATAAAGATTTTAGTAAGGTGGTCGAGCGCAGAAACGAGGGCAAAACAGCCACTGAGCACGTTTATCTGCTGACCCCCGAGGCGTTTAAGGAATGCCTCATACACGCCAAGAGAGTCAAAGACCAAGCTGCTGTGTGCTTCGCTGACTACTACAAGTACCTTGAAAAGGTGGTGAAGTACTACAAACGAAAGGCCCGCACTATACAGAAATTGGGCCAAAACATACAGCCAGGTGGGGCTAAACATATAAACACAAAAGGTACACATGCGCTCCAATCACGAAGGTACCCAATTCTGCAGGCCGGAATCACTGCAATTGTGTTTGCTACAGGCATCACGCTTTTGTACTACCAGTATCCAATATGTCTGGCCTCAAAATTCCACCCAATAAATCTTTTAGTTGTCTCCTATAATAGCAAACACTAATTATCAATTGTCATTTTCCATGGAACTGGTGAAGCTTCGAGAGTTAGTGATTCAACACACCATGCCAAGTTTCCTCGAGGCCACCATAGCTTTAGCTGTGCTCTGTGCTCCTGTCAATTTCCGTACATGTACTGGTACTTCGTACAACTGCTACTTTGATGTACCTGCATAATTATGCCGATAGGAGTAATTATGCCATGGGCTTATTGTTAATGAGCATGTAAATCCTCGGTGTGCATGCAGCAGCGTGCTTTGTGTGCAAGTAATTGCTGACAGCAAAACAGGCAACATTCAGCTCAATGCGATATTGAGGGGCAGGCGGGGGCTTTCACGTCAACCGGTGGTGTGTTGGTACCTGAGTACCATCACTTGTACGATCAGGGCCCAACACAACGCCACTGATGCCCTTATAGCCAACAAGACGAAGGCCACACTGCCTCCTTCGCCGGCAAACAACAGCCTCCTGTGTACGAACGAGCAATCGCGCCAGCAAATGCGCCTAAATGCCACTACTGGCAATCCAATAACTCCGACACCTATTAATACCAGTACATGACGCCCTAGGGATAACTCTGCGATAGAAATGCTGTAAAGACTTACTGCAGACATCTCCATGAATGTGATGTCGCCGAAGGGTGCGCGGCGTGGACTATCTAGCGAACCAGCGCTCCCTGCTTGTTATGGTCTACTTCCAAAGAATGGATGAATGACATATTCGACAAACGAAGTCTATTTACAGCAGGGTGCAACACACGTAGCCACCAGGAGTACCAAGGCCACGGACATTTTCATTCCGACGAGTCACCAGTGGTGACTCACCACCGCTCTCGGCGCTGCTATCGCTGGCCGCGCTTGTCACGGTGCCCTCGCATAGCCACAGCCTGTGGCCCACAGGTGCAGTTACTAGGCGTCTGGCTCGCGCATTCGCAATTGAGTACCTCAAACGGGCACCACGATGTCCGACCCCACTTGGATTCTGCATGGGTAAGGAAGCCTAAGTCATCGTACGAAGACTCGGACGAGAAGTCTGTGTGTTTGTACTGTAGCGAAAGGTGCAGTAGTTGAGCATCGAGTTGTACGAGCACTTGAGCATCGAGTTGTTCGAGCACTTCGCAGTCTCCGTCCTCGGGGTAGCCTAGACTCCGCAATATGCCATAAACGTGGATACGCCGAGGCGATCGAGCCTGAATCGTCCGAGTTGGCCACCTTCGTGGCGTACTCAAACGCGAAGCCTGAGAGCACTTTACGAAGTCGTCGCTCATCGACCAGCCGGACTGACGCTACTTGCACTGTGTTTCATTTCGCCGCCCGTGGGGAAACCCAGGTGCGTTGTTCAGCTCCATCACGTTGTCGTCGCAGTACTTCTACATGTTGAGGTTGTAGCACTCCGCGTTCTCGTACTTTCGCTCGCGTTCGTGCAGCATTGCAAAACTGGGCGTGTAGCTATCCGTGGTGTCCCGATCGGCCATTACGCCACTCACGGGGATGCTATGATGAATGGTACGCATGGTAGACAAGCAGCCCCTGATGAAGCTTGGATGAACTTCTTCTAGCACAGGTCGTGGTCGTTGGTGGCGGCATCAGTTACAAGGTTGTTGATCTTGTTCTCGAACTTATCCAACTTTAGCAGGACTACATGCAATGGGCACGAGCGGCGACTTCGACGTGCTGTATTCTATTCTTCAGGGTAATTACGCCGGTCAGCCCTTATACCCACCAGTATGGCAGAACCCCAGCTATTATAATAGTCTGACCCCATTTCTGTATGTTTCGGCCCCAAAAGCTGTACAGTGCGTGGCGTCTTAGAGATCCACCTAATAAATAATCATCTGCTATACCGAATAATATCAATTATTCAAGTATAAAGGAAAATATATCCGGAGCTATCCTATCAAGACATGCCCCGTCTAACTCGAATATATCAGGTGGCTCTCTAAGACGCCCCGTACTGTATAGTTTGACACCCTCCTCAGTACTACGGCGTGTACGAACACGCGCGACTGGCGATACTCAGAGGTGAAAACGCAGATTTGAAAAAGGACATAAACGAGTTGAAGAGCATCAACAGCGATCAGACGAAGAAGATCGATGCGCTGACCATCAAGCTGGGTGATGTCAATGGTTCGAGTTCGTCACCAATTTCGCCAGGATGACATTGCCGATGTGGATCGGCTCCTGCGTGTTCGCACGCAGCTCGATCAGCTCTCCATTGGTGGCCGCAAGCCAGAGGATGCGCTGCGTAAACTTAAGGTGATGTTCGCGGTGGGGTTCGATTTTAAGGATCATCTGCTCTTGTACGTCTGCTGCAGGAACTTCGGCAACGTGGGCGACCGAATCAAGGAACTGGCGAAGCTCCACTCGGATAACAAAATGTTCCGGCCGTCGGCAATTTGCCTCATCTCCCACGAGGTGAACCAAGAAGTGGCGACGCTGTCGGAGCTGAAAGTGTTCTCCGAAGGAACCAAAGTTCCCTTCGATAAAAAAACCAAGTCCTACAACGTAGCTACCAACAACACTGAGGATACATTCGGCAAGATCGTTGCCAATGCTCGACTGGAGAAGTTTCAAGGGTACCAGCAGCGATTCGACTCCGCCAAGGATGACATGACATTGAACTCGAAAATCCTGGAGTACCTCACTAGCGCGGACGCGGCGTTCTTTGCGAAGACTTGGCCTCTGTGTCAGGAATACATCAACGCCCACGTGAAGGAGAAGGGTGATGGGTACGAGCACGCTTCGCCGTCGCAGAAAGAAGCCTCTGCGCAAAGATCTTCAGGGGGCTACACCGATTCCATGTTCGCGCTGATGAAACTGCACCAAACGTTAAAAACCGACAGCGGTCGTAGTGACATTGACCGCATGGTGGCGGAAGTGATTACCAAGGAGGACGCTTGCGGCATCATTCTCGTGGGGAAAACCGTGGCGAAGGCCGAAGACGTGAAGCTGACCAAGGAGATACTGGACAAGGTTGATAAAGTGGAACGCGGAAGCAGCGGACCATAGAATCAGTGGCTTAGTTGTTAGAGAGGCATAACGACTGTAATGAACCTCACTACAAATCACTGTAACGAACGAATCATAGACTATGTATGACCTACGTGCCACAAAACACAATCTTACTTTATGCTCAAGAAGTGTGTGTTGGATAGAATACTTGAAGATGAAAGGGACCGTCACCCGCACTCTAGTAGCACTACTTCCAAGACGCCACAAGATCGACGCAAGTGAACTTAAAACTTGTGGAATCACCTTTGCTGCTGCTGAAAACCCCGAGAGCGAAAAAGATGGTTGTCGTTCGCTTTCAAATCACTTGCCATCACGAGGTCGACATGAACGTATTCGCAGACTCCCAACTGTTGATTTAATGTCGAGGGGATGTATAAAGAAAAGTTTGGGGTTTAGTCTCGAGGCGATATACGAAGAAAAGCGAAAGAACCGATAGCCTCTCAGCATCCACCAGATAACAATCAACAGATTGTATGCCTGTTAGAAACTCAAGTAGGCTAGTGTAAAGCAATAGTTTAGGCGGCAGATACCCCAGTCGAACTTTAGAAACCGTAGCTGTATGAATCCTCAAAAGAGAGGTGCTCTATCCTGCATTGAAAGTCGTCTGGTATTCGACAGCGCTGGCGCCCGCTTCGTGCCTTCAGAATCGAGGATATGTTCATAAGGTACGTTCTTGGTGGGCACTGAAGATTTACGGTAAGTTTAGTGGCAGTGCTTTGTACTTGGACTAAGACCTCGAGACAAGCTCGCCAATTTTAACTGCATGCACAATCATAGTGGATTAGGAGAGGACGGGAGCTACAATGCTAGCATTCAGCGTATTGACCGATTTCCGTATTTTTAGGAGCATTTTTGAGGACGAGATACTTGTTGCTAGAGACTTCAACCTCTAGTCTTGTCGCAAGATAGTACCATGCCACCATGCAGCTAGTGCTTCATTAGCAGAAGGTGTGTATGCATTTGCAATCTTCCACCTGAAGCAGCAAGCCTCCACCTCTTCGAACTAGACCACGATGCAGCTTCAAGTGCTATTGGCGACGGTCTTGTGTGCGGTGACGGCTACTACGATGGATGCCATGCCAGTGACGTTCCACAACAACTGCGCCACCAGCATCAGCCTATACGACAATGCGTCCACCCAGACGATCAAACCGGGACGCAGCACCACTCGGTACCTCCAGAACGGCTTCAGCGGCATGTTCCGCAATGGCTGGAACCCTCAGGCTACTCGTACGTTTGGCTTGTCTTCGAAGTCTTTCGTATTGGTGATGTTCGAAATTAACACTGTGTTTGTTGTATGGCCCAATGCAGTCGCTGAGTTCACGATTTCGTGGGGGTTTCTGTGGTACGACATCAGCATTATTCCCACGAGTCCTCAGAGCGGAGTAAGTGAAGGCTTTAGTTCTCGAATGCTTCCATCCAACAAAATACTAATCTGCGTATTCTCTGCAGCCTGGCCAATGCTCGTCGCTCGACAACTGCAAACAAGTTACAGGTGGCGTAGGCTTTAACACCCCGATGCAGATCGCTCCAGCCGGGTGTGCCCCAGTTACTTGCCTCGCCGACGGATGCACGGACGCTTATCAGTTCCCAGGGGATAACTTGAAGACGCACGCTTGCCCTGATACCACACCCAAAGTCGACGTGACTTTCTGCCCGAGGTCCTACCGCTCGCTGCGCAGCTAGTTTACGCGGTGTAAACTAAAAAAAAATCTATAAATCCGATACGGTTTTATCAAGCGGAAGGATGGAAAAATTAACACGAACACAGTGATATCAAGTTGTATTCTATTCTAGGGAAGTTATACTTTTAGGGATGCAAATTTAGCTTGGCTTGTCTTCATCGTCCCTCATCCATCAGAAAGAACAAGCGTACGGGGATCAACCGAGCACGACTTCATTGAAAAGCAGGAGACAACCATGCTCCATAGTGATAGAGGATTTGCTACGTACATTGATTTTGTTGCTTACCACGAATGGCTTCCAGCTCGAAAGTCCATCCGATTTCGCACGCAACACCTCCATTCATGCTGGTTCTGCTGGAAGTCTTAGATCGGGCGATTGAAGCGGTTGGGAACTACTGGAAGCACATCCAAGTCGGCCATCGAGGACGATATTCCGTTCAGCGACTTTTATCTTTTCAAGATTATTACCATACTGCCTCTCCAATTCGCGTCTTTTTGGTCTATATCTTGTCGCTGACCTCGGCGTTAATAGTGGCAATTATGATGGAATACATCCCATAGCAGCCGCCCGAAGCAGGTTAGAAATCGAACTACGCGTTCTGCATCCGATTGTTCGTCTCGTCATCCTTTGGAGCGATCTTCCAAGTGATTGAAGTGCGTCATTTCAACTACAAGAATCATTGGGACCGGTGTGGGTTCGTGTGCATGCTACGTAGGATTGACATTGACCATCGCAGGGTGTTGGAAATTCCCGGCTCCTTTTGGATATGTGTTCACCGTACCGCCATTCGTGTCTGTCTATATGATTTTGTTGGTGCTGAAGATTGGTCCACGAGTTAGCGAAATCCTCAGTGCTACGACATCAATTGTTCTCACAACTACTGGGAATCGCGACACAAGGTGTCCTAGCCATCGCTTACCCGCTTTTAAGCGCCGTATTCAACCAAATTTCGGGCAACCAACAGACAGCATTTATCTTTGTGCTACCGATCCTCCAGTTTAGCATCAAACAAGTGATCGCCAAGACGTCGGCACACCTACACGAATGTGTTGGTGTGATTGTCGTCGTTTCAGTCGACGTATGCAACGTCGTGTATGTTGTGGTATGTATGGAGACAGCCACATCCCCCCACTCACGACTACGCTCATGATTTTCTCCGACGCCTTTTTCGTTGTTCTAGCGCTTCAAACGATCTACTACCAATCTGATGCAAGCCAAGCACGTCAAAAGCTGAACTCGTTCACTTCGCTGGAGTCTATGAAACCCGACTATCTCCAAGACTTGATGGTGTTGATTCGTGATGCGTTCCGATATTCAAGTAAGCCCAATGCGTTGCCAGTTCCAATTCGCATTCGCGCACCAATTCCACTTCCACTCTCCATCGAAAATACGCGATTTATTGGCGAGCTTGTCCACTCTAAACGTAGAAATGTTGGAGAAGCGTATTCGTCTTGGTCTATGATGCCAACAGCAAATGAAAATTTGGGACCTAAAGTGTTGTTAGTCGTGTACTTGCAAGAATAATACCTACGAAATTATGTCGTACCAAAACTTTACTTGGTTCTGCTGGGCCCACGCGGTTGAGGTCTAACATGTTGTGAATAGCATCAGACACAGAAGGAGCTGGTGGATTGACGACGACTCGAGCTGTTTTGCTTGCTCCTTGTTGCCTCTTGAAAGAAGGCCACAGTACTGCAGTGAAAGCCGCTCAAGACGCTCTCCAAGCACGTTTCCATTGCGAATGTGTCGTCATGGCCGAGTTCATCGAATGCGCCATTCCAATGCTATACACAGTCTACATCACTGTCCTGTATCGCCTTCCAACGGCAGCTTATTATCCGCACACGCGTTCACTGACTCCCGAGAAATTCACTAACGCTCAGGTGAACCTCTTGGCGTATGCTTTGGTCGAATCGCCGTCCTTCGTCGGTCTCAATCTCCTGCTTAAGCGAAAGTTTGGATTTTCGCCGGTGTACCAACTAGCGTTCGTCCTCGAAACCCAAGTTGCTATACTTGGGGGTCACCATTTTCTGTGGATCTTGCAAATAACGCTAGAACACAACGGTACGTTGGTATGGCACTGCCATTTTTGCTGGTCTACTGATCTGATTTGAATTTTGTTTACAGGTGTCGATCTCAATACTCCGTTCAAATAATGCGATAAAAGGTCGCTGGGGGAGATTGGAGAATAAAACTGGTTTCACGCTCTACAAGGACTGGATATCGCATTGGTATCAATTTCACGGTGTTTTAGTCATGGCGAGCTTACGTTATGTCAAGGATAAGCAAGTCGTTCAATACCTCATTGCTAAATCGGACGGTGGTACTGGGCATCACGAGTCAACCGATCAAACTGGCAATGCGATTCAACGCGAAGGTAGCTCTGCACCTGATCAAAGAGATTTGGCATTTTTGCTTGTGCATTACATTCCCCCGGATTGGTATCGAGGTGAAGTAAGCTTAGGAAGATAAAGCAGCAATATGCTGTAGCGAGCATCCTTGTGCAGGCATTACTAGCTTTTGTAAGACAACACTAGGGGGTACTGCTGGTGGTATACCCACTCGTGCTGTTTTCAAGAAAAAAATGTCGATGGAGCCAGCTTAGTGCTCAGCAAAAAGGAATAATTATCTCACGTGGCTTCCTTACGAGCTGAACGACTGTGTACGGGATGGCAGCTACACCCTCAAGTTTTGGTAGCACCTTTTTCTTTATTCGTTTCCAGATCCATGCGACAGCAGAGTTGATGCAGAAAGGAACGTGTCCACTTGTGGCTGTTACCTCGCAATTTTACGAAGTTACTTAGTATGGCCTCTCGCTGGACCAGTGGACGAAGTAATTCACGAAATGCAGGCTCCACGACAGTTTCGTATCGGTTCGACAGCATCGTCTCGCCATTGTAGACGTGGCACGCACCGATCGATAGCATCGGTAGATGTCGGTTAAGATAGGAACCAAGCGCGAGCGGCACATCTTGAAATTGTGTTTGCTTTCCAACTCGACCTATACTTCCGCAAGCGAAAGCAAGATTCACAAAGCAAAAGCAGCACGAGGTAGATGCGCTACGGCTGGTCCATAGGAGCGCCAATATATGATCAGCCTCACACTCGGATACGAGAAGAACTTCACCGTTGTTGAACACCAGTGCAGCATCTATCACCCGCAAAAAATCGTTCAAGTGATCCACGTTTTCGCGAGCCAAAATCGTAGAGAAGAAATTTTCGGTCCCAAAAATGTTAGCTGCAGTCCACGCCAAATCTGCTAAATTCTTAGGGTATACCCTTTTCCGGATGAAATCCTCGATGCTCACAACTTGTACGAGCCCACCCAGATCCTCCACCGACTGAGCTTTAAGAATAGCAGAATAATTCCAAGCCTTCTCTAGTGCCGGGGAACATGTTACCACTTCAACTTCTTGCTCTTTCTGGACCTCCTCCTCTACCTGTAGCTCCCGCTCACACTCGTCAGTATGAGAAGTAAGGTGTACTTCATCGTCGAGTCCATACTTACGACCTCTACGGCAAATTTCAGAAACAGCGTCGTCGTCGATACTTTTAAATCCCAATCGGGCTTTTGCCTCGATAAGGTGGGCAATCGGTTCTGGCTGGAGCTTTTCTTTGTATAACACCTCGAGAGACCAGTTTTCATCGATCAATTCAGCGTCTTCGTCTCTCTGGGTCTTCCGAAAATGACATCCACTCCCAGCCCACTCCAGTAACCCGCGGACAGACTCCGCCTTCGTGTTGTCCATGACCCAATTCAGCACGTCAATAGTAGTCAGATCAGAGACCTCACGGTGGTCGCTGGTTTGGAGGATACTCTGTGCAACTTCATCAAAGCTTGCCATCGATAACGTTTGGTTGCATCCAAGTTGCCTCATTCGTCCTGCTCCTTGCATCAGCTTGTCCTTCGTGATATTAGGGCCCAATGTTAATACGGCAGCGGCATCAGGAAGAAGTTTCACGTCTGACCCACGGGACCGAGCCTCGTCAAAAATGACGAAAGTTTCACTTTCGAGCATCGAAGCGCTCTTTAAAGGCATGACAAGACGCCAACGCTTCTCAGCCACCATCCAGCAGTTAAACTCCTTACGACTATCGAAGTATGTCACACCAGCGAATCTGAAGTCTGACTGCTGGAGAACAAATTCAGCTGCTTCATGATTCATCACTCCAGCCAGAAGAGCTCCTGTGTCGATAAGAGCTTGTGCACGTTTGTCCATTGCAAACAGGAGAACGCTCTGCCACGGTATCGGTGAACGGTCTGGATGAGGACGCACCACCTCATAGTTCTGGGTCACCTGTAAAATTTTATCCAGCATACTTCCGTTGGTCCCCAGCAGTGAAGGTTCGTCAGGTTCACGTTGTTTTACAGAGAGTGGCAGCAGGCGATGGTTGTCGTTGGTACCCGAAAATCCGATGTTGCTGTTCCCTGCTGCAAGATTCCACGCAGTACGCGACAATCGTTGCGGATATTGCTGAGTATCATTGGGGAACACGCAAGTGTTCAGGTAGAAATTAATCGCTTCCGTGCAGAATCGGTAGACTCTGCGGAGCGTTGCGAGTTGACGACCGTCACCAAGACTAATATGGCGCACATCGCACAAGGTCTTTCGGTCTTCATTACTTAGACCTTCCTCAACACTGACAAACCACTGATTGTATCGCTGTTGCTGCTCAGATATATCCAGCCGCAACAACATCGAAAAACAAATTCGAACTTCCTCGTCAGTAAGGCCAGCGTGATAATATCCGAGCAATGTGAGTCCGATACAAACGTCAGGGTGGCTGAATTCAGACCGCTCCGATGGAACATCTGCAGCTCGGAAGGGGATCGCGATTTTCTTCGGCCGCGTACCTGGAACCGGAAGTCCAAAATCAACTCGATAGCGTTTCTCCAGACAGTGTTCTAATACCCCAAAGGCCAGTAGCCCTCGCAATGCAAGGAGCTGATCAGTGTAAGAGGAAAACTTGTGCGTGTGCACGCCAAGAGCGCGTTGCAGACTTACAGTTGAATCAGAGAGAGCTTTGACGAGGGAATTTCGAGCAGCTCCATCGCCAAACGTACTAAACCACATCATTTCGAACGGAGCGTTGTCGATCAAATCCAAAATCATATCCTTCCGCAGTTGTTCTCGCAGTTTTTCGGTGCTTTTCACAATGGTGTTAAGCCGGGTTCCATCGTATGCACCCAAGCGAGTCGCATAATCGCGAGAAGAGCAGGACACATGAGGAGCTCGCAGCACTTTTGCCACTCGAGACCCCGGAGATTTGTTCATCAGGACTCTTAATACTGCCTCAGTAGCTTGCCACCGCTCGATTCCGCTACATAGCGGGATTGGAGTTCCAACTGCATAGACCAAATGATACTTATGGTGCAGCAGTACGTCACACTCATCCAGTAAGTCGACGAACTGGTTGTTGTCAAGGATCTCGTCCAGAAGCTCAGTGGTGGGCTTGTCGCCCTCTAATTCCATACGCTTCAACTCCAGCGACATGCGATGCTCGGGAGCGACCATCTGAATACCGCCAAACAATTTCATCTCTTCGAGGGAATCACGAATTAGCTCGAGTCTGCGGACGTCAACACTAATTTGTCGATGGAATGGCAGCTCGAACACCCTAAGGTGGGCATTTGAAGCTGATAGGTAGCGGTGCATGTATTGCCGCGCTTCACTCAGCAACGGGCCCAAGAAGTGGGCACGCACAACTCGTCGATCACGATTTCGTGTGAAGTGTAGGAACAACATGGGTAATATCACGCGCGTCTTGCCACGACCCATGTTGAGTTGACACACAGTTCCAGGATTTTCAATTAGGTGTTGTGCAACAATGAACTGCTCGTGTCGGATTTGAAGTCTCCCTTCTACCTCAAACGCCAGCCAGTACGGGAACTCCGCCGATTTCCACTGACGAACATTGACCAGATCATCAATCAACTGCGCATCAGACAATTCATCTCTGCGCGATGCTTTCCAGATGAGCCGCGCAATCTTGTCTTCCAAAACGAATAGCTCCATAAAATGAAGAACAGACTTCTTGAATATTTCTCTCGCCCCCGCACTTAGTTTCGGCATCAACCGCTGAAGAGTTTCATCATCGCATCCACAGCACACCATATCACTTATGGTCATCATCGGTAAAAAGTTAGCAACGGCCAAAAGCTGGTCGCGCTTACTTCCCGTAGCCTTCTTGAAGCAAGACTTCAAATACGCTTCCACCTTCTGCCGCCGGGATGAAACATCAGCAAGCAATGTCGTAAATATTTTTACCAGCGTATCGGTTGATACTTCCAACTTGGCGTGTGCCTGCGAGTGATGGCAGTCCCAGCTACGTTTCAGCTCTTTCAGCATGTCTCGAATCATAGCGTTGGTAGAGCTAGTTCGTAGCATCATCTCAGTAGTCTCTTTCGACTTTACATCCGTATAGGTTAGAAGACGCTGCAGTTTTGCTTCTGTGGTTCTCACTTGATCATCATCTGGAAGGGACTCCAACATTATGGTTGCTCCTGAAGAAACACACGCTGGAGCGTGTCGCACGTATCCTACAATGAGGTTCTCCTCGATGCTTTGCAACTGTGAACGCAGAGGATTCCGTTGAATTTCCATCGCACACATGTCGGCATACTCAGATTTCTCGTCAGCACCAAGCATTGTCGTATGGACCATTTTGGCTTCTTCGTAGAGAAACGCTAGACGATCAGCCTCTTCTAGCAACCCTATAGCGACGATTTTTACGGCTGGTTCGCGATAACTTAGCTTGCATATCGCTAGTAGCGTGTCCTTTTCAAACGTAGAAAATGGTCTGCTTGACCGACAACTTCGTAACATTTGCACAGCAGCCTCCGCTCCCGTCATTTTCAGTCGTTTGCTCGGTAAACTCGTCCCGGCTCGACAATAAACAGCAGCAAGCTGCAGTCTGGCACCGATTGTCTCGGTTTCAAATGTCTTCAATCGGCGGTGAACATCGTAACACGCTACATCCACATGCTTACCCGCCTCAATTGGGATAGTGACATCAACCATGCCATCAGATGCTTCTTTGACAGAGCCAACGGGAAGTAAAAGACGAAATTCAGGCCGTGATATGTCTGCTTTATCTTCCAGCTCTAGCACCAGATATCGAGAAAACCGTGGCAAATAGTCATCCAACTGCTGCTTCGCTGCCAATACGTAACCCTTGTGTTCTTCCGAGACGAACCTCACGTTGCTGTTCATCCAAAATGTCAGCTCGAAACGCGGCAGCTCAATCTTTATAATATTTTCTGGAGACTTCAGCGGATGCAGGAATTGTTTGTCCTCAAACTTTGCCACGATGTCCAACGCGCTCTCCAAAGTGTTTTCTTTCGGAATAAATCTGTCGTACGTATCCAAATTTCCCAGGATTTTTTCGTAAGGAAGTTTGCGAGCACTAAACGGTACTTTGAAGCATCGTAAAGTTCCACCCCCATCAAGCACAGCAACGTAGAACACCTCTCGACACTTTGCCTCCGTTGGTCGAAAGAGAACACAGCCCTTCTCCACCCAGTACCAGTGAGAGTACAATTCTCGCAATCGAGCAGGGAACAGGCTACTAAATATTTGAAGCCATTTCGCAGAACATAACTGAAATGTACGCGTAACCACTCCTGCTGAATTTGTCGTAAGCTCCTGAACAAGGAGTTCCTCATCAGCCTGGAGAGCAAAATCGTACAATCGATCGCAGTATTGACGCTGAGTTCGAAGCGCACCATCCAGAAAAACCACCTCGAAATTACACCTTCCGAAAAGGGCTAAGAATCGTTCATGTTGTCGAATATGAACTGGAAGTCCACCTGGAGCATTACCATCCGTCAAAACGACACCTGTGAACAGATTGATAGCATAGTGGGCACCAGAATCTTCAAAGCAGCTCCCAAACTGTTCATCGGTCAGCTGACACACTCGTTTCCATTCCAAATCTCTTGGACATGTCGAACTTACCAAACGTACCAAAGCAGTCAGCATAGTATCAACGCCGCGCTTCTCCACGTACGCAATCAGCTCTGCAATTCGACGCGTCATCATCTCGGTAACTCTGCTTTCTACTCGAAGGATTTCATTTGTGGCTGCTACGTTGATACTTGCGCAGAGAAACGAAGTACGGAATTGTACGATAAGTTCGCACACTTGTTGAGCAGCTTCGCTGTCCCATGGGCCCAGCGTGTACGCTAGTAGCGCGTAACCATACAAAATACACTCCCTTTGGCGCATCGAAGCGATCAGGTTAGGAGAAGATTCCGAGTTATACTCTTTTTCCACATGACTGGCCCAAAATCTCGCCATTTTAGCAAACAACTTCACAATGTCATTGCCAGCATCGGTAAACTGGTGGGCATACCCCGCCAATTCGCTGAGGAGGGGAACGCACTCAAAACGACGTGGGGTTTGCTCCAGTTTGTTAGCAATAACTTTTAGTGCAGTACAAAAGGTATCCAACCCGTTCTCATTTTGCAGCATGTCCGTCTTCCAGAGCAACTGCGGCTTGGTTTCATCTGTTAGATCTCCCACCTGATACAGTGACTGGCGAACAACGATTTCCACACAATTGTGCTCTTTCTGGTGAGCGGGATCCACGGGTGGGTTTGACCACGGCAATACATCATCCAATATTGCCCACTGAAGCTTTCGGAACTGTTGGTTCGGAAATGCACGAAGGGATCCCAGCGCAATGAATGATGTTTTCTCGAAACCTTGTGGCTGCTGGTGTAGATTTGCGTATACCAGGTTTCCTCGCGTGTCGTCTGCGCCAGGCCAAGCATTTGTCCATTGAAGGTGTCGACAGGACTCCGGCATTTTCTCTGTGAAGCTGTTGATCACACTTGCTGATGTAACATTGAATGGGTTCACATCTACACCTGCTGCGTCCTTCCACGTCAGAGCTGTTCCAAGCAGAGTTGGGTCCCAAATGCACTCCGATTTGTACTGGGACAAGCTCGACAAATAATCCACGGTGCTGGGTCCATACGTTCTTGGAAGGGTGAACTTAGCGGGACTCGCTGTAAACAGTTTGTTGGTCGAATATCGCTCACGAGATGGCGCGTGCCGGCTGTGAAACCCTTGCCACGTTATGTGACTGAGCTCGGGCAGTTCCAGCATTTCAGGTGTCACCTCTAGTGGTGCAAGAGCTCGCTGAGCGGTCAAACACAAGTTGCTCATAATTTCAATATCTCGAGGCATTATGAGCATGAACAAAATCTGATAGGCGTCGTCCTTCGCAGGAGGAAGCGGTCTAACCAGATAACGCGGCATGGCAATAGTCCGTATTAGCGTCGCTTCTGATTGCTGTATCGAGGAAGTGAGCTGCTGGATCCCCGCTTGCAGTTGCGCTTTTAATGGGCTGTTGCGACACCTCCTTTGATTGCGGTAAGGAAATTGCTGCCAAAGTCGGTCTTCTTCACTCGAGAGGGCATTTTGTTGTACGCGTAGACTTTCGTTTAGACGGGAAATCGCAGCGCGAAGGTTGGCGGCATCTTTCTTTTTTCTCTCGATCTCATTCCACTGGTTCAGTACGTGCGCGTCCCACAACTCACCTTCGCGATCGTAAATCGCTTTGATGCTCGAGGTGCTTTCCACAAACTTCTGGCCAAAACTAAATGTCGGGCGTTGCTTGCTTAATTGAAATAGCGAGGGACCACTTGTTTTGTTGTTCCAGTCACGAATGTACCGAGCAACATTTTGAAGAGTAGTGATGGCTGCTTTGTCACTGAGAGTTGCTACCATCAGATCCTTCCAGTTGAGCGCAATATTGTACTCCGCGCACAAAGGCACTTCAGTGACACAACTCTGGTGAACCAGGCAGAATATGATCCACATGACCAGCATCTCTCGACTTCGTTGTTCCACGTCCAACACAGACGTCAATCGTGGAAGCCGGCGCCACTCACTAGCCGTTTTCTGGTATTTTACGGCGAGAGATTGCATTTGCTCCAAAAAGGCACCGTCTCGATCGAGGGTAGCTGTACTGGCCAGCTCATGGGATCTTGCAAACAAGAAGGCCTCAATTGTCCGCATGACCAGAATGCACTTGTAAGAGTCAGGGATCTCTCGAGTCGCTTCCCACTTGAGAAGGTTTCCAAGAGTGCATGAAGCTCCGTCAATGAATTGGCTTCCTTCGAGAGAAAGCATTGCACGATCGTGACGTTCTTCTTTAGTTTCGTTGCGGTTTGAATCCTTTTCTCGCTTAGGGGAAGAAATCTTCACTCCACAAGATCGTTTTTCAAGTTTTTTCAAGGTCCCATCTTCCGGCAGCACGTACCGAGTAGCCGTCTGGTGATTCAGCGTGTCAACAAATCCATCGATACTGGATCTCAGCATTTTACACTGGTCTTGCAGCCCCGAAACATCATATCCACTTTGCAAAAGCTCAACCAGATTTTGAATAACAACTTGCAGCATAAAGAACATGTCGTCCACTGCGTTGCATCCTTCCTTAACATGAAACCATTCATCCTCATCGAAGAAATCAACCTCACTCTCCAGCAAACTCAGTTGATACCTCACCATCGTTTTTCGAAATAATCCATTCCCACAGCACAAATTGTGCTCGATCGCTGCTTGAATGAGGGCCCAACATGTATCACGAGGACGTCCTCCAGTGTGTTGGCCCACGTCCGTTGTCCCTCCACGAGCAGTAACCGACCGCTTCTCACTGATCCTAGTGACCTCCGCAACTGCACGACACACGACAGCAGCTATAAACTGCGGCGTTTTCTGGTGTCCCAACTCATTAGTCGCCGCACTTCGCTTGGACTTCGTTCGTTGTTGAGCACGAAGTAGTTCGGCCTCAAAAGCAGTCTCGAATTTCTTCACAAGGTCCGTGTCCAAGTCAGCACAGTGCAAAATATGATTTTTTTTGGGAACGGATCCGTGCACACACTCACCAGTTGGCAAGAAATGCAACGTACGTTCCCACCCGTCAATGAAATTTACCTCTAACTTCACTTTAGTAGCACTTAACATAGTTCGTTGAATGGCACAACCATACATTGGCAGCCATGGGTCGTACCACACGTCACCTCTCTTGTGTAGATCCGTTTCCGAAGTAGAGAGACGTCGACAAACTTCCTTCAGTGCATCAAGTTCGTGCACTGCAAAGTCCGAAATGGGGATAACTCGATCGTCCATCAGAGTCTCAACACGACCACACACGTGGTTTTCCACCTTCACAGCAGTTAGATTCTTAATGAAGGCAGTAAAAGGTTGGATTAAATCCATACACGACCTCGCATCTTGACGGTCAGTGGGGGCTTTGTGCTTGAAGCGGAATACTGCATTCAGCACTTCCTCCTTCATGTTCGACCGTCTTCTTCTTTTCTCTTGGCTCTCGGAAAGTAACTTGAAGGGTGTCTGAAGAACGGGGTGACCAAAGGATACAAAGATTCCATTGAAATTTCTGTGATCGGAAACTATCCATCAGCTCCATTCCCTCAGTTGCCATCAGCTTAGAAATTGGCGTACAGCAAGCGCAATATTGTGGATGTTGTCCGAATGTCACCCCTCAAATAACGCGCACCCGGTTTGATTGATAGGGATTTCGTCGCGAGTCTCGTATTAAGTATTGGACTGGTGCTCTAAGATGCATCGTGTACCATCGCCAACTTTCTTGGCCCCCCATCAAATATGTCACTTGAAGATGCCTGTTCCTCGGGCAATGATCGATTGTTAGAATGTCTATATCGCTGATTGGGTGCCGCTCACAAACTATTTGCGGGGGGGGGGCTAAGAGATCCTCTATTTTGTTAAGTTTTAACTATAGAGTCCTGTGATTGTTGGAGGCAATGCCTGATCGAACTATTGGGGTCAGGTGGTCAATTGGGGCTTGTGTCCCGAATGCACTTGCTTTTCAGCAATGTCTGGAGTCTCACAAACTATTTGCGTTCAGACCTAGGATTTTATTTGGATCATGTTCGGTCAAGGTCAAAAATTGTCAACCATTTTTGACTTGATTTTTATAGGGCAGAAGTGAGCGGGTGCGAGGAGCGAACGTTCAACGGACCGATTTCCCTGACTTGGAGTTAGTTTTCTTCTGGGGATGCAACCCCCATTTGACCATTTTTTTAACGTGACCAAATATGACCCAAATAAAAGTCTATCTTGTTTCTCAAAGTCGATGCATGTAGCTGCTGCTCGTGGTGACTTGGTGGTTCTCAAGTCATTTCTCGGGTGTGTAGCGCCCGCAGTGAAAAAGGGTCATTTGTCTACTGTGCAGCTTCTGTGGGTAAGTGCTCTCAAAATAACACAAAAATATCGACGATGGAGTAGGTTATCTGCATGGAAAATCACCTGAACGTGATATAGCCAACAACACTATGTTATGGGGGGTCGAATCGAGTTACTTGCTGCGGAAAATGATCACTTCGATATGGTGCGCTGGCTTCGTGAGAACGCGAGGATCATGATGATGAGGACGATATGAAATACTATGTCCAAGTGGTCAAACATGCTCTCAACTTCGGCGATAACGACCTCGTAACGTTCTTGCTCCCTCGTGGCAGATTCGTGCTATTCGGAAAATCAGCCACGGGATGAAGTGATTGAATTGATGCTGTACTGTGGATACTGACGCCGAGACGCTAAGTCAGTCATGGGTGCAATAACGAATCTAGCAGGTAGTGAGCGCTTGGATCTCATGGAACAAATTGCACTGCTCCACTTACCACTGCAAGATGACTGCTTGAGGTGGGATATAACACTCGAGTTGATCAAGACAATGTAATGTGCTGATGATCTTTCCTGCGACGCTGGTGAAGAAGGTCACTGGAAGATTGTGCAGTATCTTTGCGAACAGAAGATAACGGAAGACTTGGATCAACCACTTCTCCTTGCGATTTGGCATGGTCGCCTAAAGTGGGTGGAGATTCTGATTCAGCTCTTCTTGTACGTCAAGAGCTACCAATAAGTTGCCTAATTGACGTTACTGCAAGCGATGGCCGTCTAGAAGCTGTACAATTTCTTCACAACTTCAAACCCCAAGACACGCCTGCAGACGAGTGCCTCGAGGAGTCAAACTTCATGTGATGTCTGGTAGTCGCAATCTCGATATTCGATTAGTGGAGCAGCCCGTAGTGGTAATTTGAAGTTGGTCAAGTGGTTGCAAGCGAACCAGCCGGACAACAGGACTGGATGTTGCCGCTCTTTATGGACATCTTGATGTTGTGAAATGGCAGCATTTTAATCGTAGTGACGGGTGTACAGAGTGCAGTGTGTATCCAATGAGTTGTGCGGCAGTTCACGGTCATTTATCAGTGGTGAAGTACTCCACTCTAATCGATCCACATGATGTACAGTCGATACGATGTATTTGGCAGCAAAGCGGGGGATATCTGGATGTGGTGGAGACTCCACCACCGTGGAGTGGTTGCACGCAAACAAATTGGGGGCATCCCGCGCTCGTATATGTTTCGTGACGGCCCCCGAGCTGCACTCATTATCCGGAATATGCCCCAGTGAATCTAAACGAAGTGCGGTACATGTATTCCTGGATGAGGACGGAAACGACCATATATGGGCTAGATTAAAGCAAAATGTCTTGATATGCTCACGTCCGTCCTAAAGGAACTAGCGGCAGCACATGCTCCAGAAGTGGGTGCTATCTCGATGACTCTCGTTGCTTTTTTAAAGATGGAATTCGGAGTGTAGGCGAACGAAGCTTGTATTGATGTGAGTAGAAGGAAGTAGATTTGAAACTGATTGAGATTGATCTGGCATTCCAGCTATGTCATTGTCTACGCTCCTGCGTCCTACCAACAATCTGACGAAGTTACAGCTCTTAACTCGAAGAAATAAGAGCTGGGGATCAAAAACAGAATGCATAATCTGGTTGCAGATCACATGCACTGGGCAACTTCAACTTACTCTTTTCTCAGCCAATCAGAATCACCGAATATTGGAGATCAACCAATCATATCACAGTATTCCCACCAGGTTCAACGACACCACAGCGGCACGCCAGTGTTGGTGCTCGCAACAACCATACTGCGAAGTGTACAATCGAAATACCCCCACTCAATTCGCAGTCTACCTGAGCATGTCGTGGTTGACAACGCCTTGGTCAGGTAGTCAGCGAGCTGGTTCTTGGACTCAATGTAGTCGAGCACAACGAAACCACTCGTGACCCTCTCTTGGATGAAATGGTAGCGTATGTCGATGTGCTTTGTGCGCGCCTGGTACCCGACGTTCTTCGCCAATGCCATTGCACCTTGGTTGTCCTCGTAAATCACCGTCGGTCCCGCCTGTTCCGCACCCAAGTATTTGAGCAGTAGTCGCATCCACACCACTTCCTTAATGCATTCGCTGAGAGCCATGTACTCCGCCTCAGTCGAACTTAGCGCAACCGTCTTCTGGAAAGTCGAGCGCCAAACTACCGGAGCACCGCACATCATCAGCATCATTCCGCGCACAGAGCGTCTGTCGTCGCGGTTGCCTGCCCAATCGGCATCCGAATACGACGAGCTCCGTTCCAAGCAACCCGTCGTACACGATGCCGAGGTTCTTGGTCTTGATCAGGTATCTTACCACACGGATACCTGCATCCCAGTGCTCTCACCAGGGTTCTCCAGGAAGCGGCTCCGTTTTGCCACTGCAGCCGTGATGTCATGGTTCCACACGCCAGATACATCAGGCTTCCGACTAAGGAACGATATGGCTTGGATTTCATCAGAGCCTTATCCTCGTCGGTCTTCGGTTCATCCGCCTTGGTGAGCTGGACACTCGGGTCTAGTGAGGTCAGACATGGCTTTGCATTTTCTTGACCGAACTTCTAGATAATCGATTCCGTGTACGCACGCTGGCAGATGCCCAACGTCTTGTATTCCATGTCATAGTCGATATCAATTCCAAGAATGAATCTTGCACGTCCGAGGTCCTTGATCCGAAACTTCTTTGCAATGCCAGCCTTCACCGACTCAATGACAGTCCTTTGTCGTGAAGCTATCAGCATGTCATCGACGTAGAGGCAGACGACACACTTGTCGTCACCATCACCTCTCGTGTAGACACATGGGTCCGCATCAGCAGCCTTGAATACCATGTTCTTGAGGTGCGCGTCGATGGTCTCGTTCCATACGCGAGACGCTTGCTTGATGCCATACAAACGTTGCAGTGGTAGGCAGACGACGTCATCTTCATCTTCGGCCTTGGCCAACTCCAAAAGCTCACGAAGTCCCTCTGGAAGCAACATGTAAATCTCTTCGTCGAGCTTGCCATACAGGAATGCCGTGTCGACGTCGCACTGGTCAACCTCCATACCTTCAGCGCATAACTGAGCCTGGTGTGCGCGGATCGAGTTCGGGTACACCACTGACGAGTACGTTTCTTCGTGGTCGATACCATTTCGCTGCGAGTATCCTATGCCACCAATCGAGCCTTGTGTCGAACCACTTGTCCTTTTTCGTCACGCTTCAACGCGAATACCCAGCGACAATCAATTGCGCGCTGGTGTGTTGGCTTGGGAACCAGCTTCCAGGTCTTTTTCGCGATGAGTGACTTGAGCTCACCAGCGATGGCTTCTTTCCACTTATCTGGATCCTTGCCGGTAGTCGCCTCTGCATACGTCCTCGGGATCTCCTCCGTTGCAGCCATCATCTGCCCTCCTTCGATAGCAAGCTGGTCACTTGTCGACTGCACCCGATCTTGGCTCACTTTTTGACGCTTGGTCCCAATTGCGGAAGGGGCAACGATCTGCTTCTTCCTTGCACCACCTTCCTCCGGATCAGTCCTCTCGTTGATGTTACGAGCGCGCGACCGAGTAATCATAGGATGGGGAACGATTGCGCCGTCTGATGCCTCGTCGCGTCGCAGGGGGATCACGTCACTTCCTTCGGTAACGGTCGGAATGTTCTGCATTTCTTGACGAACATCTTAGCGTGGTTCCGAAACAGCATCTTCGTCGTCGCTGTCCTCCATTAACCCGATTGCCCCAAAACCCTGCAACATGCTTGGTTTTACTATTTTAGTCCAATCAAACTACCCCCAATTCATTTTGGACCAATCATGTCACTTGCGGTAAACCATGCAACATGCTTGGTTTTACTACAATAATTGCAATAATTATTGGTAAACCCATGCACTATGCTATATTGGGCTACGGGATGCGGAATGTTTTACATTTTATTATGGAAATTGAAGTATACAAATTCCAAATATAAATTGTGGCAGCAATCGGGTTAAGCGATCGGGGATAGTCGTCTCCATGAATTTCACGGTGCGCACAATTTGCACCTTCCCCGTCGCCACATCGAGGACTCGATAACCTTTCACGCCATCCTCGTAGCCCGAGAAGCGACACTTGAACGCCTTTGCGTCGAGCTTCCGGCGCTTCTCGTCGGGGATGTGAGCGTAGCCGAGTGAACCAAACACATTCATGTTCTTCAGCTGCGGCTTGGTCCGATGCACAATTTCTTAGGGCGTCTTGATCGCCACGGAGTTGGGAATCCGGTTGATGATCCACGCTGCTGTGTTGAAAGCTTCAGCCCACCGTTTCTTGTCGATGCATTCATGGTAGAGCATACAACGAGCCATCTTGACGAGGCTCCTGTTCATCCGCTCAGTCAGACCATTTTGCTGAGGCGTGTACGGCACCGTCTTCTCACGCTTGATGCCGCTGCGGTTGAGGTACTCCTTGAACCGTCGACCAGTGTACTCACCGCCATTGTCAGAACGCAGGCGCTTGATCATCTTGCCCGTCGCGTTCTCCATCGCTGCCTTGAAGATCTTGAACTTCGACAACACCTCCGACTTTGCCTTCATGATGTAGACAGTCACGTGGCGTGAGTAATTGTCGATGAGTGTGACGACATACGTGCAGCCACCAGGTGTCTTAGTCTGCAACGGACCCATAACGTCCGAGTGGACAAGATCAAGCACACCTGCACTCATGACGAGCTTCTCCAGGTTTCGCGGGAAGTCGTCAGCTCTCATCTTGCCCATGCAGCAACCTGCGCACACGTGATCGGTCGACCCGTTGTCCGTAGTGCAAGGAACCCCATCTGCCATGGTCCACTGCTATTCGTACCGCTTGAACCGGATGTGGCCGAGATGGGCGTGCACAACGGCCCATGGCTCCTTACGAGGTGTCGTCGCAACATGACCCACCTCGTCCCCCACTGTCTTCAGCTTGTAGACATTTCCAACGCGCTTGGCCTCCATGACGGTAGCATCGCGATAGCGAAAGACACACTTGTCCTTGCTGAACTGCGCGACGACGTCCTTTTCGGCCAGCTTCGCCACCGAGATGAGGCTTCCTTCAACTTCAGGGATGTACGGAACATCCGAAAGCGTGACAGACGTCCCGTCCATTGGCCTCATACCGACGGTGCCCTTCGCAACTGCGTCGATCTTCGTGCCATCCGCGATCGTAATGCGGACTGGCGTCTTCAGCTTCTCCATGAACACAAACTTGTCCCGGACGCTGGTCATGTGCGAACTTGCGCCAGAGTCGACTAGCCTTTCCGATTTGGTCATCGCACTTGCAGCCGTGAACGCGAAGTCTGACGCTTGCTCTTGCGCGACTAGCCCGCGTCCCTCGTCAGCCTTCTTCTTACGGCACTCCAATTCCTTATGATCGGCGCCGTTTCACCGGTGTTGATGTGGAGGGTGGGCAGTTTCCCATGTCTGCCACTACTCGGCTGTACACCTTCAGCAGTCGCTTAATGAGCTCTCTGTCGCCCTCGTCGTCTGAGCCGATGTTCAATTCGTGCTCGTTGTCCAGTGGTGCATCGTCAGCGCACATACTGTCCATCCACTCGGCCGGTTTCTCCTTCTGAAGCGCGCCGTTCATCTGCAAGACCGTGACGCCCTTCTCGAGAGGGATCCACGTGCCCAATTCTCTCTTCGATGGCAGTCTCACTTCGTCGTGACCGGAGTTGATCGCCGGCAACCACCCGGTTCCGTTCCCCGCTACCGTCACCGTAGTAGCCAACATCACCGTACCCATTTACTTTGTGGGCACGAAAATGCCTCGTTCACCGTCTTCTACGGCTACTGCGACCTGGATGGGTGTCATAGTGCACTCACCGATCAGCATTCGTCGTGTCATCCGTACGGCAGCCTAGATACCCCCCTCTTTGTTGTAGGTCCTAAAAGGGATCACCCCTGCACGCCCGTCGTCTCTATAGCGCACTCCATTGCTGTTGAAATCCATCACCGCGCTGTGGGTCTTCATGAAGTCCACGCCGATGAGAAACTCATCCGTACATCCCGAAATGATGGACGCGTTGACCTTGATCACCTCGTCGAACACACTTCTCATCTCGAACTGCCACACACCGACGACATCGAGCAAGAAGCTCCAATTCCTTCAACATAGTCGACAGGGGCCTTGTACGCAACCTTGTCTCCGTACGGCATCCAGTCGGTGCCAGTCACCGTGTACCTGGCTCCGCTATCCAGCTTCACCATCCTTCGCACGCCCGACACCGTCATCATCGCGGTTGGTAAGCCGTCGTCCGGCTCTACGTACTGCACGTCGTTGCTGGAGTCTGCTTGTGACTCACCACCGCTACTTCGCTGTTGTACGAGACTCACTCGTGCAGCGTCACCGTCCCGCGTCACTCGCTTACCTCCTGGCAGTCGTCGTGCTGCCAGTGCTTCGTCGGCGCCTCGTCGTCTATGCTCCGTGCATTCGTCTGCAGCCCGCCGCTGCTCGTCTTCTGCGTCTTGCTCGGCACTTCGGCGCCGTGCCAGCAACGCCTTCACCTTCTGCCGCTTGACCGCTTTCTTGGCCTTGCGTCTGGCCAGTCTAATGGCCACAATGTTGTCGCCGTTGTCACTCGAAGACTCTTCGATCACATCTCTCGAACCGTCGTCGTCGTTGTCCGGTACGTACCCACGCACTCGTATCGTCGGAATCGTCGTCGTGGTCGACAGGGGCTGCTTCTCCTCCGTCAACACTTCGCCGCACAGGGGCTCTACATGTGTTGCTTTCGCCACTCTTTGTGCCTTCGTTCATCGTGGCGGCCGCCAGAGTCGACGCCGTGTCCGCCGGCTTCGTGTCCGTGCGCAGTGTCGATCCCGTGGTTACCGTACTGCCCATTACCTTCTCGTCACACAGTGGTACCCTCGTCTCACCGCTCATCGTGGCTACTTGAGCCAACACCGTGCGCGTCGTACTGCTCATCGTTGCGCCTTCCCCAGTTGAACGCCGTGCTTTCCCCAGTTGGACACTTGTCTTGCCGCTTCTTGTAGGCCTCATCATACCCGTCCTCTGCCTGCTCCTGTTTGGCTCGCACGAACCGTGTGGCCGCCGATGCTGCTCGCACCGTCGCCACGTTTCGCGCAACTCTCGCTTTGTCTCTCGACGCTGCTTCAGCCTACATGACCTTCACCACGTCGTTCACTTCGTCGCCCGTCGACGCCAATGCTGACTGCACCGTCGCCGCCATACCACTCCGTGTACTAGTCGTACTAGTACCCATCGTCTTCACCCCTTTCGTATTGCACGACAAGCTCGTGCTCGTCGTCAACGTAGTCACCGCTCTCACTCGTCCTCCTCTCGCTCCGTTCCTTCCGTTCATCGTCTGTGCCTTCGCCGTGCATGCATCACTCGGCGTCGGCCGCTCCGTCGGCACCGCTGACTTCATTGACGTCTCGTCACTAACGCCACTCGTCGTCATCGATACCTGTGGGGGATTCCGGTCTCCACCCCGACGCCGTAACCCCTCTACGACGCACGCCTCGTGTTTTTCGACGCTTCACTGAACTTCCTGCGCTGCTGCATGTACTCGTCGTTCTAGGCCTTCGCGTCCACGTCTGTGCAATTCTTCGCAAGGTGACCGAACAGGTTGCACGCGTAGCACTTGGGGCCGTTCGAGCACTGCGTTGCCCAGTGTCCGTCCTGTCCACAAGAGTAGCTCCTGGTGCCCGCCGTCACATCTCGTCGTGGTCCAGCTGCAACTTCCTTGGAACGCGTCTCTTCACCGACTGCTAGTTTGACAGCGCCTTGAATTTTTCCGTGGCTTCTCTTCCGGCTCACTGTCGCAGGACACCATCTTCTCACGTCGCAACTTCTGCTTGCCAGCTGACTTCTTGGTCTCCGTCTTGCTAGCGGTAGAGGCCGACGCTGACTTTCTCGCTGCCTTACGTGGCTCATACCAGTACTTGCCGTTCCCCACGTGGCCTGGCGGAGGGTCCCACGTGTCCGAAAAAGCATTGTACACTCCTTGCGGATTTGTGAACAGCGCGACCGACTGCTTCTCGCTGCCACCAGTCGTACCGCTCTCTCCCCCATCTGGCATCATCGTAGCTATGCCCATACCGCTGATGCCTGGAAACACGTTCGTCTGGCCCATCCTGCCATCCTTGGGGACCACGTATCGGCTGGGTGCGGTCACCCACGACTGTCCAATATTCTGCATTCCTTGTGCGACGTTATCCATAGGATCGTCCATCTTCGTAGCTTTCTTGACGGCTGTCGATAGCGTACGTGGCTTCGGATCCTGCTGGATCAGCTGCCTCGTGGTCTTCGTCTGGTTGCGGTAAAACGGGGCAAGTAGAACTCGCTCCTTCACCTTATTCCGCCCCACTGTCGCACGTAGCCCGGCTGCGTAGTCGGCCTATGTTTCACCCTGCATCATTCGACGCATGCTCACTCGCCATGCTGCCGTGCTCTTGTCCAGCTTCTCGGAATAGCGCCGTAGCAACGCTTTCTTGAGGTACGTCCACGTTCTCTTCCGTTCGGGTGTTCTACGGTCCATATCTACCCACCACTGCGATGCATTTTCCATTAACTTGTTGCCAAGTGTGAAATACAGCGACTTATCGCTCCACTCGCCTCGTCCGGACTCAGCGGCGCCCTTCCGTGCCAAGTCAACGTGATCAATCCAAGTCGACACGGAGACGTTTGGTGAAGTGGTGAAGGTGGGCAATTCGAGATCCTTCACGCTCTTCCTGCGTAGTGGTGCTAATTGCCGGCCTTCCCGCTCTCGTCGTTCGTTATCACGTCGTCGCCATTCGTCTTCGCGCTGGCGCTCCGCTCTTCCTCGTCGTCCGTCAGATTCGGCGCTTGAGCTGTTCGAAGATTCACTCTCCGAGCTGCTTCTTGACAACACGCCACGTCGCCCTCGTTCACGGTGTCCGTCGTTACTGCTGGATGACCCATCGTCGCTGCTGCTACTGCTGCCCGACGGTGAAGGGTCAGCCCTCGCTGCATGACGTCTCATTGGTCGTCGGCCCGTCCCACGCCGTTCCTGTCGTGCGGGTGCATGAGCTCTCTCGTTTCGCCCGTGTCGTCCGCCGTCGTCTCGCTCATGCGGTCGCCGTTCACGTCGTGCGTCTTCATCGTGGACACGTGGTTGTCGCTCGTGCCGTCCGCCTTCAGCCTGAACATGCCGGGGTCGCTCGTTCCGGCCTTCTTCGACGTTCATCTGGTGCTGAGGTGCCGGTGTCACCATCAGCTGCTCCATAGCCGCCGTGACTGACACCTGCTCCGTGGAGGGGGCTCTTTCCATCTGCGTCATGTCGTCCGCCGGTACTTGGAGACCATCCATTTGGAACTTGAGCTGGTCGATCGCCGCCGTCAACACCTTCCATTGATTCGCGCTTGCCGCCGTGTCCGTGCCGGTGGCATGACTACTGGTAATCTCCGCAGCAGCCCTCGTTAGATGCTGGATCACCGACGCCACTTTCGCCGCTTGACTCGGAGCCATCTCGTTTTCAGTTCGTTGCACCGACCCTTCGATCGTGGATTCCAGAGTCAGTGGCTGCCGGACCACCTGCTGCTGGTCGCCGTCAGCCGTTACTCCAACCGTTACTCCGGCCGTTTCACGAGATACCACCCGTCGCTCATCTTGACGTGGTGTCTCTCCCTCGTCGTGTTGGTCGCCTGGTTCGTTGTTCTTAGTTTCTTCGCCGGCATCATCACCACGTTTCGACTTAGGCTTTGCTACTCGCTTGGTTTTGGCCGCCTTCGCTGAAGTCTTCGCCAGTGCTGGCGGAATCGTCATCTTGGACCTCGAAGATGACCTCGTAACCCTCGTACTCGTGCTCGCCGGCTCTTCCGGTTGCTGCAGTGGCTGCAATTGCTGCGTTTGCCCCTGTATGACCACCATGATACAGGTCTAGGTTCGCTTGACTGCCAGCGGGTGGTTGGCTACACTTAGTGCTTGCTGCGTACGTCTTCCAGGGTCCTTCGTTTGGGTCTTCACCGACCGAACTGAACACTTAGTGGGCCGCTTCAAGCAGCCAGAGCGTAAGTTCCTATTTATTACTTTCGTCAATACACTAGCTAGCGTCCTTCCGACACTGACACGTGCTTCTGCGTTCTCCGTCTCCGTACGTCCGCCACTTCACGTCCGAACAGCACTTCGTGCTGTCTTCCAGCGCCACACCGCAGGCTATCAGTCGTACCGGCTGGAAGCTCGTCTTCCACGTTGGCTACTACGCTTGGTGTCGTCTGGAACTTCGACGCGCTCTGTCCGCGCGTCCGCTCGGTTGCTTCCGCCTTCAGCAACTTACGTCGCTGGCTTCGTCTCCGTTGTGCAACTCGCTCCCGAGTCGCCGGTTGCAGGAATCGACTTGCGTCTCCAGTCGTGAATCCAAACGTTAGCTCCGTTCACTTCGTTCGGCAGTTCTCGCTTGTCGACCAGCTCCCACACGACCACCGCCGTGCTTCTCCGTTCCCTACAGTCTCGTTCAGAGCGAGCTCCCAGCTCGACAGCCCGCTCGCTATCTTCACGCTCATTGGTCACTGCGCCACAGAAGTGACCGTGTTCCACATTGCGATCGTCGTCTGGCGCCCGCACTTCAACCACACTGCTAAGTTCGTCGGCCTGGGGTGCTCGTGGACCGCTCCGTCGAACGTCACGTCCGTCTCGCCGGCTGTCACCGACGTGTTCATCACTGCGTGGCGTCGATACCGCCAACCTATTACAGGAGGATATGCTGCAGTGGTCAGCTTGCAGTAAGTTACTGCTATATGTATTAATATAATCCGCGGTTTTGACTCTGCGTCTGCCTATCGCAAGGTATCCCAGCTGCTTACGTGGCTCACGTGAGGCATTGTTGTGCAAGTTGTACAGTACTGCAATCAGAGCAATACACTAAGAAAGAAATCAGCACTTACAAAGCATCGAAACTTTAATCAATTGATCCTAGTTTCGATTCCGCAAGTATTACGACTCGTTTGTTGTGCGTACCATAAGCTATAATACAACCACAGTTGTCTGTAGATCACTTTTTTGTTGGTGGCAGTTAAATTTGCTGTTGTTTCAACTAAGAAAAATTGGCTTATCAAGATATTCAACATCAACACACAGACACTTCAAATTTCTCTTAGAGTATCACATGTGTAGCTGTGACTTTGGCTGTTGTACATGAACGAAGAGAACGCTGGTGTGATCCACAATATGAGGCAAAAAAAAAGAAGCCAAATTTCTCAAATCCTAGAGATATGTCTGGTACTTACTAAGTAAAAGGTTCGCGAATACAGTACCATGCGTACCGTAATACATATCAAGCTCCGTAATACAACGTAGGTCCGTGTCAACGACTAAAATCTTCCTCGCCACCAAGTCTTTCATTCGATCAGTGCTCGGGTTTTCTTTCATTTGACAATTTTCCTTGTAGTGGACAATACCCCCGAAATAACCCAGACCTGAACACACGATGTCGAGGTTCATCTTCAAGATTCTGACCACGGTGGCTCTTGCGGTAGGCAGCATTTCTGCCCTGTAGAATGGTGTTCTACTGGGTGAAACTTTCGGTGGCCCCCAAGGCGACAAGTACTCGGACCTGTGCTTGGTTGACCCGGGACAAACCGTGCAAGCCATCACAATCCGCTCTGCCGAACGTGTCGATGCTGTCATCCTTGATGTCACTTAACCATCAGGGCAGCACACCACGTTGCACCACGGCGGCTACAGCGGTGACGTGAACACTCTCAAACTTGGCACCGGAGAGTATATCACGGGAATCGAAGCTCACTGGGGCAAGGCGTATGGTCATACGTGCATCATGTACATCGAGTTCACCACCAACACGGGTAACATTACCTTCGGCGGGACCCCCACGCAGGAGATTGGCAAGGACTCAGCACCCGAAGGGTACCAGCTGGGTGGTTTTGTTGGTACTTCAGCAAACGAACTCGACTCGGTGGGGGCCATTTGGACGAGCATTATGCCGGTGGAGTAAGCTGATGCAACTGCGTTGCACAAGCTAGCCGGTCAATTGAAACAATCTCGCTAGCTGCAGTAGTTATGCGGGTAGAAATAAACAATACACACGGGCTGGTTGACGTTTGAGAATTAGATTTTGAGTTGTACTTCAATGGAAAATAACGCTCTTAACGATACGAATCGAAGAGTGAACACTCTACCATGCAAAAAATCCTAATGCCTGCATATTCTGCTAGTTAAGAACTTCCTCATCTTGGTAGGCGCTCGAAAATGGGTTATTTGGATCAATGCGTGGCATCGTTGGCTGTGCAGCTCCTGCATGTTGTACAAGGAAAATAAGACAGCTCAGTAACAAAGAGCTACACAACACAATTGCCCTCGTCAGAAGTAATCAAAACGTTTCTTAGAGGTGAGAGCCCCCGGAACGTGCCATTTGAGTTGATGCGGTTGCAGAGGTTAATCGGGAGTTCCAATTTGGAGGTGATTTCGGGATTTCTAATCGAGGGGTCGGAAGGGAAGGACTTGGCGTTTGTATCGTCGTCGCTCCGTGCAATCAAAAGGTTTATTAGCAGAGACACCGCAATCCGATGCAAATTGAAAGTTTGCTGCGCCTTCTTCAAAATCAGATTTGATTTCTGGACATGGAGGATCTTTGTGCCGCGGTCCGTGTCCTCCGTGGATCACGGAGGTCAGCTCCTGCGTGATTGCCCGTCGTACCCTATCACAGATGGGAACCCGCACCTCCGAGTCGGAAAGTGTTAAACACGGTCGGATTCCGACCGAGTTTACAGTTGGATCTAATTGCAGTTACAGATCAGCATACAGATGAAGACGCGGGGATGAGAACGAGATCATTCCAGTCGGATATGTATTCCGGTATGAAAGGTACAGTAGCGTTCCTCAGGCACGTTACCTTTCGTCGAAAGATCACCCTTCGCAACTTAAATTGCATCTGATTTTTCGTTCGCCACGAACTTTATTCATTCGCGAATTCGCCCCGTCCAGTCACCCGACCACTAATGGCATCCCAAGCCCCTGACCAAGATCGTGTCCCTAGTGGCACAGCGTCGACTACCCCACCAACCTCCCGAAAGAAATCCAAGAAACCAAAACTCAAGAAGGACGGTACCCCGTACAAACCCAGAAAAGGGTGGGGTCCCTACCGATCCGTTCCGAACGAACGCTCTGTCGCTTTCAACTTGCAACTGGACGTGCAGAACTTACAGCAAGAAGTGCGTAACCTCTTGTCACTACGGGATATTCTACAGACCAAGAGTTTGGTGCAACGTCACACACCCGAAGGCTCCTTGACCAGACTAGTCAACGAGTATCTCTACATCTTCCGGTAGGGAGCCGTGCCTGAACAACCGGGACGGGGACATATCGTGGAAAATAAAGATCAACGAGCTTTCATGCACAGTGTCATGGATCCAGACGTGGAGTTGGGACCCGGTCTTATATGAGGACCCGACGTCATAATGGACCAGATGATCGACTACACCACTTTCCTCTGCAACATCACGTTGACGGGGGTGGTGGATAGTATTCTTTTAGTGGAAGACTCTGTCTTGATCTCAGACGCAGCCATGTTCACGTACCAAGTCACTCGCAGCACAACTGAGATGATATTCCCTCATATTATGAGTGAGGAGTGGCTCGTGGCGATGCTTGTGGGGAAGGAAGTGAAAGCACAAGGGCGATCCACTTTTCACTTTAATACGTCGGGAAAATGCTACACATATGACGTTGAGATGGATTTTGTGGAGGGCTTGATGGATATCGTCAAAGACCCTCGTATTGTGGACATGCTCTTAGGAAAAGCTCTGATCTCGTACAACGGTA
Source organism: Phytophthora sp. ST_20190627 (assembly GCA_014706145.1). NCBI lineage: Eukaryota > Oomycota > Peronosporomycetes > Peronosporales > Peronosporaceae > Phytophthora > Phytophthora sp. ST_20190627. The sequence goes on from JACBOU010000066.1 coordinate 122,208, forward strand.
TGCTTCGTGTCACTTGTGAAGATTCAGAGACAGAAGACGAAGAGAAGGCACCCGCCCCGCGTCAAGACAATATTCACCCCGCTTATGACGGAAACAAAGGTCCAAAACACCAAAATACGAGGGAAGATGGAGCTGTGAATTCAACACAAACGTCCACATCAGCTGAATTCTGTCGGAGAATTGTGAAAGACTACTTCTCAGCTTTTACCAATGGCTACGAAGAAGACACAGTGACGGCTTCGGGTGTATCACAACGTGACTTCTTTTTGTATCGTTTTGGCTCTCAGAAGGAGGTTGAGGTGACAGCAATTGTCAACCAATTGAGAGAACGATGGCGCGCACTCAGGGAATGCTTCGAGTTGCTGACATTTCAGAAGAAAGGCGGGTTCCACACTGAGTGCGCCGACAACAACAGTTCATGCCTGGTCGTATCGGACGCGATTTATATTTTACGTATCACGATCTACACCATCCAGTCCGTGTTTCCACATCTGCTCTACGATTCTCTACTGCGTGACACTGGTTGGAAAGGTGGTCATGGTGCCATCCCAGATTTTCTTTTCAATTAAGAAAACCACGGGCTACATCTCGAGAATTAATGAGCGAATGGACTTTGCAGCAGCTATGGCTGACATTATCTCCGACCGAAAGGATCTCACGTACGTGATTTCACAAGCTAAACTGACATCAAGTGGTGTGGATTTGAGTATCCCGGCTCCATCAACTTCATCTCCACCCGCACATTTCCAGGATCAAACGCAGACAGAAGGTCTAGAGAGACCCCGAATCAGCTCGAACTCTGGTAGTAGCTCACGCACGATGCGAATCAGAGACATTCTTGACTAAGGAAGAGTGCCAACTTGTGACTACAGCAGTGACGATCGCTAACAAGAAGAAGTAAAATGTTATATACTGGAAAGTGTTGTACAAATTAGTTTTGTGAGAATGTGGTGATACCTAACAAGCTCACACAGTACCATCGTTGTTAGCCACCACTCAAATAGTGCCTAATGCAAAACTTATCGAAGTGGGGTTAAGCACCACCATCGAAACAAGCTTTGCTTTTTAAAAGTGACGCAATTGAATCAATTGCGTCACCAATGCTACCAGTGCGAACAAAACGCTGGTGCTAAGTGTGGCTCCTGGTGATTCTGGTTAGATCTCGTGATGTATCACGTCCAATAGTCCTAGATAAACTCTGTAGCTCATGGTCCTCGCCAAAAAATAAATTGAAGCTTAAGTAATGATCATAACTTTGCTACATTATTTATGAAAGGCATACGAGAGCATACCACAGTTGACAGCAGGAGACTGGGCCCTCATATTAGCGAACGAAAGCCTCGCGCTTTTCCCCTATTTAAATTTATGAATTGCCTAACTAATACACCTTTAAGACCCATAAAAGGATGACGAATATGTATGACTGATGACTTAAAATTTGTATTTATCAGTTGTATGCTTCAATAAACGTTGGTTTTGGTACACAATGCCGAATTTTTCCCTGTACGTACCCGTTGCACTAACGTGGTTCATCAATTCATGAGCCGATTTTGGGATGTTAAGCATAAATGGGCATATCTGCTAGAGGATCGCGACGATATGGGTACCGCCGAAAAGCCTACGCTAAAGCCTTTGATTTGGTAAGGTTGCCGGAATTTTCAGATAGAGAAATGGGCCAAAAATGTTCCCCTACCCCTAAATATGAGGAATTATTCATGACCTCTTGGATTTGCAATACAAAAATTAAGTTTATTTTCGGAATCAGATGTCTTTCAGCCAATCAAATCGAAGGTCCATGAATTGATGAGGTCATGAATTGATGAACCACGTTACCACAATGCCGAATTAATCCCCGTACAACGTACTTGTTGCACTACCAGGTGAATCGAATGTTGCGGGAAGAGAACATAGAAACTAATACCCGTCTGGGTCGATACAATTATGTTAGGTGCGTTATTCTAAAGTGACCCGTAGCGTCGTAGTTTTGGCAGCAATGTGCAGATGTCCGGCTGCGAAGCAGGCGTAGGAGATGCACCAATGAATGGCAATGCGGTACCGCGATGGATAATACGAACGACTTGGTCTGTTGTAGGTACCTTTCGACACGTTTGCAAACTTGATGTTGCCTACAGCGACTTGCATCCAGTATGTCTGTTGCATAATTTCAGAGCTTCTTCGTGCCCAAGCACGACTTGTGTAGACAGACTATCTAGATATTCCCAGTATAACTACTACATGGATAAACTTAGTTACGATTTCCTAGTCTTCCGCGCTTACAATGGCTTCACTCAACAATGTTAGTTGCAACTCTTACCCGCCAATTTTCACATAGTTCGTACGAATAGGAATCGCTGCCTCTACATATGTGTAACGATATGATCAAACTACAGATTGTAAATGCATCGCTTAGCTTGTCCAACTTCGGGTCGATTCTACGAACAAGCTGGATTTGTGGTGAAAGCTACCTCAAGTCGGTATTTATCGACGCGAGGTGCTGTGTCAACGATTGCCTGGATAGTGTCTTCAGCAATACTAGCTGCGGCCACCTCTTCAAAGAGACGAATATCTTCTTGGTCAAGCTCGAACTCGTCGTTTTCTTCCGCGTTTACGATGAAAGTCGGTTGTCTTGGTAATAGTGGTGGCCCCAAAACAGGCGTTTGAACTGCTGAACTGAATGGCGATGGTGCTCGCTCGTCGCGCATTTTACGCTTGAACTCAAGTTGACGCTGGCTGTAATTGGCTTTGTCACGGTGGATCTGACAGAACTTGTGGAGTTGACCGTTGGACTTTACAGCCCGAGGGTTTACACAGTTTTTGCTCGGATACAGACATTTAATTTCATGGCCAGGTACAGATTTGCCCTGCTGAATCATGTCAAGCGTGTCGACCGGCTCCAAATTGAAAATGAGATTGACGAGCCCAACAAATGCCCTATACAGCAACGTTCGTCAAGGGATCCCGCGAGTGGGGTATCCGACGGACGACAGGCTAACATCGTAGGTTCGACCACGTGAAAATAGCGGTTCAACTGGTACTTTCAACATTCGAACCATTGCTGCTTTCTTACGCCTTGAGCTCCGCTGGAACGTAGAGCTGGTAGAAAATACTTCACACGTGGTTAGTAGTGTACTGAATTATCTTCTGCATTTACCAGCTACCTAACCCTACTTGGCAAATACTAACCGCCAAGTGGCTGGTGGACTTGATTTCCCGAGTGAGCTGTCGTCGTGCAAGGAAGCTCGGGGCTTGGGTAACAGCGGGTACAGTTCGTTTTGACAAGGATGATAACTATTGATGTCCAGCTCGTTCGTTTCCTTGGACTGGACATCTTGTAGCTATGTTCAGAGAAGTGTATTGCATCGAGTGTCCTCATTGCTGCGCTGCGGTCGAGTAGAGGTTGATCAATCAAGCTGGTGGCCAGAAATGTCCTTGTGAGGTATTTGGTAGGAAGTTATCGTTCGTCATGGTGGCCACCTAGAAACGGATGTGCTTACGAACGCCAGCTGCAGTTCTCCGAGCTCATATCGTTCGTCTTCAGTATTTGGGGCTGTCAGATAATCAGACAAATAGAGAATCAGACTCTGATTCTCTATTTTATCCCACAGTTTCTCAGAGAGGGGATGCATAATCCATGTTTGCGATTGTGCTAAGTGTGGGTAATTTATCCCTTGATGCCAGTGGGCACCTGCCGACGCCCACTAGCATCCACCTCGGTTCATTGGCACTTTACAATTTGCTCCCCGCGTCTCAAGCTCCCAAGCAGCGTACTCATGCGTCTATCTTACGTCTTCGTGGTGATCGCGGCTGCCTTCCTGGCTACCAGTGAGGCTCTCACGGACTCCAATCAGACCAAGGAGCGTCTTCTGAGGACCCACCACACGACCGCTGCCGACGAGGAAGAAAGACTCGCCCCTCTCGAGAGAGTTAATTCGCTGATGAGAAAGCATAACATTGACCCTGTCAGATTCGCAAACGAGGCAGGGTATTTTAGCTCTCTCAGCGAGAAAACCCTAAAGAAGTATCACGCTGCACTCGACAAACTGCACAAGAAGTACAGAAGCAAGAAGCCTCCGACGATCAGCGACTACTAAGCAAGCCAGTCGGCCATCGCAAGAAAGTCAAGTCCAAAACAAGCTACGTGTCCGATAGAAGATAGCACGTTTGTTCCGCTAAAGCGAAGATCAAGACGTCTATTAACTGAATAATTGTTTTTTCCTGCTGCATGCTGCATTTGGAAGTGCTGTTTGAAGCTCATTGAAAGCGAGCTCTTCCCGGTACTCTACAATAGCAACAACAAAGACATCTAAAGAACGCCAAAATCCTGAGCTTCCGTTTGCAAGCACGGCGTTACTATGATATAGTCTGGCTGTGGCTGAAATTCAAGTGCATACGTGTATTTCTTGTAAAACACGAAGCATTAACGACAACAACTCAACGTTGATGAGCTCCAGATGAGCTCCAGATGTTCTCTTGTAAGATCTTACGTTAATATAGGTGAGATGAATTTTATCAAGAATGACGCACGACACATCTCGAAATTCTTTCTCGATACTTTACATGCGTTGATTATTCTGCGGAGCCAACAAGGGGAAATTGCAATCAATCAGAACAAATTTAGTTTTTTTTTATTCTAAGTGATAGATACGATTCAAATAGCTTCTTTCTGATTAAAACCTAGACTCTACGACGTAGAGTCTACGTGTATGACGCTTGCTTGCGTCAAAAAATATTATAAGTTGCGAGACCAAAAAAGCTTATCCGTCTCCTACAATGTACAGTGTACATGTACTTGCCTCATCGGAACCGGATTGTGGCACCGCCCGTCAGATCCGCAGCACCAACGATTAGCGTCAGATTATGGAAGTCGCTGTTGACGCGGCTTGAGATACAGTAGGTAGATGGTGCCCACCGCCGTCGTGTACAGATAGTGGTGCTACGGCTGTACTCGTCGTGGTGTCTAGAAGCCGAACCACCGAAGCAGCAGACTTTCACAAACTCTCGCTCTAAATAAATACACCGTACTATTATAGTACGGGGAAGCTCCTATTTTGAACGCTCTACCATTTTTTGCGGTTTTTGCAGTTGGGTTTGTAGGGTATCGTTTTGAACATTCTATTGTGTTAGAGCACTCCCACACTTATGAGGTGGTACGGTACAAAAGAATGACGTCAACTAAAACCCCGTGTGGTTTATTCTTCCTGGCACAGATTGTTTTATTTAACCCAGGTTTGTGGAAGCAACATCACTGTGTAACTGGGTATTGATGCCGCCTCGGGTAAACATTCACATATTTTTTTGTTGTGAAACTGGGCTATTCGCTATCGCCGGTCAATAGAATGAACAATGCAAACATTGCATTTCTAATCATATGAAAATATAATTGAGATAACATTTATAAATACTTATACATAATAAAAAGAGTATACGTGGTTGTCAAAAGCGGAGGAATAGTTTTTAATTTGTATTTCAGTATAAGAGTAAAGTTGTTTAAGGCAGGATAGGGACGCAATTACCGGGCCGTCCAGAGAATTTTCAAGCTGTTGCCAGTTTCATGTCGTAACTTAGGTCATGCTGCCTTTGCACTGTTCTGGAGAAAAAGCTTCTGAGAGCACGCATCTTATCGCGACAATAAAGTAACTGATAGCGATAAGCGATGAAAGAAAAAACATTGTTATTGATGCGAAGTGAGCGCTAAAGACTCACCCACATGCTGGTGGACCAGTACTTCTGGATAATTTTTGCCGATGGCCACGGCATGCTTCTGGCTGTTATTCTCAATCAAGAAGAAAGAGGCTGTCACTAAGGCGTACACCAACACCAGTCAGACGATGAACCGGTCGACGCGAGGTAGTTCAATGAGCCACGGCAAGAAGTTCACGAACGGATGGAGTAAGTACATCGAGAAGCTGATTTTGCCAGTGAAGCAAAGAGCGTTGCACTCGAGAACGCGAGAAATTGCCGACGGCGCCAATGCTTCAATCACTATCACGGCAGAGATCGGGAGGCTTACAGACGGCACAGCAGGGTGATTGCTTGGAAACAGAGAGCCATGGAGCCAGCGTTTCAACAGCCCGCCGCACACGTCGCCGATCATGACGCTTAGCATGGTTGCCTCAAACGCACGAATAACAGCGATCTGCCACTGTGATGGCTCGAAGCTCTTCTTCATCATCCACTTGTTTAACTCCAAGTAGACAACTGCAGCGAGGGACCCTGCCAGAAAAACTGGCAGATGCGGACGGAACTTGTCGTGTTGAGTTTTCTTTTAGCTAAATGAACGCAATATACGTCACCTGAAAAATGAAAATGGAACTTGTCGTGTTGCGTCTGCTTCGTGTGCCACCCTTCGTGGTACACCCAGACGTACAGCAACCCGATAACGGGTCATTTTGCCTTAGCCACCTTCTCCAGGTAGCAAAGTCCCACCAAGAAAAATGCTCGTCAGAAGTACTTCCGTCGACAACCAGCACGGTGGTTTCGCTGCGAAGCTCACGGCGTGGCGAGCTGGTGGTTGTTGCAGAACGAAAGCCGTCGATCTAGGCATTTTCCTCCATATCCACTTGAAGGCCTGACGCAACGCTGTGGTGTGTGTTAAAGTTCCTTTCCGAGACGAAGGTGCTTAACAACCAGCGTCAATGGAGAAACGTATAGAAATGTTGTCTGTGGCAAACTAATAAAAAACCGCAGACATAATTCTACTTATACGATAGAAAATTAAGTTTACATTGCGTATTCCTTGTTGGGTTGACCTGGATTCGACTCTCACGTCAAACGAGTCGTGTACTTGCTTCCGACCGGGTGCTCAAACACCGGTCCCAGTACTCAGTTACCCAGTGCCTACTTACAGTTAACGCATCCTACAATACGACGGCGGTGGAGTTGTAGTATTGTTTGACCATATACATATCCCACGGAGTCCGCCTCAATGTCATCGAGTCAATGGTGGCGTGTAATTGCCAACGTCACAGCTCGCAATGGGGTACATGTATCTGAAACGGAAAAATATTTTTCACGAGTACAAATCGGATGGTTTGCGAGTACAGCCATAAAAAGGATGCTCAGCGAGTACAATTATGTGATATTGGCGGTCTTGCAAGCAAGACGAGGGGAGCAACGGGGGTGTTGCGAGTACAACAGCCATCTAACCCCGTCATGGAACTAACCAAGAGATGAAAACAAGCAAAAACGCTTAATTGTACTAATACAGAGCGAAAACTTTGCAAGTCGAACTTAATATGGATTGTGAGGCTTACTGGCGCCTAACCGGCCTGGAGTGAGTGCAAACAAGTACTGGAGCAAAGTACGAAGTGAATCTAAGTAGCGTCGCGGCGCATGGTTTCATTGTAGTCAGACAACATGCTTAATTTGTGCTGTACTCGGAAACCATCCGATTATGTACTCGCGAAAAATCCGCACCCATCTGAAACCGGGTAAACGCCTTGGCCACCCGCATCCAAAACAATCCTCGGGTGGGTGCGGGTTACCTGGCCCTAACAATGTGAGCTGCGTTACCTGAAATCTCACTTTCTTGCTGTCATCGTGTTCTTACTTGGAGCCGTCTTCGGCCCAATTCGCTGACAAATTAGCGTTCTAGTGTCGTAGTATTAATAACGTTACGATCAAATAGCGATTTCGTCAACTTCGACGAACATGGCACCATCCTATCATACAGCTAATTCACCATAGAATCTAAACTTTCGTTCCGCTTACTACAGCTTTGTGTTCATGACAGTGTAGTGAAACGAACCGGGTAAGCCCGGGCACCCGGAAATTGTCGTCGGGTACCCGGGTAACCCGATTTCCGCCATTTGCGAGCTCTGCTGCACAGCTGAGGATCAGGACCAGTCAGTCTCCCTTGCTTGATGCGTGAATAGCTGTGATCGGAATCGAGGAGGAATAAAACTAGAATACCGAACTTTCTTGACTCGGTAGCCAACATTATTACATGTACAGTACATTTCTCGGGATTTTATATCCAGAGTATTAAAATAAGGGCCAGTACGAACACACGAAGCTGGTACTACCGGCGGTGCCACGATTGTTGCAGTTTCTGGAAGGGTCCAATCATTCCTTGGTGGAACACGTCGCTCGGGTGCTAGGTAACTTTGCAGCGGACTGCGAGGGGTTCCGTCAGCAGCCCGTCGCTAATGAGCTCCTCTGACCCCATCCTGCGCGTGTTTGGCAACATTTGCTGCGGGTCGCCGACCACCACACGGATGAATGGTAAATGCCGTACGTCGTTTGCTGAGCACGGACTCGGTGGTTCTGCCAAAGCTGGACGGACTCCTACAGCTGCAGCAAGCAGGATCTCAGCAAAAAGCTTTGGCTGCTGAAGCTGCGTAAGTGATCTCTCGAAAGCTGCAGTTGTGGAGCTACTGGTTCAGGCGCAATTGTTGCCGCTGTTGGGCCAACAGTTCAAGGATGGCAGTTTCGAGGTACGCCGCGAGGTTGCGTTCGCGCTCACCAATATTCGGTTTACCAGTGCGACACACATAAGCTTAGAAAAGGTTTTTGGCGCTGGACGTCCTTGAAGGATTTGTGCACCTCGACACCGCTGCAGATATGGCTATCGTCGGCAACTCGTTGCGATTCATCGAGAACGTCGGACGAGGCCTCGGTGAGACATGCCCACACCCGCATGGAAGTAATAAGCTGGCATTACAACCTGATCACCAGAGAGGAGAACAACTGCATTCGTTCGACACCCATGATTAGACACCAGAACTCAAAAAAGACAGCCCATGAACTTGGAGAAAAACTCGCAATATATTAAAAGGGTTAGCACTAGTTCTGGGAGCACCTCTGTATTTGTCAAAAATACGGCTTTGTGTACTACATTTTGGAATGATTCGAGAGTAATTGTCAATTTGTTGAAGTTAAAGTGCATGCATCACAACACCCGTGACCGGAAACCGGAGAGGGACCGGAAGTGTCATCACTCGACATATACTACCGGTAGGCTAGGAACAAAGTACGACACTGACCCATCTTAAGGGTCGATGAAGTTTTGTGCCGTGCCCGCTTTCTTCTATAAACGACTATGGTTAACCGATTTGCGACCTCTGAAGCACATACAGCAGCGTCCAAAAGCAGATTTTTATTGTAATTATTCTATAGACGCGTTGGTTAGTCTGCAAAGTGGCCCATTTTGAGTATGTTTATACTGCAGTAAACATGATACTACACCTGCCAATACTACACACTCACAAACATGTTATCAACATGTATAGCAACTGCACATGTTGGCGTATGTGCACAGCCTAAATCCATCGTAAAAGCACGGGGACGCACGCACACTTATCCGAGCTACATGTATGGGATCCGTATATGAATGGTATCCATAGTATGGATACATTGCACCGTTCGAAGTGTTGTTTGCTACAGTAGTGTACGATATACTACTGTAGAATGGGACTACCTTCTGTAGAGATCATTTTGCAAAACCAAATCGACCGGGATTTGATGCGAGTCATGGGGGCGTCAACACTGTCACGCCAGCAGCGCGGATTGCCGACCACTAGTACAAGGGCCATATGCCTTGAAGTGGGCACACCACGTGCCTTTATACAGTCGTTTGGTGTAGTATTCTCTTTCCACTAATGACCAAGTCGATAGCCGGATTTGAAAACCCGTTCTTCTCCCCCTCGGGGTCAGCATCAAACCTTTGGCCTTGCTCTTTACCACTTCACTCTGCAATTAGCCTCGCAACGACCAAGCGTTCAAGCCAAACCAAGTAAAGCTCCTCTTTATGAAGATCTTCCAAGACGTACTCGTCGCTGTCGTGCTCTACTTGGCCCAGGTTAACGCTGCCGCTCCACGTGACAATTACCTCGCTCGAGGCCCGTACTTCCGCGGAAGACAAGGGCAGTATTCGGTCTCGGCTACCGTCTCCGATTGAGACCGTCATCGACGTGATGATTTCTGCGTTCCTTGCCAAGACAAGGACACTGCAATAACCAGCGTCAATGAAGCAACGTTAAGCAAGGCAGTCTGTGGGCGAACTAGTGAAAAAGCAATGTGTATGCAAGCATAAGTCAACTACTTTACCCCGGTGACACGAACGACATCCAAGTTTGCATTGTTCATTCGTTGTTGGGTTGTACCTGGAATTGACTCTCACGCTTCTGATCGGGTGCTCAAACAGCGGTGCTTATACCTACTGTAGGCACTCAGTGCCGTACTAACACAGCCTGCAGTTAAGGGCCTCTTGTTTCCCCCGTGTCCGCCTCAATGAGGATGTGTACGCACAGCAGGACAAACTTCGCCATGCTTGACGCGCGGGATGACACTCGGTAATCGTGTTGCACCCAATTGAAGAAGAAGACTGGGCTATCGTGATATTGATTGAATTGGAATTGGTAGCCGGCATGTTGCATGTACAAGGACCGTTTACATGTACGGGATTGCGCCAGTTTCGTGACTCTGGATTCCAAAATGTTGTCCAAAAATCGAATTGTTGTCCAAAAATCGAGATATGAACTCGATTTTTGGACAACATTTTGGAATGAATCTCAAATCAATTTCAACAGGTTTGGAGCGAAGTCACGCAAATTCTTCCTGACCGTAGGGAAGGTGGTTGCGAAACGAGCCTGGAGTCTTGGCGTAAAAGCAAGTACTCAAAGTGTAACCACCCGATAAGGTGACGATTTCCAAGGGGGGAGCAAGTGGTTACTAGGAAGCGGTTGAGAAACGCACAAGCGGACTTGGTGAAGGCATTTGACGAAGGGGCGACAAGCCAACAGTGGAAAAATCGACTCAGAGACTTCATTGGCCAGTGCTAGCGTCCAGTTTTTCGCTCCATTTATTGTGGTCCAGTTATCGTCCATGCATGTAATTTATTTTCTTTGCCGTGAATCTTACGCATCACAGAACGCAGCAGCACTGCCATCGATTCGTGTCGGCTGTGAGGTTCTAGCCGCAGAAATGACGATGGCGATGCTCCCGAGCGATTAACCGTCGGGCCCGTATTTCGGTGCGATGAGCTGCGTATTTTGCTGGCCTGGGCCCTCCAAGCGGCTGTGCAAACCTACGAAGTCAGATAAGTTGAGCGGCAGCGTTCACTCATACTACTATCAGGTGTTGATGACTTCATCGTATGAAATGGTACATGTATTTGGGAATTATGCAAGCTTGAATGTAAGAGTACACACGTTTTCCCACCTAGAGTGGGTTTCTTGTGGGGGAGTACTTCAAAGGGCTCATCGACACATTTCACAGCACTCAGGAACGGACATGATCTAGTAGAACCTTTTCAACCTTGTCGGGTAGCTGCTGCAGATTCAGAAAATCTGTTAGCAGCGTCAAAAGCTTGACACTGTTGCCGTCACACACGTACCAATAAGTCAACGGCCCCCTCACTTGGTTCGGACACAACCCGCCGGCTCATCGGACACGGGGAAGCTGCGCGCAATGAATAACCCTTCCTCAGCGCTTGGTTCGGGCACAACCGCCGGCTCACAGGACGTGGGGAAGCCGCGTGGAGCGGAGGCAACTCTACCTCACCAGTTCCGGCTTCCTCCTCTCCCACATGCGCTCCAGTTCAACTCGCAGGTTGCTCAGCTCACGATGCCACGCTCATGGGGGCCTTAACCAGGACACGCCGTGAATGGCTTCGTGAAGAGGTGTATTCGCTGCCATCCGCCGTCGAGTCGTCTAGTCGCGACCATCTCCCCGCAATGCCGCTCGCTTTCCGCTTCTCCGCCACATCGCGTTTCTAGAAATGAACTCGTAAGCACCGGCTCCATGACGATAACTGGATCCATTACATGGACAAACAATGGACTGGTGAAAAATATTCATAGATTACACGCATGGACGATAACTGGACCGAATACCTGGACGATGGATGAAGCGAAAACCTGGACGGTAGTACTGCAGAAAACATTTTCGTGAAATGAGTTCAAAGTTCTGGCAGCAACGACAGCAAATCCACGGGCAAGTAATCCTTTGGCACGAGGAGTAGAAGTGGTTGAGGATGAGCCAATGGAGGAGATGAACACAATAGTACGGTTCCGATCGGGGTTTTATGGGAGATAACAGAAATGCGGGAGACCTACACGGAGTCCCATGATTTTCCGGTGGAACTGCGATCTCCAACGGAACTGGAAAAGAAAATAACACAAGGATTGCTAGAAGAAATCATATTAGCCCAAGGGCTGCCACAGGTTTTGAAGAGAACTTGCGATCATTACATGTTGCGAGTGATCCAGAATACTATCTACGCATAAGTGGAAGGAGAGTTATACTTCCGATTTCCTGCCGAATTTCCTGTATATCCTGACTTCCAAACACGTGAACGGCTTGTTGGAGCCATCCTCTAAGGTGCTCAACGCGGTGGGTTCGATCGAGATAAGCTGACTCAGATGTTGGGGGAGACTAAACAGATGTGCTACAATTCGCTTCAGCACTCTGTGCACCTCTTGTTTTGGACAAGAGAGACAGCTACTGGGTGGGCAAAAGTATGCCAGTTCATTCCCTTCCGCAACCGCAGATTTCTCGTGCTAAATGCTCGACCAGTTGAAGATTTTCCAGAAGATACACCGACGCAGAGAAGTGCACGAATGTGGAAACGTCAGGTGGGGTCTGATGGGATTCGTAATGAAAAACGTCATGACCGATACAAAGTTAAGTTTCTCAATGTGTCGAGATTCATGGACGAAGCTGCATCGGACGCGTTCATTCGCTCGAAGTTTGATGGTAGTTATGCTACGTTCCAGGAACCCGGTATGGGCGACAAATGTTTCAAACATGAGCGTGGGAAATTTTCTTTCGATCCCCTGGATGTCCTTCATTCCTAGACGAGGTGAAGTTCATCAACTGGATGGGGAAAAGATTCTAGTTCATCACTCTGGGACGAACCCTGCCCCACCATGTTACAACTGCGGAGTGTCTGGACAGAGGGTGATTCAGTGTAAAACGCAGAATGATGCTTAGATGACAGGAAGTGGATGCATCACGGTTACAACTGAAGATCTTGCAAAACTAGAGCGACACCAGTCCACAGTAACTAGTCTGGAAGAACTAGATAATACGTGAAAGGAGCAAGTTGGGAAGCAACAGACTACAACAGAGGATACAAAGGATGATCAGAATGACTCAGGAAGAGGAAACGAAGATGGCTCAAACTAGCCAACCGCCATCCAATGATGAGACGGAGTTGGAATGGAAAACACCGCCGCGGGGTAAAACGTTTCGCCCATGAAAACTTTCTCGAGAAGGAGCGAATAAAGCAGCCGGCAAGACTTCAGGTGAAGCCCAGCCCGAGCATGAATCTGACGAAAGTGATCAAGTTGAACCCTCGCCAGAACCAACTGAACAGTCGGGTGATACCTAAGCCAATCCAGCAACAAAAAACCCGAACAATGTTACCACGGCCTGAAAGTCTTAGTAAGCAAAATCGGCTCGTCTCAGAGGTAGTTGCCAAGTATCAGACAGCGTTCACAGCTGATGGAGCGGTAATATGCATGGAGACGGATATTACAACCTTGAACGAGCTGACCGGTTACGATGTCCTCAAACTCTGTGCTGGCCGATACTTCTGGATATTTTCTTGCCAATGACCACGGCAAGTTTTTGGCTGTTATTCTCAATCAAGAAGAAAGAGGCTGTCGCTAAGGCGTACACCAACACCAACCGGACGATGAACCGGTCGACGCGAGGTAGTTCAATGAGCCACGGCAAGAAGTTCACGAACGGATGGAGTAAGTACATCGAGAAGCTGATTTTGCCAGTGAAGCAAAGAGCGTTGCACTCGAGAACGCGAGAAATTGCCGACGGCGCCAATGCTTCAATCACTATCACGGCAGAGATCGGGAGGCTTACAGACGGCACAGCAGGGTGATTGCTTGGAAACAGAGAGCCATGGAGCCAGCGTTTCAACAGCCCGCCGCACACGTCGCTGATCATGACGCTTAGCATGGTTGCCTCAAACGCACGAATAACAGCGATCTGCCACTTTGATGGCTCGAAGTTCTTCTTCTTCATCCACTTGTTTAACTCCAAGTAGACAACTGCAGCGAGGGACCCTGCCAGAAAAACTGGCAGATGCGGACGGAACTTGTCGTGTTGTGTCCGCTTTGTGTGCCACCCTTCGTAGTACACCCAGACGTACAGCAGCCCGATAACGGGCCATTTTGCCTTAGCCACCTTCTCCAGGTAGCAATGTCCGACCAAGAGAAGTGGAATCATGAAATAGTAAGTGATCTCGATAGGCAATGTCCAGAGGAGGTAGTAGCGCTTGTTGAATGTCAAAATATCCCAAAGACTCCAGGATTGAATGTTGTAGTGTGACAGATTGTAGTAGCGAGTTCGCGTAGCTTCCGGCATACAAGTCAACACGATTGCTACACACGCGAATAGTGGGTAGACCCGCATGAGGCGCTTGACGAAATAGTCAAAAAGCACGACAACCCACTCGCGGGCGCTTGCTTTGTGAGCAATTAACTTTCGGATCTTGGCCTCGTTGACCATCGTCAGGAGGAATGCTGAAAGGACGAAGAAGACATCGACACTGCTTGGCCCGAGTGTTACTTCCGATAAATACCCCGCGTGATGATGAACGACCAACACACTAGCCACACCCCGCAAGCCATTGAGGTACTTGAGCTTGACTTTCCCATTTGGGTGTCGTTTGGATTCTAACTGGGGAACTTCGGAGACGCATTTTTCATATTGAAGTAGTTTTTCGACCTCGTCAGAAGTACTTCCGTCGACAACCATCACGGTGGTTTCGCTGCGAAGCTTACGGCGTGGCGAGCTGGTAGTGGTTGCAGAACGAAACCCGTCGCTCTTGGCATTTTCCTCCATATCCACTTGAAGGCCTAACGCCACCATTCTCGAATCAATTTCAACAGGTTTGGAGCGAAGTCACGCAATTTCTTCCTGATCGTAGGGTGAAGGTGGTTGCAAAATGAGCCTAGAGTCTTGGCGTTAAAGCGCACAAACAAGTACCCAAAATGTAACCACCCGATAAGGTGACGATTGTCAAGGGGGAAGCAAGTGGTTACATGTACGAAGCGGTTGAGAAACGCACAAGCGGACTTAATGAGACCAACACAAGTTGTTTTGATGGCTAAATAGCACAACTGCGTGCTGTACAATTAGACTCGTGGTTATCCTAGCTGCCAAGCAACAAATAATCTTTGGTATTGACACGGCATAGTTCCACAATGTAAACCGCAGCTTTTGGAGGTATGCGAAAGAAACTTTCCCCCTATTCTTCTTCTAAGGAACGCTTCAGCTTTCCGGTCTGCTTTGACGGAACGCACAAGCAAAAATCGCTGTAATAGTTTCTATTGTTTTTTCCAGCAATGAATTGGGTTGCAGATTGTCCTACTCTCCTAAACATCTGACCTTGCAAGTGAAGTCCCAAAGCAGTGCACTGGATGCGATGCCAGGGATTAACCAGCGAGCTAAGAGCGCTACAGCACAGCGCCGAAACTGCAGTTTGACCAAAATAACTCACGTTCTGCTGGGCCAGTAGATTCATTCATGTCATTCAGACCACCCTCTTGCCCTTGCTGCATCAACCCAGCTCCACGCAGCCCGATGTAATCCCAATCTGCCTGCATTTTGTACCATGAGCACTATGATTGTACAAACCCTGAGCACTTAATGCTAAACCCTATCTCGAAGTTACCGCCGTTGAAGTGGTCGCAACCATCACTCTCGCCTTCCAAGCTATCGGCCCAGTACACGTTTAACAGCATCATCGTTCCACCACACTTATTTTCAGTATACTTTTGTACTGGTCGAATAGTCACTTGACCTTCCACATTAAGTACGACACGTGTTGGTTACACGTTTCCGCCTTCATTATTGATCTCGCAGGCGACGACTAAAGAGGCAAGCACCACAACGGATTATGGCGCAGTACGGCAAGGCCACGTACTGGGACGAGCGCTACACCAAGTACGTTTTTTTCCTCTTCCTCTTCTCTCTCTTTTCATCCTTGTCTCGCCCTCATCCGCTCTCTACAACAAAAGATATCGTCCCTTTAATCTGAAACTGACCATCACTCTGTTACTTCTTTATAAGGGACTCGGAGCAATTCGACTGGTATCAACGTTATGGCGGTCTCAAGGAGCTGTTAAATCAGTACGTGAAGAAGACGGACAGTATCCTCATGGCTGGCGCTGGCAACTCGCGTCTGTCAGAGGAGATGGTGAACGACGGCTATCAGAAGCTCATGAACGTCGACGTCTCGGAGATTGTGGTCAAGCAGATGGCCGCTAAGTACGAGGACCGTGTCGAGTCGCTGCAATGGCAGAAGATGAACATGTGTTCATTGGACTTTGCAGACGAGACGTACGACGCTGTGGTGGACAAAGGCACAATGGACTCAATCCTGTGTGGAGAAGGCTCCACTGCCAATGTGGCGAAAATGTGTCAGGAGATCCATCGAGTGTTGAAGCCCAATGGAGTTTACTTCATTGTGTCTTACGGCGTCCCGGACAACCGACTGAGTTACTTGGAGAACAAGGAGTTGCAGTGGAAAGTGACGGTGCACACAGTGCCCAAACCCACGGTCAGTGCCGTGCAGGTCTCGGAGGCTGATGCCAATGCCGCGCACTACATTTACGTCTGCCAGAAGGGCATCAAGGCGGAGTAGAAAGCGGCGGGTTTACACGATGAAACCTGCTCGGCTACATAATATATCGAGCACTCTCGTTCCGAGAGAGCTTTCATAAGGTGGAGCTTGTTGGTGTGTGCTGGTGCTTGTATGTGCAGGTGGCGGCCAAAAGAAATGAGCCGGGCGGGTGATTTCGGAAGAAAACGCCTTGTTCAACAGTGGCAACAGTGGAAATGACCAACAAAGAGGGAAATGGCCGAAGCTTCACATACGTCAATCAAACAATTACGCCGTGTGATGAACTCTTCTCAGCTCGAGAACGTTGTTACATCACTGATATCGATAACACCCGTTTATCCTGGCAAATGCAAACTGTTGTTTGAAAACGTTGCACTTGATTGTAATCGCGCAACTCAATCGTGAGCATCTTAATTTGGTAATGTGTGAAACCACCCTGCTTATTATTATCTGCGGACGCATAACATCGGCCGCAGCAAACACTGCTCCACTCAGGTGCCTGCCATTATTTAACGCTTTGAGTTCGTGCATTCACCGACTCGTGCAGCTCCGTTTGTATCGCGACCCACAACGGAGTAGAAGACGTTGATGATTCAGGAGTCTCGTTGTGATGACTCCAAGCAAGATCCACCCCACCAGCGCTGCAATAGGTCCAAGTAGAGGCTTGATAGACGTCGAGGCTCCGTTTGGAGTCGGATCAGCAGTGTCCGGCCGTCTCCAGATGGAACTTTACACCCAACACCCCAACGAGTTAGTACAGCAATTATCACAGCCTGTAACCAGTGTTATGACGGCATTGTCGGACCGATAGTGCGATCCTACAAGTGACTGCCATGGATTACGAGAAAGACCATCAACGCGGATCTACAACTCTATATGGTGCTTTACATTTTCTTCACGGTACCGTTCCGAATGGCATTTTACTATAACCCCTCCCCGAGTAATGCTCACGAGGATACACATCATTGGACCAGTGAGCTCACTATGTTCGTTATATTGGACAGCATTGCGGATTTCATTGGGTTTGTTTATTTTATGGGATTTTTACGGGTCTGGAAGGCTGCATTTTACGAATTATCGACACTTGCCAGTGTACGCTCCGTGAAAGACAGAACAAGCGACACCGACCGACTTAGTTCCACAAAGGCGATGCTGCGTAGAAGTTCATCTGCTAATTTCCAGCTTGGAAGAGTGAATTGGACTATTTCTTCGATTAAACCACTATCTTCGATGCCAGGGGATGACTCAAACCAATCCAGCTCTCAAAAGTATCTATTCGCACGAAACATTGAATTATTGCTGGAACTCATTGCGTTCATGCCGATAGAGGTAATACCGATCGCTCTCGGAACGTTCAACGTGTTGCATTTCGTGCGAATTACCAAGTTGTGCCGATTGTACAGATTGCATTGGTGTCTGGTACGAATCGGGAAAATTCATTCAGATCACGCTTGGGTCCAGCATTTGTCCTCTTTCAGGTGTCGATGGTCTTGTGCGGACCATTGCTCTTTGTGCAGGAATGATCCATTGGACGGCATGTGGATACATGTTCATTGCTCATGTACAATGCGGCGTAACCCTCGAAGGTTGTGATGACTCCGTGGAGACGAGTTGGGTGGTTCGTGACCAACTTCTCGGTGCTTCAGCCGTTCGAAAGTACGGCAGATCACTGTATTGGGCATCAAGAACGCTTGTATTACTGGTTATGACGATGTCACGCCAGTGTCCACTCCTGAGACTCTATACGTAGTGGGCACGGTGATTTTGGGGGCTCTATTCGGGACGTCGTTGCTGGCAAACTTCTTGTTTCTTTTCCGCTTCCGTAACGCGCGATATGCTGCGTATACTGCGCACGTGGATAATGCTCGGGAGTATATGCGTTTACAAAACATCCCTCAGTCTGTGAGGCAGCAGGTGACAGCGTATTTTAACTACTCATGGAGTACCCATCGAAGTCTCGACAATGAAGAAGCGCTGCAACTTTTACCTCATCATTTGCAGTCCAAAGTGATCACTACACTTCGAGCGAACCGTATCGCTCAAGTGTGTTTTCTCATGAAAGAAACTGTGGAGTTTATAAATGAGCTCGCTCTTGCTCTTGCTCGACGTGTGTATTCACCAGGAGACCAGGTTATCAAGCCCAAGTTCAACGCTCAGATGTTTTTCGTGATCCAGGGACAAGTGTTGCTGTCTACTCTCAACGGTTCGAAGAGTGCAGGCGACTTTTTCGCGGAAATGTGTCTTTTGTTCCCTGAAGTTTACTTAATAGGGAAGGGTGACGCCATCGAGGTGATGGCGCGGTTTATTGCATTACTTGCCTAAGCTGAACGCGAATAACCTATCTACTCTGCATAACGCTACGTAGTGTGCCGGTCCAGCACGGCGCTCAATGTGAGCGTGTGATGTGTAGATCGTGAAGTGTGTGCTGCCAGAGTGCAGTCACGTGAATTAGTCTTCAAGCCACTTGGTAACGTCGGTGTTGATCAAGGTGCTTGTACCAGGAAATCTCCGTTCCAGGTCGGTGTTCGTTTGGTGTTGTAGTTGTCTGCTCGTGTGTGTATCCATGGCAAGATTTGCCAATTTGTCAGCAACTGTGTTGTCTCCACGTCGTGACTTGACACACATCCGCTAGACGACGACAGTTCCTGTACAAGCGCATTATGCGCCTGCCGTGAGGATGTCGCCGTTCCTTCATCATATTTATGATGAGCATGCTGTCACCGACCACATGCATGCCCTTGAGGTTGCGAGTTGTTGCGTATTTTAGTGCCATCATAAGCCCCGTGAATTCTGCTACGTTGTTTGTAGTCCGACACGATCGTAGTGGCACACATCCGATCCACTCAACGACAGGTACAGTTGCTCCACAACGTAGCCGATATATAATAGCGCCTCCACCACCCGGACCGGGGTTTCCTCTAGACCCCCCCCCCCTCGGAAAAGGCAATTATGCGGTCCTCTGTTGCTGACATGGGCGCTGACATGGGCAGTTCTTCGGTGCTGTTAGGCAGTGCTAGCGTTTTTGTGACAATCATGTCCGCGTGGTATCGCGATAGCCCCGGTCTGTCAAATGGTAGAGCCGAACTTAAGCGTTTGGCAGCTCCACTGAGTTGTGAATGGATACCATCTCGTGTGAGAGGAACCGGTTGAGCATCTGGGAGTTGCGGGTGTAGTATGCTGATCCGCCGCTGCCAAATAATCTGCAGTGTTGTCAACAGCGTAAGTGCCCAAGCACGCTGTACTTCGTCATAGACCACATCTAATACCTCCGCTGGTACGAGGCAGTGAGTATCAGCCACGCGTCGTTGGCACTCCTCCATTTTTATCGCTGGCACAGCTGGAATTGTCACTGAGAAGATGTCTTGTATAATGCTGGTGCTTGCATAACCTGCATTTCCCCAAAATGACACGAATGCGTCCCACCGCTTGCGTGCTGTTGGACACTGCCAGATCAAGTGTGTTAAGGTGGCACAATCCGCACCAGAGCAGCCTTGTTCAGCACATGCTACCTGTTTAGTCACTGAATTCCACATCCGTAGCTTGCGCAGTTTCAGGCGGTGAAAAAGTTGCATTTGATAACTCGTGGCCCCTTCCATTCGTCGCCACTTAATCGATGCTAACGCGCACCAATAACCGGATGCTCGTTTTTCCATGCAGCCTCCAATTTGCGCTGCGCTGCTGCCTTCTGCGCCGTCAGTAGCCGCTGTTTGATAGACCGTGGCTTTCTTGACTATCTACGGTTGCCTGCCCAAAGTGCTGAAAATCCTGCTGTCCACTTGTGTGGTGTTGCCCACGTGGATGTCAGCGGCTGCTTGATTCTGTCGACGATAACTTTGTCCAGGCAATGTGGTGCTAGTGCCCCAAGAGGGGTTGCTTGCGGGCCTCACGTATGAAAGAATGGTTGGGTCCGGGTGTGCAGTTTGAACGAGTTCATGGTGGAGGTCGTCCCCTGGTTGATGAAGAAGTATATTCTGGCCAATTGGTTTGCGAACCAGCAGTCCTGGATAAGGCCTAACGAGAATTCTCGAAATTGATGAGCAGAAGTTTACTTGCAAAAAGCCATCGCAAAGACTTTTTGCGAACTTTACGTTCTTACGAAGTCGAAATTTGACGAAGTTTTGGCAGAATTTTATCGTGAATCTCAACGCACTGTACGCTTGAAAATGGCCGAGAGGCTGGAGAAATACCCGCTGCAACTTCGCAAGACGAAGAAAATATTAGGTCTTCACGATGGATTTAAAAATTTAAGCGGAAGGATCCCAGTTGGTAGAGCTTCAGCTGGCAGGAGTTCACTTGGTCGGAGTAAAAGTTCGGTTGGACGAACTTCAATGGGAAGGACTTTTCTTGCAAGAAGCTCAGCAGGAAGAAGCACTCGCTCACTAAATCGTGGAGGAGCCAACGCGCGTGAGTTGGGGTACAACCTGAATTGGCGCCTTCCGGGCTCCTCCTTTCGTACGCTGTGGGATACAGTTCGCCTGGTAGCAATCGTTTATACCGCCTTCGAAGTGCCTTACTTTGCTGTGTTTATCTCGATGACTGAAGGCCGGCACATGTTCACTGTCGATTCAAAAGTAGACTGACGCTACGTAATAATGATGGTCACTGGGGCATTTTTCGGGATCGATCTCATTTTACGTTCGAGGTATTTCGCGTTCTTAGACGAGAGCGTTATGCTGGGAGTCATCCGACCGGATCTCATCTTTGTGGCTTACAAGAACAACGGCTTCTTTCTCGACTTGTTGGCTTGGATACCCGTTGGTGTTGCTCTGGATTCACTGTCGACGGATGCATTTCAAGTTTATTCGTCATTTTTCCGCCTATTGCGTCTACTACGCGTTCGATTGGTACCTGAACTACTGCAGGATCTTTCAGATTTGTACGGTACCAGCTCGAAACTTCAGATTGTTTTATCACTGGTTCTAGGTGTGACTCTAATGCTACACGTTATCAGCTGTGCATGGTTCTGATCCCTCCAGATAGTCCGTCTGACCATGGCGATGGCTCCGTCTTCATTGCCGAGTTGACTCGACATGAGTGTTTTCGCCAGTCCACAAAGTTTCAGAACTGCTCGTGGGTCGAGTTTGACTACTATGCTCACCTCGGGATGAACTTCCCGCAAGAAAACCCAAAATCTATGTACCAAGCAAACTTTGCGTATCTCCGATCAGTGTACTGGGCCATGGTCACGCTGACCGCTGTGGGTTACGGAGACATTATGGCATATTCGACAGCTGAAAGTTATTTTGCTGCATTGTGGGTTTTCGTTGGTGCCATCATTAATTTTGCCGTCATGGGGGCTATGTCAAGCACAATATCAAACATGACGGCAACGCACCACCATCACATGGAGAAGCTCAATACAGTGAACAGTATCATGGAGCGGGTGAATTTCCAAGGGACTTAGTGCAGAAATTCGGCGGTTCTATCATCGAAAGTTCGTGGGTCACAAAAAAGCTTACGAGTCGCAGTTACTTTCCCACTTGCCGGATCAACTGTGCTACCAAATCTCGTCATTGTTGCACTCGACAGCAGTGGAAAGTGTGAATCTTTTCGATTCAGCTAGTATTGAGTTTTTGAGAGAAGTCACGGGAAAGTTTCGGCACCGAAGCTACCAGAACGGCGAGACAATTCGTCTTGAAGGAGACATTTGTCGTGATTTCTTCGTATTTTTGAAGGGCAGTAAGATCAACATCTTCTTTCGATCGCGAAAAGTACCGATCCGGGCTCTACAAGCTGGTGATTCGTACGGTGTGAACGAGTTTTTGCTGAAGAGAGCACACCCTGCTACACTCGTGGTTGCATCTCTTGTACATGCATCGGTCATGACCCGTGAGCAGTTTGACGTCATCCAGCGCAAATTCGCGGACGATCTTCGAGATATCGAGGAAGAAGCTCAAAATCTCTGGGCCGAGGAAAATAGTGTGATGAAACGCGTGATGGCCAATCTTGCAAGGGTTAAATTGCAGCCTCACTTGCTGTAGACGCCCAGTCTCTTCTATCAACGCGATAACGCGTTCATCTCGAGTGGAGACGAAGAAGATGAACGCATTTTACACACGACATCGGATCAGTTCAAAACTTTATGGGGCGCTTTGATTACGTTTTGGAACTTGTACAACGCCACCTTCGTCATCTTCCGTATTTGTTCTCACTCACATCTTCATTTTTCCAGTACTATCAGCGTTGCTGTGTGGATCGCGGACCTTACGCGCGACGTATGCTTTGCAGTGGACATTTACCTGCGACTGTATTATTTTGGCAACCACGAAGCCGGTCTCGAAAACCTGGTGGAACGGAAAGAAGCGGATAAAGAGTATCTACGCAGTTCGACTTTCAAATGGGACCTTCTTGCGTCTTTGCCAGTGTATACTCCTTTTTCTAGTGAAACTAGGATCACTGGGTTGTGTCGCTGCCACGTCTTGTCCGCTGTCTCGATCTCTGGACGTATCTTGACGATGTGATTGTGCAGATTCAACAACACTTTGCGTCCCATAATGTGTCAGCATATCTGAGTCCCATCAAGCTGTTGATTGTTCTCGTGCTTGTGGCGCACTATGCGGGGTGTATTTTCTTTTTAAACTCGGAACATGAATACGAACAATTGAAACGATGCTGGATGGTACATGATCCCATCTTACATGTACACCACAACTCATTACCGATACTTTACGCGAGAACTTTCTATCACGACGCTACTTCTTGTAGGTTCTCGTGAAATTGTTCCACGAGGGATGACAGGCACTTTATGGATGGGTTTCACGTGTTTGTGCTGCACATTCGTTATCGGCCACATTGTCGGTGAGATCTCCGAGTTGATTCTGGAACTTGGCAAGGAAACCAAACAGTACAAAAACCGTATCGCGATTTTTAAGAATTTTGTAAAGGAGCACGACTTATCTTCATCGTTACGGGAGCGTGTTACCTTCTTTCAAGTTGAGTTTGAGCAGACGAAAGGGACCAACACGTGCAGGACAATGCACGATTTGTCGGCCAATCTTCGGCTTAAATTCATGCTGGAAATTTATGGTAAATCCATCGAGCAGCTCCTGATCAGCAGATTTCTCACCGTAACGCAGATCAATAACCTGGCACTTCGACTGCCATCCGAATTCTTCATTCCGGGTGATAATATTCTCGTTGAGGGCACATTTGGCAGTCGGTTGTGTACACTTCGCAAGGGAATGGCACCCCCGTACTGGACAAAGTCTGTTGCTAGTGTAGCTGTACTCATGGAAGGAGCTTTCTTTGGCGAAATTGCGTTTTCCCTCCCGAACCAAAGGCGTCTGGCAACAGTGCGGGCCACCACCTCGTGCGCGGTATTGCACATTACCAAGCATGACTGACAAGAGCTTTGGATGCCCGGTGACCACATCTGATAGCAACTTGCAGAAGCACGCTCAGTGTGCCATCCTCGGCTGGGTTAACACTCGTCTTCAACGCTACCAACGAGGTTGTCTTCATACTGCTAGTCGAGCGCAAAGTGCAGCCTCACCCCACCGTCCGAGTATAAAGGAATCATCTGCAAAACAAGCCTCTAAGATGTTCAAGAAAGCCATATCTACGCCCAAGCAGGGGGATGTTTTGGTTTGGGCACCACCACCACCACGAAAGCTGTCCAAGGTTGAGATTTGTCGGATATTTGTGTCTCCAACCGTACAACTTCTGGAGAAGAAGGCTGAATACCTCATCTCCAAAAGCAACGCGTGTGGCCAGCCACCTTCCGACAGAGAAGCGACAACGCGACCGCGCAGTGGAAGCACAAAATCGGATGATTTACGGTAGCGCCAATTCATTGTGGACATCAACCCTATCTATGAATATCTGAGCGAAAGTTTGGGGACGGATAGCATTCGTGAATTGGAGACGAAGAGTTGGGCACGATTCAAACTTCTTGCAGCTCTGGAACATGTCGATGGTAGACTTCTCCGTGGTTTGATTCCGTCGGAGGTGGGTATCGATTCGATTCGATCACCTCAAATCAAGTTACCAGCGAGAAAGAAGAAGCCGAAACAATTGCGACCATTTCGTTTTGATGAAAGGGCCAAGCGCAAGTGGAGTGCAGCTATCATGCAAATGGCTTCGTCTGTAAGTAGACGCAAAACTATCGGTCCACAGGCTGCTATGGTCACGTTTGATGAGGCTACATCAGCACATCCCAGTGCAAAAGTTAACTCTGTGAGGCGTAGGAGTTTTCCTGCTGTACTATCGCAAGGACAAGTTCAGTTGAATTCACCGAATTCAACACCATTACCGCCGCAACCAGCTCTAATTCGCTGTCGCTCGCTTCCTTTCTTCAATAACGCCTTCTTGTCGGAGATGAGCCACCACAAGAAATACTATTTACTAGCTAACGATGATCGGAAAGGAGATTCTGGCATTGACTTCGAGATCCTACAGCGTTGTCAACGACCCCAATATGCCACACAACTACATTGGTATCATCACTATCGACGATGGAAGAAAATTTGGTAAACTATAACAATCCGAGGACGACTACTACGTTTAGTTCTACCGCGGAGTGATCTCAACCAAAAGATAAACCAAATTTCGCCACTAAGTGACAGCATGAAGGCTGCTAATCAACGCCGTCTTGCTACTACACGCTCGGAGGTGGTGGAGACAGCACGGCGCAAGATCCCAAATCAATAGGTTCTTCGTGCGGCCATCAGCGATCTCCAGTCAAAGTTGTTCATCAAGAGAGTGAAACAATTGGGGAAAATCTGATGCTTTTGATTGCAGTTTATCACCTTTTCGCTAAGCCTTTCAAAAATTTCTTTTCTCACGAGGTAACCAGACTGTCTGAAGCTGTTTTAAGCGGTTGGTCGGGTCTTGAGGTTTTCTTGGATGTGCTCTCCTTGATCGATGTTGTCTACAAACTTTATCACGCTCCCCCCAGTCGCAAAGGTCTTTCTATCTCAAAAGGAGCCACTTCAACTGTTGGTAGCCGAGTTTCACTTCTTTTCAGCTCGGAACTGCGTACAGATATCGCAGCAATGCTGCCGTTGGAACTTTTAATTCTTGTAGCGAGTGTGAGATTGCCAATTGTTCATTTCCAGCACTCAATTGAAGCTGTTGATGCTTCGTGGTGGACAACGCACTGCGTACTCCGTGCCAATCGCATGCTGCTTGTCCGACGAATCCAGCCTCTTTCGGAACAACTGATCCAGTTCGCAATCCAGGACCTTAAACTGTCTGTATGTGAAGCGCTTTTGTATTTCCTTCGATCATTAGGTTCATACCTGGCAATGGGTCATCTTTTAGCCTGCCTTTGGTTCTTGACAAGTGAAATCGGGTTGTGGTATTATGGAGTGTCGTGGCTATCGACACCAGGCATGTTGACGTACATGTCAAACCTGACCACAACAACCGACGTGGGCGAATCTCATCGTCTTCTCCAAGATATAGCCACAACTTTCACGCTTGAGAGTGTTTCCCTAACACGTCAATATCTGCGCTCGCTGCTTTTCTCAATGGAGTGTATTTCGACGCTATTTTACGGCGACATTGTCTCCATGAATCCGCTGGAATTGGTGGTAGAGATCGCGATCACCTTTGGGGCCATTTACATCTACGGAGCTCTTGTCGGTGCCCAAGGGGAGTGGATCGACACACAAGCGCGACAGGAGGCTGCTTTTGAGCAGAATCTCGCTGAATTACAGCATTTTCTTAACCTGAATGACGTTCCTAAGGGACTCAAACGCCAGGTCAAAGCTTACTACGCTCGAATGTGGAGACGTCACCAGGGAAAGTCCGAGTTCGCATCGGTGGCCAACGTCTTCCGTGGTCTCTATGAAGACGTCGTATTGGCGACACAACTTGATTTTGCCACACAAGTCCGTGTGTTCCGAGTATTGGACGAGAACTTCTTACGTGGATTACTTGTATGCTTAGAGTACGTTGTCTGCTCCGAGGGCGAGGAGATCGTATCCAAAGGAGACATGGACTGCAGCATGTACTTCATCGCACAGGGACGTGTCGTGGTACGAATGGATTCCGGCGAGTCGATGCGTGAGCGAGGCGAGTTTTTCCGGGAGTTTGCTCTCTTGTACTGCATTTCACGCCGCGAAACTTGCATTGCTTTGTGACTTTCCAGGTTATCGACGACGGAACAAACAGGCATGGACCACTGCGGCGGAACCAAATCGGTCGGTGCTACGAGCCGACAACTACACCGGCAAATGGATGGACACTGCAACTACCGTCCTTGGGATGGCTCCGATTCTGGCACAACGAGTGAGTGTGAAAAGTTTGGATCCCGTTACTATCCAGAATATTCAGAACGAGCTGCCTCACACGTATGTGTACAAATCGACAATGGAGATGCTGGCACAATTGCACACGATGCATCCCGAAGAAGCAAAAAGACTGATTCTCAAATGCAGAGCTGGATCTCGGAAGCGACTAAGTAGAGCAATTGTACAAGAAGAGGAACAGTAACTAGTACATGTAGTAGTTGAAGTAACTCGTCGAAAATGTCAATTCAAGGTTATGGTATGAACAAAGACGACCGCAATGAAGGACACCTCATTTCGTGTTGCGCAATATTTCAATTACACTATCGTACTTAACAGAATCCTTCCGAATAATTGTATCGGCAATACCGAATTCCCTATGTCAAGGCATACAACTGATATGAGGTGCAGAGACCTGTGACACCTAAATGGACTTGCACTACATGTACCACTAAGAAAAAAATATATTTTGACATGGAGTTTATTGCATTTCAGTTAACTGAGGCGACAGCGTGAAAAATGTCGTCGAAATCGTCGTCTAGACAGAATTCGCCGACAGCCTCATCGCAACTTCTCTTCCGCTGGGTATGATGAGATTTTGAACTGTTTCTCGGTTCGTCCTTTGCCTCCCGGTAGCCGTGGCCGCCCTTTTGGGCTTTTCTTTTGAGCTAAAGCCATTAAATGGCAGACTGAAACTGCTGGACGTGCGAGGTTGCATTTGCTGTATGCGATGACATAGGGTGCACAGTATTTTGGCACGCTTGGCAAACTCTGACTTCTGATTGGCTGAAGGGGTGGTGTATGCCTTGACATAGGGAATTCGGTACATGCATAAAAAATACTACAGAGGGACCTCTTCAAACAAAAAACACACCCTTCCGAATACTATACCTTTCCAAAGTGTATACCACTGAACACGTTAAACTATTACCGGCATTCACCTACTACTTGAAGTAAGTAGTGGTAAACGCGTACCGTAACGGGTAATCGTTCGCCATGAAATTGTATCTAGGTACATGAATACGTAACTCTACAACAATGCGCACAACTGTACAATCGACTACTCCGCCAAGAAGAAATGTAGCCACTGATCCCTGTCCCGTTCCCCCTCCACCGGACCATTCTACAATCTGCAGACTGGAAGAATTCTCACTTAGACGATATGGTTTTTGTTCCTCCGATCGTTCCACTGATGCTTCGTCGTCGTTTAAATGTCTATGCGGTTCACATTGAAGCTCTCATTTCGCGCTTCCTTCATCCGCCGCCGAGCTTATCACTTACAGACGCTATAAACTTCAACGCGTCCGACTTCAACTAAACCGAATTGTTGGATTGGATCTGGGCCGCCAGTTGCACCTCAATCAACGATAGGAGCACGCCTTGGACCCTTACCAACTACCTCCGATCCGACCCACATTATTACCGCTGGCAGTTCGCTAAAGCAATGAAAAAAAAGGCCGTCTAATGTGGAAATTTGGAGATCGTCGAGTGTTTTTTTGTCCACTTTTCGTGTTGTATTGTGCCTGTGCGTGTTAGCAACAGCCAAAGGGATTTTAAAGATATTGAAACTCTTGTTGGCTCATGATGCTGTGTACATGAACCGCGTTGGCAATTGGGATCGCTACAAGAAGGGACGGATACCGACAAATGGCGGCGAGGACATCGTGGTTGAATGGTTTGGGAAAGTGTTTTTTATGCTCTTGCAAACGATCGCATTGACGTCGCGTGCTGGTTGTATGAACATATTTCATATTATCAAAAACGCACGGAGATATGATCAAGTTTTTATTGGAATCGGGTGATCTTGAACGTGCGGAGCTTTTGGCAACCCAGGTGACAATATTTTCCAATATTCTTCATTTTACTCACGACCGGAAATCATCGAAGTCATGATGGATCGGGGTTACTATACCCGGCAAGAAGAGAGAGCTACAGGTCGAGCACTACGAATTCTAGCAGAAAAATGATTTCTGAATCTACTGCAGCGAATGGTGGAGCTGTGTGCTTCATCTCCAGCTCATGCGTAATATTGGGGAAATGCTATGAAAGAAGCTTGTCGTCGTAATCAACTTGCAGTTCTTGATTTTCTGACGAACCACCCAACGGGGTATCAAATTTGTGAAAAATCAAACTACTGAGTGTCGGACCTCGTTCGTTTGGTTGGTCGTAATGGACATCTTGAGATGATGAATTTAATATACGAACATGAAACTTCAACAGTTTGCGATTCGGACATGCGATACGCAATTGCAACTGGAGGACATGTAGAAGCTCTCAAATGGTACATCGAGCGGTTCCCAAATGCTGTCCAGCACTCTGTCAAGCAAATTATCAAGACACCTGCACAGTGTGGACAATTTGAGATACTGAAGGAACTTCATCGCTTGGACGTGTTGTCACGTCTTCGGAGCTGTTGCAGTACCAGGACGACATTTCATAATGCCGATAAGGTCGAGATGTGGTGGCCTGCTACATGCCACGCAATGGACCATTTAGCCATAGTGCAGTGGCTGCATGTATATTGTGATGAGGGGTTTTCTACAGAAGCTATGGATGGGGCAGCCGCAAATGGGCATTCAGACGTGGTTCAGTGGCTTAACATTCAAGTGAGGGTTCTACTACGAAAGCAATGGACTAGGCTGCGGCAAATGGGCACATTACTGTAGTCGAGTGGCTCCATTTGAATCGCTCAGAACGGTGTACGACGGACGCCATGGCTTTAGCGATCATAGCAGTATTGTGAAGTCGCTTTATGCGAACCGATCCGAAGGATGCACGACAAAGGCTCTCGAAAATGCCATTTGTCGTGGTCATGTGCAAATTGCAAATTGGTTGCATGCTCATTTTTCACATCTCATACCGGAGAGTTTGGATCTATCGAAGCCACAAGTATCGATTAGTTTCGAAGTGCTGCTCTTTCTTCATTTCCACTTTGCAAGTGTGTTGACTCCGCAATTGGTGCAGGAAGCAAAGACACTTTTGTTTTCGAACATCTACTTCGGGACATCAAGTGATGCAATTGTAGCGAATTGACTTGAGGAGAAGTTTCCATAGCGGAGTCTTGTTCAAATGGCGATACCTTGACCAATCGTAGCTTAAGTGCTGACGGATCTATTGTCGGGTCCGGCGTGGAATCAATCGAGTACTCCACAGAGTACGCGACATCGCTCTACTACGGTGGCAACCAGTTACCGACCACTTTATTTCCAAAGAAAAGAAAAAACACTTTGTAAGAAGTGTTTTTTAAAGACATTTTTTAAAGCTGCACTTTTTTAAAAAAAGAAGAAAAAAAACGTTTTTGACTTTTCCGTGCAATATATGATTTATAAATGTGCACAAAATACAATACAAAATTGGCCGAGTTCGACTTGCACTCAATCCAGTTGTTTCAGGCCAAATACAGCTGGAATGATCTAAAACAGCTCGATTGCTATCTGAAACACCCAAAATGTGATCCTGCTGCTTAACACGCTATGTCTGACTAAAAGGGGTCATGAAGGTGTAGGTAAAACGAAAACCGCAACATCTGTGACCGCCAAGACAACGGATAGTCTAGAGGCTTTGAGGCGTTTTAACGATCATACTTTGTCTTCGCGAGGTGTCGCGCCCAATAAGCCCGCAAAACAGCCTTCCCAAAAACTTTTCTCCTGCGGAATACGTCGAATTCAGGTGTTCCTCGCCAAATGCAATTAGTAACCTAACCCTCGATGGCACCTTTCCTCTGAAAATGGCAACCAAGGTGCAATGGCCCTGTCAAGGTGGAGAGCATGTTCACGACGCAATATCTCAGCAACGACGCTGTGTTTCAGACCAAAGAGAGTCTCAAACGAAGAAGGAATGAATAAACTAGCTGATATGCTTGTAAAATACTTCATTTTCCTGGTTGCGGATTTCATTTTTCTCGAAGTATCCCACTCAACGCTATCTTCTGTTCCCCTTGAGTCAGAGATAGCGTGTTAAGCTCAAACGGGCTGGATTTGAAATTCGCCCCTAGGCTAAATTTTGAAACGAGCTGGATAAGTTACCTTTCTTTTGCACATCCAAACCAGCCATTTGCTCGGATCCAGCCTTTTTCGGATCGGGCTGGAACACCCTGTGCAAGTCGAACACAGCCTAACAAATTGTATTTTCGGAAGGCTGCCTCCATCCCGAAACCGTACGCGGACCACAGGCTTCCAAAGTTTGGCGTCCAAACATGCCGCGATTTGACCAGTTGGCTGCCTGCTTGACGTACTAATAATATCCCCCTTTGTGTTGCTCCAGTCGCAGTGTCCAACCGACGCATTTAAATGCCTCATGGCTCGCAACAAGGTTCTGCCGCGCACGTCCAAGCTGCTACATGGGCCTCAGGACGTTCTTCTCGTCAACGGCAACGGTCCGAGGCCGTCCGTCATCCCTCAACAACTACAGGTGCAGAGCTTCTACCTTCGTCACTTGTCGTGGACTACGCGTCAGACACTCGTCGTGTCTGTGAATCTCCTTGTCGCCCTCTACCTTTTCCTTACAATTCCACTACGTGTGGCTTTCTACTACAACCCACACAAACCCCAGTCCTGGACTTACGAACTTAATGTTTTCATCATCACTGATGCTTTCGCAGACCTCGTGGGGTTGATACAATTTTTCACTTTCTTCCGACAATGGAGCCAAATATTTACATCTTCGTCCAAATCGGAGCCCATTTCCAGAATCAGCACAAACCCCGATATGACTACAAAAGGCGGAGTGATCCACACTCCGTCCTTCAACGAGCAACAACGAAGAGGCAAAGTCAAGTGGACAATTGCTACTATTTTCTCAGCTTTAGCGGTGACCAGACAAACCGAGACGGTGGTATCTCGAAAGCGCAATATTCAGTTGTTGCTGGAAGTATTGGCACTATTGCCAGTGGAAATTATTCCTTACGCTACAGGAACATACAATGTGCTGCATCTTGTGAGACTGACCAAGTTGGGTCGACTTTACAGACTACGACGGTGTTTCGTGCGGATCGCCAAGATTTACTCAGATCGGGAATGGGCACAGCACTTGTCCTCTACTGGTGTGGATACTCTGGTTCAGAAGGTCGGACTTTGTGCGGGATTGTGCCATTGGACGGCGTGCGGGTACATGCTCATCGCACACGCACAATGTGGTGTCACGCTTGAAGCTTGTCATGAAGATGAGACCAGTTGGATTGTTCGAGATCGTTTATTTGGTGCGTCGGTAGGACG
Source organism: Phytophthora sp. ST_20190627 (assembly GCA_014706145.1). Taxonomy (NCBI): domain Eukaryota; phylum Oomycota; class Peronosporomycetes; order Peronosporales; family Peronosporaceae; genus Phytophthora; species Phytophthora sp. ST_20190627. The sequence continues at coordinate 154,241 of JACBOU010000066.1, forward strand.
AAAGTACGCGCGTACATTGTACTGGGCGTCGAGAACTCTTGTACTACTGGGATACGACGATGTGACGCCTGTTTCGAACGCTGAGACACTTTATGTGGTGGTCGTGGCGCTCATGGGAGCGTTGTTTGGATCGTCGATGCTAGCTAACTTTCAGTTTTTGTTTCGCTTTCGCAACGAACGGTACGCAGCGTACGCAACTCATGTGGATAATGCCCAAGAGTACATGCGCTCTCAAAATATTCCACGGTGGCTGAGACATCAGGTGACGGCGTACTTTAGCTACTCGTGGAGCACGCACCGCAGTCTCGACAGTGAAGCGGCTCTGCGTCTAATGCCCAAGCACCTCCAGTCCAAAGTAGTGTCAACTCTCAAGGCTAGTCGTATCAAACAGGTGTGTTTCCTTGCGAAAGAAAGCGTCGCGTTTACCAACAAGCTCGCGCTTGCTCTCATCCGACGAGTATATTCCCCTGGAGATCAAATTATTGAGCCTAAGATTAATGCGGACAGCTTCTTCGTGATACGAGGCAAAGTGGTGATATCGGCGTTCGACGGCGCAAACGCGAAAGAATTATCAGCGGGGGCACGTTTTGCGGACAGTTGTCTGCTTTATCCAGAGCAGTACGAACAGAAGGCTGTCGCCAAAACATTTTGTGAATTGTACGTGCTTGCCAAGAGCAAATTTGATGAGGCACTTGCTGAATTTTATCGTGGAAGCGAGGCAGAGGTGCGCTCACGAATGGCTGATACTCTCGATAAGCACACGATGCAGCTTAACAAGATGAAGAAGATGTTGGGTCTACAAGGTACTAATGAAGCCGGTAGCAGAAGAAGCTCCATCAACCTTATGGCTGACGAGAACAACACGCTTAACACCCGGCGTAACATGATTCGGCACCTTCCTGGGTCGTACTTTGCCATGCTGTGGGATACAGCGCGTCTGGCAGCAATCATTTTCGTTGCATTTGAGGTTCCCTATTTTGCTGTCTTCATCTCGATGGGCAACGAAACTGATATTTTTGCAGTCAAACTTGAGATTAGTCTACGCTATGTATTGATGTTGCTGGTCGAGGTGTTGTTTGGAATTGATCTCATCCTCCGCTCGTTTTACTTCTCGTACTTGGATCCGAACATGATGCTGAACATTGTTCAGCCGCGCATGATTTTTGAGATGTACAGAGCCAACGGGTTTTACATCGATTTATTGGCGTGGTTGCCTGTGGGTGTTGTGCTAGATGCTTTCCCCACCAGCACTTTTCAAAGATATTCTGCTGTGTGCCGCCTACTTCGGATGCTACGACTACGTTTGATCCCAGGTTTGCTAACTAATCTGGCTGATTTCTATGGTTTCAGCTCTAAACTGCGCACGGTTGTCTTTTTGGTTCTTGGAGTTACTCTTATGCTGCACATGGTCGGCTGCGCATGGTTTCAAATGACATTGATCGGGCAAGATAATGACTCTTTTCTTGGTGATATGGCGGCAGTGTCAGCTTTGACCCGCCCCGAGTGTCTTCAACAAGCTACACAGTTCCACAATTGTTCGTGGGTGATATTCGATTGCTACTCCCACATTGGTACCAATTTTCCAGCGGGGGACCCAGACTCAATGTATCAAGCTTCATTCGCTTATCTTCGCTCCCTGTACTGGGCAGTTGTGACACTGACAGCGGTCGGATACGGTGACATAGTCGCCTACTCGACAGCAGAGAGTTACTTTGCCGCGTTCTGGATTTTTATCGGTGGCATTATTAACTTTGGGGTTGTGGGAGCAATGTCGAGTACCATTTCGAATGCGATGGCACCACATCACCACCATATCGAGCAAATTAACACCCTCAATACCGTCTTGGAGAGGATGGAGATTTCTGATAAACTAAGCACTGAAATTCGTCGCTTCTACCATCACCAATTTACCGGGCGGAAGCAAGCATACGAATCGCAATTGTTGTCACATTTGCCTGACCAACTGTGTTACAAGATTTCATCGTTACTGCACGCTGATGCCGTGAAAAGCATCCCTCTTTTCGACTCCGCGAGTATCGGGTTTATAAAGGAAGTAACCGGGAAATTCCGCCACCGGAGTTACCAGAATGGCGAGACAATTTGTCTGGAAGGGGATGTGTGCCGGGATTTTTTCGTGTTCTTGCTCAATAGCAAGGTCAATGTATTTTTTCGGCTTCGCAAAGTACCGATTCGAGCTCTCTGTAACGGAGACTGCTACGGGGTGAATGAATTTCTGCTGAGGCGGCCATACCCTGCAACACTCACTGCTGCTGCACAAGTCCACGCTTCGGTCATGACGCGTGACCAATTTGATGTTATCCAGCGCAAGTTTTCGGGAGATGTTAGCGCCATGAAAACGGAGGCCGAAGCGTTCTGGACAGAGGAACAGAACGTGCTTGGGCGTATCGTTGCCAATCTCGAGAAGCTCAAACTGCAGCCTCATTCAATGCACACTCCGACCCTCTTTTATCAACGTGAGTCTGCACTCATGCCCAAAGGGAGTAGACCGATTGGTTGTGGTATAGATTCGATGCGAAATTTGTTCACGACGTGCTGGAATGCAGTCATTACGTGCTGGAACGTATACAACGCATTTTTCATCATATTCCGTGTGTGCTTCCACCCGCATCTTCACGTCTCCAGTGGCACACACATCGCAATTTGGGTCGCAGATCTCAGCTGTGATATGTTCTTCGCAGTTGATATTTATCTGCGGTTGTACTACTTCGGATGTTCTGAAGCTGGGATCGACAACCTATTGACAAGAAACGAGATGGATACACAATACTTCCGAAGTTCATCTTTCAAGTGGGACCTTATTGCGTCTTTACCCATTTACGCATCGTTCACAAGTGGAGCATGGGCCTCTTGTTTGTGCCGACTACCACGACTGGTACGCTGTGTGAACCTCTGGAATAATCTGGACAATGCCATCGTTATGATCCAGCAGCACTTTGCGACCCACAATGTGTCAGCGTATCTGAGTCCTGTAAAACTCATGATCATTTTAGGGCTGGTGGCACACTACGTGGGTTGTATTTTCTTTTTAATTTCGGAGCACGAATGCGAGCACGTGGAGCGTTGCTGGATTGCACACGATCATATGCTGCATCAGTATCATCACTCTGTGCCAATTTTGTATGCCAAATCCTTCTACTGGGCTACCACAACGCTATTACTAGTGGGCTCACGTGAAAGTGTTCCTCGAGACGTAGCTGGTACGTTGTGGACCGCATTTACGTGTTTGTGCTGTACTTTCATCATTGGTCACATCGTGGGCGAGATCTCAGAGCTTATACTCGAGCTTGGCAAAGAAACGAAGGAGTATAAAGGCCGGATTGCGAGTTTTGAGAGTTTTGCGAAAAGCCATGACCTTCCTGCACAACTACGCGAGCGTATCACGTATTTCTTTCGTGTGCAGTTTGAACGCACAAAGGGCAGCGATTTATTCAGCACGGTTCATGATCTATCAGCCAACCTTCGGCTGAAATTAATGCTCGAGATCTACGGCCACTCTATTGCGAACCTCCCCATTTGCCGGTTCCTCACAGCGTCACAAGTGAACAATCTTGCGTTGCGACTGAAGCCCGAACTGTTCATTCCTGGTGACAATATTATAGTTGAAGGAACTTACGGAAACCGTTTGTGCACACTGCGCAAAGGGATGGCTGCTGCATACTGGACAAAAGTTGTCGCTACAGTGGCAATACTCATGGAAGGCGCGTTCTTTGGTGAGATCGCTTTCTTCCTCCCAAACCAGCGGCGACTTGCGACGGTGCGTGCTACTACCTTTTGCGAGGTTTTGTATGTCTCCAAGCACGAGTGGCAGGAGCTCTGGGCAGGCAACGGTAATGCTTCTGACAACCACGTCCAGAAACATGCTCTTCATGCCATTCTAGGTTGGGTTAGCAGCCGTCTACAACGTTATCGACATGCTAGTTTTCGAGCTGCGAGTCGACTCTCATCACCCGAAATGGAAGATTTATTCTCCACATCACCCGAGCCGAGGACGAGAACACAAAAACCTATGAACGGCAAAGATGCGACTGGAATCTCACGAGTTGCTACTCCTCCACGTCGAATGTCACAAGCTGAAGTCTGTCGATTATTTGTGTCTCCCGAGGTGCAACTTCTTGAAAGAAAAGCGGAATATCTCTTGGCAAAGAGCGATGCGTGTGCTGAGAAGTTCAATCCAGCAATTGCTTCCATTCAAGCACACCGATCGTCACGACTTGATGCCGTTCGAAGCACCATACGGACTTCACTGAGGAGCGCAGCGCAGAGCAGAAACCGTGCCGTGTCAAACGGTAGTCAATGGCAAAGTAGCAATGCTGATGCCTCAACTGTGATCAGTAAGTCGACTGGAGATATTGCTGGAGACATCCGTCTTCTTCAATTCATCGTGGACCTCAATCCAATGAACAAACACGTATGTAGCAGCCTCAAATCATCAGAACTTCGGTCAATGGAAGAGGAGTGCTGGACTCGTTTTGGACTTCTGGCCGAAGCGCAACACGTTGTGGCGAAATTGCTCCACGTTTTACTTCCCCCAGAGACTAGCTTAGTTATTCGCCCAGCACGAAACAAGTCTAGACCAAGGAGCATCCGCCAACGCCAAACATGGCGCAGTACGAGTATGCGCAAGTTGAATGTGGAAGCGCTAGATGTGGCATCCTTGAAAAATACTTCGAACCGGGGCAAAACGGAATCGACAACTGCACGCCCCCCGTTAGTATTTCCTCCAGCCATACAGCGAAGACGACGGTTGTCTGTGGCAATGCCTAACGAGCGTTCTCAGCCGAGCGCAGTCCCGTCGTCAAAACCGAGACTCGTTGTCACACGTACACGAATGGCACGTTGCCGTTCTTTGCCTGTGATAGAGACCGATTTCTTCAAAGAAAACAATCGCAAGCGAGCGTCAATCACTTCGAATAATTGGGCCACAGGGATTGATTTTGAAATTCTTCAGCGCTGTCAACGGCCCCAGTATGCTACACAATTACATTGGTATCATCGCTATCGGCAATGGAGAGGTAGTCTACAGGGGTCTGTTGTACCAGATCATCCAGCTGTAGTTGCTCCAAAACGCCCTGACGCAAGTAAACCTAGAGGCCATGCTTTATCTCTAACTAGAGATGTGAAAATACCCAGTTTTAACCGCCTTGGGCGTCCTCGTATCGCAGCAATGGGGTCAAGATTGCAGCTTCCAAGTCAGCGATCGCTCGTATCTGCCACAACTGATCTCCAATCAAAAGTTTTCATCCGACGAGTGAAAGAACTGGGAAAAGCTTGGGATCTGATCATGCTCATGGTGGCCGTCTATCATCTGATCGTCACTCCGTTCAAGATCAGTTTTTCACCAGCGCTCATTGAACTGCCCCTGGAAACGTTGCAGCGTTGGTCGGCCTTTGAGATTTTCTTGGACGGGTTTTGCTTGGTTGATCTCGTCTATCAATTGCGGCATGCCTCCATGACACAACAGAATATTTTCTCCGCCGCAAACCCGTCCAAGAATGGTCTTCAGCACGTACTTCGAGCCAATCCAGAGCTACGCACTTACGCTTTCGCGTTGCTACCCCTTGAACTTCTCCTGTTAACCAACGTGCGTGTACCGATTTCGGATTTATCGGTGTCACACCTTAACGCCTCGTGGTGGACATCCCGTTGGCTTGTACGTATGAATCGCATTTTTCTCATTCGAAGAATCGAGCCACTGTCGGAACAGCTCTTTCAGTACATCGTGCATGACCTCAAGATGCCCATGAGCGAGGAACTGCTGTATTTTATGAAAGGTTTATCATCCTACCTTGCAACGGGTCATCTCTTAGCGTGTATTTGGTTCATCATCAGTGAGACTGGATTCCACTTGTACGGGACGTCGTGGCTTTCGACGTCGGGGATGCTGACGTATATTTCAGATGGATCAACCGTCGTGGAGCACACCAGCGGAATGCTAAGCCAAGTCAGTAGCACTTTTCACTTGGAAAGCGTATCGATGGCTAGGAAATATCTGCGCTCGTTGATGTTCTCGATCGAGTGCATCTCCACGCTATTCTACGGTGATATCTTGTCGATGAACCCGTTGGAGTTAGTGGCGGAAATCGCTATCACATTCTGGAGTATTTACATTTATGGTGCGTTGGTCGGTGCGCAAGCCGAACTGCTGGACGCACGTGCAAAACGTGAAGCGATGTTTGAACAGCGTTTGGACGAGATGCATCACTATGTCTTACAAAATGGCGTTCCGAAGTCGCTCAGACGACAGATTAAAGCTTACTACGCACGTCTGTGGCATCGAGGTCACGGTGAGAGTGATTTCACTTCTGTAAAAGGTGTTTCGCGCGTGTTGTATGAAGATGTGGTGTCAACCACGCTCCGACATTTCGTCGGACAAGTTAAGGGGTTTCGAGGGCTAGAAGAGCATTTCCTGCGTGCATTGCTCGTCTGCTTGCAGTACGTCGTGTGCGATGTGGGCGAGGAAGTCGTCATGAAAGGTGACGTAGATAGAAGCATGTACTTCATCGCTCAAGGTCGCGTTTTGGTCAAGACGGATGCATCAGAAATTGTTCGAGACCGGGGCGAGTATTTCGGGGAGTTGACTCTGCTGTACGGCATTTCACGGCTCGAGACTTGTGTTGCTCTTGCAGTGACGGAGTTGTATCGGCTAGACTATGAACCATACGAACGACTACTGCTTGAGTTTCCCGAATATCGCGTTCGTAACAAGCTGGCTTGGACGACTTTTGCTGAGACGGAACCAGTCGGGCCTCAGATGCCTCCACGTTTACATCGAACGCTCGCTGCCAGACCAAGTATCGCCAAAGTGACAATTACCACGATGCAGAATATCGATTCGCGCTTGCAGTTCTCTTTCGTACTGAAATCTACCATGAAAATGTTGGCGAACATGCAGACGCTGCATCCTCTGGAGGCGAAAGACCTGATTCTCAAGTGTCGGGAAGGAGCACGGAAGCATCAACTGCGATGTATGACGCCTGCGAACGGAAACGTGGGAATTGTCAAACAAAACGGTGTGGTGGACAAGTGACAACGTAACTAGTTTATTACTGCTTATGGTTTTCTTGAAATCTCTCCTGATTTTTGGTGATCTGTCGGTCTTGACAATTCGGCTATGAGCGCTTCCATGTGCTCGACACTGTCACTGTGGTGCTCGTGTACACTCGTTTCCCGTGGTGTCGATGGTGAACTGTTGAAACGACGTACGACGTCGTCTTCAGGTTCATGTCGTGCAGTAGCTAGACCCAGCGCCGCCTTCAGTTGTCGACGAGCTCCGTCCCTGCTTTTCAGATACAAGTCTTTGGCTTCCAATGGATCAACTTTGTTGAGTCTGGACAATAATTCCATGGCAGAGTGGTAGATGTACGAGTGGGGAAGTTGTGCATCGATACGCTCGGCATTGACTGCGATAGCCTCCAAGTTCAGAGACACGGGGATTCCATTCGATGGACTAGTAGAAGCTTTGGCTGCAGGCTGCCCAAACTGTTTGAAGCAACATAAAGCTTCCTTCACGATCGATCGATCTCGAACTGACCCGGTAGGAAACGTAGTCCACGACAATTTGTTACGAGCACGATACTCTGGGAATTCAAGCAGTAGTCTCTCGTACGGTTCATGATCTAAGCGGTACATCTCAGTCACAGTGACGGCAGCACACGTTTCCAAGCGAGAAATCCCATAGAGCAACGCCAACTCGCCGAAAAACTCTCCAGGTTCACGAATTGACTCGCTTGACCCCATTTTGACTACGATACGACCCTGAGCAATGAAGTACATGCTGCGGTCCATGTCACCAATGACAAAGACTTCTTCACTTTCAGAACACACGACGTAGTGCAGACACACGAGCAAAGCACGTAAAAATTGATCATCCAGAGCTTGGAACACTTGTACCTGGACTGCAAAGCTCCGTAAAGTAGCTAAAACCACGTCTTCATACAGAGACCGCGAGACGTGAGCTACAGCAGCAAATTCAGCTTCTCCCTTACGTCGTGCCCACAAACGTCGATAGTACGCTTTGATCTGTTGTTTGATGCCCTTGGGTACTTCATTCTGGACCAAATAATGCTGAAGTTCTCCTAAAGTTTGTTCGAAAGCAGCTTCACCCTTAGCACGCGCATCCAAAAGTTCACCCTGAGCTCCTACAAGCGCACCATAAATGTATATACTCCATAAAGTGATGACAATTTCCGCTACCAGTTCTAACGGATTCATAGAGAGAATATCACCGTAGAAAAGTGTTGAGATACATTCCATGGAGAAAAGTAAGGAACGTAAATATTTTCGAGAAAGTGATACAGTTTCCAATGAAAATGTAAGCACACCTTCACTTAGTCTCCGTTCATATTCTTCAGTTTCTACAGCCACATTATCGATGTGAGTTAACATCCCTGGTGTGGTTAACCACGAAGTACCATAGCGATATAGTCCCTGATCACTTGTGATGAACCAGATACAAGCTAAGAGATGACCCATCGTAAGGTAGGATGATAGGCCTCTCATAAAGTAAAGAATTTCCTCGTTAATTAGCACCTTCCGATCATAGATGAGAAACTGAAAAAGCTGCTCCGATAAAGGTTCAATACGACTTGCAAGAAACACACGATTCATCCGTAAGATCCACCGAGATGTCCACCAGGAAACACGCGCTGTTTCTTCGATAGACGGTTTGTACGCTAGCGGTACTCGTACATCATTGGCAAACAGTAAGAATTCGAGAGGTAATACTGCAAAAATGTCTGTTCGTAACTCTGGGTTAACCGCTACAGCTCGTTGAAGTCGTGAATTTGCTAATGTAGCTTTAGGTTTTGTCATTGAGTTGTGCCAGAGTTTGTACCCCACGTCAAAAATGCACAACGTGTCCAAGAAAATCTCAAACCCAGACCAACCGTGCAGAACATCGTCCGACAACTCGGTAAGGTCATAAGAAAAACACACTTTGAAAGGTGTGACAATCAAATGATATATCGCTATCAGCAGCATGAGAAGATTCCAAGCTTTTGCCAATTGTTGGACCAATTTTATGAATTCCTTCGCCTTGAGTTCTGCTGTGGCCACATGAAGGGCTTGTTGGCTTGAGACTTGTAGTTTTGACCCAGTTTTAGGTGTTAAAGGAATAGCACCATTCAGATGCCGATGCCTTGTCGTTAAGTGTGTAAAATGGCGCTGTTCTGGTAGAATTGTGGCTTGATTCCGGTCTTTCCACTCACAGTATCGATGAAATAGTCGTAGCTGGGTTGAATATTGAGGGCGTTGGCAGCGCTGGAGAGTCTCAAAGTCGATCCTCGCATGTGTGTTGTTCACTATCAAGTGACTAGTATCATCTCGTCGCATTTTATCGAAAAATTTACTTCCAAACGGCGGTAAGGACCGACAACGCATCATTCGCGTGAGTCTAGGAGCTTCCTTGGATTTTGACGGATCCTCAGATTGTTGAGCCCCTGGAGCATGAAATGTTGGCGCAACGGTGGAAAATCTGCGACCACGTAATCCACTGCCATTTTCTTTGGCAAATAGGGAACTTAGTTTTGGAACTGCTGCAACAGCTAGAGCTTTCCACTTTTTCGCAGCTTCCGGTCTACTTCCTCTTCTACTGGAGGCCGCTTTAACAAGCTGCTCCAAGTCGTGCTTGCGGTTTGCGTGCTCATCATATCGCAGCGAACGCGTACGATGGATTGAGTTTCTTGACGGTTGAATCTTGACTTGTTTTCGTTGATCAGCAGAGCCTGAGGATCCTCCAGACATATTCGAGAAGTGCGTTTCTGTCGGAGCAAGCTCATCCAGCAGTTTACTCACTCCGAATTGTGCTGCTGCTAGAAGTTTAAATCTCGCCCAGCACTCGTTCTCAATACCACGAATATGTTCATCAGATAACCCATCACGTACATACTTGTTGATCGGACTGGTCTCAACCATGAACTGAATCAAGCGAATATCCAACATTGTAGTGCTGTTGCTATGTGCAAGTGGCGTGACAGCGTCGCCTATCATGCTACGGTAAACACCAGAAACCCCGGAATTCCCCTTACTTCTGCTGTGTGAGATGCTACTTCGAAGACTTCGACTCGATATAATTGACGATGATCGGCGATGCGTGTGCAGTGCTTCAATCGCAGGATGGAATTTCTTGGCACATTTGTCGCTTTTTGCCTGCAGATATTTAGTTTTCCTCTCCAAAATCTGCATTTCTGAGGTTACGGAAGAGCGTCTCGTTTCCAGAGACGATGCATGCCTTAATGGAGTGTGGTGTGGCAAGGCTGTGACCCCCAAGTCGCTACTCTCTCTGTGATTCAATAACACAGCAGATAATCTCGTTTTCGCTTTGGCAGTTCCTGCCACTGCTGACGCTGTAGTGTGCAAAGTGTGACGGGAAGCCAGTAAACGTTTGGCTTTACCGGCTGCACGAAGACTAGCCCGTTGATAGCGAAGTAAACGACAGTGAACCCAGTGGAGAATAGCGTGCTGTGCATGCTTCTGAACCTGAATATCGGCCAAATCGCCGTTGGATGTCCACAACTCGAGCCAGTCGTGTTTCGTCACAAACAGGACTTCACAAGCTGTTGTCGCCCGTACCGACGCGAGTCTTCGTTGACCAGATAAAAAGAAAGCGACTTCACCAAACAGAGCTCCCTCCATTAGGATAGCCAAACATGTCACCGAACTTGTCCAGAACGCTGCTGCTAGGCCTCTACGAAGCGTACAAAGTCGACTTCCAAAAGTACCTTCGACTAAAATGCTATCACCTGGAATAAAAAGCTCGGATTTCAGTCTCAATGCTAGATTGTTGATTTGTGATGACGTGAGGAATCGACTAATGGGTAATAGCGAGATAGATTGGCCGTAAATTTCCAGCATGAGCTTAAGTCGAAGATTCGCCGACAAGTCATGAACGGTGTGGTGCAGATCGGTACCTTTTGTATGCTCGAACTGCTCACGAAAGAAGAACCCGACACGCTTGCGTAAACTATCAGCTAACTCATGTTCCTTTGCAAAGCCATCGAAACTCGCAATTCGACTCTTGTACTGCTTAGTTTCTTTCCCAAGTTCGAGTATAAGTTCCGAGATCTCACCCACAATGTGGCCAATGATGAAAGTACAACACAAGCACGTAAAACTCGTCCAAATAGTTCCAGCCGTATCACGTGGTACACTCTCACGTGAACCCACCAGCAGCAACGTCGTGATAGCCCAGTAGAAAGACTTGGCATACAACATTGGCACCGAATGATGGTATTGATGCAGCAAATGATCATGTGCCATCCAGCAACTTTCCACATGCTCACATTCGTGCTCTGAAATCCAAAAAAAAATACAACCCACATAATGCGCCACGAGAACTAAGATGATCATCAATTTGACAGGACTTAGATACGCCGATACGTTGTGAGAGGCAAAATGTTGCTGGATCAGAACAATCAAATCGTCGAGATACGTCCATAAATCGACACAACGAACGAGTCGAGGTAACCTACACAGACTGGCGGTTAATGATCCACTTTCAAACGGTGTGTAGAGTGGCAAGGACGCCAGAACGTCCCACTTGAACGTCGAGCTTCGACGATATTGTCTGTCAATCTCTTTCCGATCTACAAGATTTTCGATACCAACTTCAGGACATCCGAAATAATACAATCGGAGGTAAATGTCGAAAAAAAAGCACGCATCACAACACAAATCTGCGATCCATACTGCTGTATTCGTTCCATTTGAAAAGTGCAGATGGGAGTGGAAGCAGATGCGAAATATGACGAAAATGGTGTTGTACACGTTCCAGTACATGATGACGGCGTTCAAGAGACTTGTAAGCATATCACGAGTCGCGTTACTATCGCGGACCACTTTGGTTTCACTGACTGTAGTTGATATCGTTGTATCACCCTGATAGAAAAGAGTACATGTCGACATCATGTGCGGCTGAAGTTTGAGCTTCTCGAGGTTGTGCACAATCCGCCGCATAACGTTTTGTTGCTCGTTCCAGAGATTTTCCGCTTCTTCTTTCATATCTTTCAGGTCTTCGTCAAATTTTCGCTGGATAACGTCGAATTGCTCTCGAGTCATAACGGAAGCGTGGACAAGAGAAGCTGCTATGAGTGTTGCAGGGTGGGCACGTCTCAGCAAAAATGTCGTGACACCATAGCTATCTCCTTCGTGGAGAGCGCGAATTGGCACTTTACGAGAACGAAAAAATACATTCACTTTACTGCCATGTAGCAGCACCAAGAACTCACGACAAATGTCACCTTCAAGGCAGATTGAGTCGCCATTCTGGTAGATACGGTGGCGAAATTGACCAGTCACTTCTTTCAGAAACTCGATACTCGCTGAGTCAAAGAGCGCCACACTTTTTACAGCCTCAGAGTGCAACAAGGACGAAATTTCATAACAGAGCTGGTCTGGTAAATGCGAGAGCAATTGAGACTCGTAAGCCTGTTTGCGGCCAGTAAACGTATGGTGATAAAAGCGTCGAATCTCGGCACTGAGCTTCTCAGATATGTCCATACGTTCCAAAATACTGTTCAAGGTATTAAGTTTCTCCATGTGATGGTGGTGTGGCGCCATTGCATTCGAAATTGTACTGCACATCGCTCCTACTACACCAAAATTGATGATTCCACCAACAAAAATCCAGATTGCGGCAAAGAGACTCTCTGCAGTTGAATACGCTACAATGTCACCATAGCCTACAGCAGTTAATGTCACAATTGCCCAGTATACGGAACGCATATACGCGAATGAGGCTTGATACATTGAATTTGGATTTTCTGCCGGAAATGTATCCCCGATATGGGCGTAGCAGTCAAACGTTACCCACGAGCAATTATCGAAGAGCGTTGAGTGTCGAAGACACTCCGATCGCGACAACTCCGCTAATATTTCTTTATCTGCATGTCCAGTAATTGCAACTTCGGAGATCCAGGCCATTTCAAACCACACACATCCAACTACATGAAGCATGAATGTGACTCCTAATAGTAAGGAGATTACAAGGTGAGCTTTAGAGCTCACACTTAAGTAGTCGCAAACATTCCAGAGTAATTCCGGGGCCTGACGTAGTCGTAAAAGGCGAAGCAAGCGAAATATCCACGAGTACCTTTCACATGAGGCTGTAGCTAACGACTCTAAAATAATTCCCACTGGTAGCCACGCTGCCAAGTCGAGGAAGAATCCACCGGCTTTGTATGCTGCGAAGATGCGTTCTGGGTCCTCAACTGTGAGCATTACAATAGGATCCAAATGTGCTAAATAACGTGAACGCAACACGAGGTCCACACCGAAAAGTACTTCAATCAGCAGTGTGAGTGAATATCTCACACCGAATTCGGGCTGGTCAGCAAACATGTGCTGCTCGTCTGCCTTCGAGATAATAACAGTGAAATAAGGAACCTCGAACGCGATATAAATGATTGATAGCAAGCGTATCGCGTCCCAGTGAACACGAAAAACTGAACCTGGCATTCTCCAGCTGATACTTCGTCGAGTGTCATGCGAATTGGCACCACTTACTACAACGTTGTGTGAACTTCCGCTCTTTGCTTTGTTTCGCATTCCTAGCAGTTTTTTCGTTTTTCGGAGCTGTATTGTGTGTTTTTCGAGTGTTTCTCCCATGCAAGCGCGAACGTCAGCTTCATTATCTCTGTAAAAATCAGCAATAGCTTCGTCAAACTTGCTTTTAACCAACACGTAAACTTCGCAAAAGGTTTTCGCGACGGCTTTTTCCTCAAATGTTTCCGGGGATAGAAGACAACTATCTGCAAAAAAGTCTCCCGTTTGGCACTCTTTGGAATTGGAACCGTCGAAAGCCGACAATTTGACACTACCACGAATTACGAAGAACATCTGAGCGTTAAACTTGGGCTCGATAATCTGGTCACCTGGCGAATAAACTCGTCGAGCGAGAGTGGCCGCTAAAAGGTTAATAAACTCGACACTTTCTTTCATGAGGAAACAAACTTGTTTGATCCGACTGGCTTTCAAAGTGGAGATAACCTTCGATTGCAGATGTTTGGGCATAAGATGCAGTGCTTCTTCACTATCGAGACTGTGGTGCGTGTTCCACGAGTAACTGAAGTATGCGATCACTTGTCGACGCACAGCACGTGGGATATTTTGTGAACGCATATACTCCCGTGCATTATCCACATGCGTCGAGAAAGCTGCAGAGCGTGCATTCCGAAAGCGAAAAAGGAAGAGAAAAGTGGCCAACAACGAGGATCCGAACAACGCTCCAATTAGCGTCGCAAATAGTGCGTAAATTGTCTCGGCATCCGACACGGGAGTCACATCGTCGTACCCTAGCAAAACCATCGTCCGTGATGCCCAATACAGGGTGCGTGCGTATTTTCGTGCTACAGAAGCTCCAAAAAGACGATCTCGGACTGCCCAGCTTGTTTCCACATCTTCATGACAGGCTTCAAGAGAAACTCCACAGTGCGCATGGGCGATCAGCATATATCCACATGCAACATAGTGACACAATCCAGCGCAAAGACCAATATTCCTCACGAGACTGTCGATCCCTGTGGAGGACAAATGCTGCACCCACGTTCGATCCGAGTAAATCGTCGCGAATCGCTCTAAACAGCGACGCAGTCTATACAGTCGACAAAGTTTTGTAATCCGCACTAAATGCAGCGTGTTGTACGCTCCTAAAGCGTAGGGAATCACTTCCACGGGTAGCACCGCCACAACTTCTAACAACAATTCCAGCTTTTTAGTCCTGACAAAATATCGTTGCGACACTGAATTATCGCTAATTTTTCCGTGTAGTGACGCCGAGCGTGCAATTGATGCCAAAGTCCACTTGGTCTTCCCTCGTCGCAGTGAATTGAACGACGATGAACGCATGAGTATCCTCATGGGCTGAAACAAACTTTCAGTTCTCGAAATGGTTTTACCTACATCGAAGCTGATTAATCTCGGTCCAAAGAGATTTTTCTGTAATTGATAAAATTCTAAAAACTCGAGTAACCCGATGAGGTCCACGATTGCATCCATAGCTGCAAACACATCGAGTTCACTTGTCCAGAGATAAAGTCGACGTTTATCAAAAGGGTCATAGTAGAAAGCGATTCGGAGGGGAATCGTCAAGAAAACGTAGAGTACAGCACAGAGACTGATACTCGCGCGGATGGTGTGTCGGGTAGTCCAAGGTAGTTTCTTGTGCGCATGCTGCACGGGTTCAATAATCTGGTGGTACAACGTTTTCCATCGTTCGTACAGTTTAAAGTGTCGCGATTGACGAGAAATCGACGTGTGCTTGGGTCGGAATGTTGGAGATGACGGTGAGTGATCAACGACACGAGGTCCGCTCGTCACCGACGTCGAGCTCTTAGGCCCACCGCCTGCTGCGTACACCTTCATGGTCATTTGTGGATGATGCCAAACATCAACTGGGCGGGGAGTCGGGGAGTTTCGGGTATTTACGCAAAGGAGTTACAATGTTGGAAGTCTCAAGTTGTAAGACACTTGTCAGGCAATAGGCAATGGATACTCACGTGTAGGTGGTGAACACGAACAGTTTGTCTCGATGAACTCCTCTGCGGACAGCAAAACTCGCACGCACAGCGTAGTCGCAGTCATTGAACTGATCACCCTCGCGCCAGTGCCATCTCTTTATCACGATATAAGCTTCCAAGTTTGAAGTGATAATTGGTCCAGACCTCACAGCTCCCGAGTTGCTTTTCGGTACAGACGTTGGAGCCCCCTCCTGATCATATTCAAACCGCACGAGCCCGCGTGCGCTGCGGGCTGCGCGCGCAGGATGGATACGATTCTAGAGGTGATATTCCAAGGGTTCGTACTGCTTTAAGTTTTCTCCCATTTGTTATAGTACTATAGGGAGGTGATTATTATCTAATTTCCGATTGTTATTTTCGGCTCCAGGTATTTTTCCGAAGATCATCCATAAAACAGGCATTCCAAGTCCACAGGACCTAATTTGAAGGCAAACTTTTCGCTTGTAAGGGTGTAAAGCGTATGTGCGAAAGGTCCTTCCAGGCGAACGATCGAAGAGCGCTAAACAGCAAGCGGTCAATTTTAGAGAATTTCCTGTAGATTGGTACAGAAAACGAACATACATTAGGTTTGAAACCTGGACAATACACGGATATATCAGGGCTTCCCTAAATTTAATACCTGGACTCTAACGCTGCCTCACTTTTATTTTTCGCAGTTCGTTAGAACTGTCGTTAAGTCCATGATTTTGTCTCCGCGGTATTTTTTTTCACCGGTTTGTACGGGTTTTCTATTTCCGCCAAGTTAAACTTTTCCGCATAAAAAATACGGGCGACCCTCCGGCCGTTCTACTGGCTACTACTCGGACGCTGCCGACCCCACACTCGCGCCCTACCCATTCTAACCCATACCAGTACGGCTACCGCCCTCCCGGTAAGGTAGAACAAGGTAGAGCGACTCTCTGGACCGCCCCTTCGACGACGTTTTGGCAAAAGTCTCGTGATGCCTCATACTTAAGGTCGCAGCTGCCGGACGGACGCCATCATCATCGAGAAGGACTCTCACCAGCCTCACCACGTTGGTGCACGTTTTTTTGGGCTGGGGCTAGCTATAATATAGCTGCTACCCTCGCTCTACCTGTTCTACCCTAAGGTCGCCCAGCTGCAACTCCAACTACACTTGGAGAAAAGTGTCATGCTGCAGACTGTTGGCAGCCTCGAAAGCCCTCATTCGCGATTCGACCCACCTTCCGATACTTGTACGGATTGAAAGCTTTCTCATCGCAATGGAGTTTTTGTGTTACTGATTTACTAATTGCTGGCTTTTGTGGATGGCCGATTATGCCTGCTTGGTGCTTTTGGATTCGGGATCAGCCGCCGTCAGGTATGTACGGCGCAGTCGCTGCCGAATTCGCTTCTGAGCGTTGTGAGCACGTGGTCTAACGTGCTTTTGCCGCTGCTACGTTATTTCGTTGAGCTTGCTAGCTACCCCCGCGCGGACAGGTGACAGCCTACAGCAGCCTCACTCGCGATTGTAGTACCAGCTGCCACGCCGGGTATGTGTTGGGAGCTTCCTGATCGCAATTGCGTCTACGAGCAATGCTATACTAATTGCTGGTTTGGTGCTCGGCGCTGTTAGGGCACGTACGGGGCTTGGTGCGTGGTGCTTCAGGATCCTGACTAGCCGCCGTCAGTTATGTATGGGCCATCGCTCCAGGATCCGCTTCTGGGCGTTGCGGCTACCTGTTTGACGTACTTATTGTGTCTGTACTGTTATTGATTGATCTAGCTACTTCAGTGCATTCGAATCCTCGCGCACCTGCTGAGCAAGGGCATTGCTATCGCTATTGCATATTGGATTGCGTTAGACGGCCAACGTCTTGGCCGAAGTGCACCTGCCAGACTGACAACGATGAACAAGCGATCCTGTCATGGGACAACCCATGACGAGGATGATGATGATGACTTACTCCGGCACCTTGATGTTGGCATTCGACGTGAGCAGTAGAAGGGGAGGAATAAACGGTTGAAATTCCATAAGACGATGGAACATAAGAAGATGAAACATGGTCGAGATATTTTTCTGAAACCCGTCAGTTGTGAAGATCAAGTGTTTTGCATGCGCAACCTTCAAAAGGAGTTGGGTGCGGAGGGACTAGATGAAAGTACATGCAGCATTTGCGATCGATTGGTACCTGCACGAAATATAATTCGAAAAGAGGGAGACGAATGGAAGTTCATGGTTATCTTACGGAGAACGTAGGTGTTGCTGACGAGACAATCCCATGTCGTCTCGCCAAACAATATCGCTGCCCACCTCATATTAACTGATTGGAGGATGTACTGGTTTCTCCTCGAGCCATCCATTGCTACATTGATAAGTATGATTAATCGGTGCAAATACCTATCCAAGCACTGTGGTTGCCATAGTGCTTGGATAGGTATTTGCACCGATTGTATGAGTAGCGTAAGTGGCCAAAGCCTCCCGCAACTTGCTAGCCAATGGCTTCTGTATTGGAAGATTGCCGAAGCGCCTGCGAGGTCTAACGATACCGGAACGAAGTATGACGCAGCTGACGAGTTTGGCAGCGATTACGCGGGTAATGCGTGGAGGGCGTCACCGTTGTATTCGCTCGCATTGTCTAGCATTTGATTGGACACAGGGGGCTCCGATTTCATTGCTGCCTCGGTCCATTGACGACGTTTCCTCGTATCGTGTTGTCATGGTGGGAGACTTCACTGAAGACCGGATTAAGAAAGTGAAAAGATGCATCGGGTCCGTAATCATAAAGGGAAAGCTGTATTCGATTTCTACAAGGCCAACAATGACTTCTATGAATGCGTAGTTCCGAGCGATGATCTTTTGAACATGGACTACCCCGATGATGTGATTGATGACCATTTTATCGAGCGAGTGCGTGATGACTCGAGAGCTGTGGATGATAGTATATCGAATGAACAAGAATCGGTTCGTGGTCAATCCGATGCGTGGCAAGTAAATCAAGAAGATGGACACGTAGTTCTGGAGAGACAAATAGGATTGATGGATGACACATTGCGTGCGCCTGCTCACATGAATTCCTTCATTGCTGAAATTAACGGCAAAGCGACCAACGAGAGGTCGTTCATGGTTCGACGGTCAACCCAGTTTCCTTCTGATATAAACGGAGATCGGTTTGCAAAACTATTTGCTCACGTTTCCTATTGGGTGTGGTCACCCAGGAGAAAAGAGCAGAGCCCCCGTTTCTTTGAAAGAGGCTATCAAACATTATATTGCGCTGAGTGGTAGACAATTTGCTGAAGACGAATTGTGCGCATTAGTGGCATTTGATCGAATGTCATTACGGAACATGCACATTAATACCGTGCTTTGCACGGGGAAGCTCTGGATTTTGCAGAATGCTCGCAAGTAATTCTTGACATTTCTCTTTTATAAAAATTAAAAAAAGTTTTATTGTAATCGGAAAAGTTTACTGATGCGCGATGGAAGTCATCTCAAGTCGACTTGTTGCATTCTATGTCTGATTGGAACAGTCGAGAGCTTGGAGGCGAGCGTTTTCATGAAACGCATCTGGACGCGGTGTAAAATACTGGATGAATTTAAGGGTAAGTGGCTCCATCAAATAAAGTTGCGCGAGCGTTTTAACTCGAGTATCCGCGACGTAGAATGACGATTTCTATGGAGAATGCCGAGTTCGATGACGCATCGGGCCAAGAACTAGTCTTTTCAACGGTTAACCCTTGGCATTTCTCGCTTGTTAGCGCAAAAGCAGGGACCATATGGCAGGGACCATATGATCTGCTTCACTGTGACGTTGAATGATCGACTTGGCAAGTGAATAGTGACCCCTTTTTCGACTCGTTGTCGTAGTGGAACAACACCCCGTGGGTGATGTGGCAGGAAAGACGTGTCGTCATGTCCAATTGACTTCACGTAGACAGCTTGAGGTGGCTGGGAGTGATAATGAAAGGTAATTCCATCCACTGTAGACTCTTCAACGTTGTCTTGTGCGTCTGCAACAAAGTCAACACGTATCCAATTGTTACATTGGCCAATTTCAGCGTTTCTGACGTGTTTTTAGTACATTGCACAGGGATTCCAACCGCAAAGCTGAGGATAACGGGCAGCCACCGGTTTTATCATCACGAACGGTTTGTATTGCTCGGCGCAAAATATTGCTGAGCGGGAAACGGGCTCGTGTTACATCAGCTCGAAACTGGTGCAAGGGTCTACCTGTTTTTAGGCAAAACTTGCGAAGGGCACTCCAATTAAATTCTGATCGAAGCTCATTCGACGTAACAATAATGGGGCAAAAGGTTTCTACCGCCATATGAGCACCACTCCAATTCTCGTCGCGACAGATTCGGTTCACAATATCAATATCTGACTGCAAGTAGTTGCCTACCCGCAATCGTTGCAAAATATCACGCCACTGCGGATCTGATTTGTGCCGCATATTCTCATCCAGAATAATAATAGTATTGACGTGCTCGTAAGCATCTGCACCTCTTACACGATCTAAATAGACAGCCGCATCTTTTGTTTCGCGTGAAGTATCCGAGAGTGTATACTGAGGGATCGGCAAAAATGCCGGTTGTCCAGCAACAGGAAGCTGCTGAAGCCAGTCTCCAACAAGAAGGATGTGAATTCCCCCAAACCGAAGCAGAGGCTGTTTCAGAATAATTCGTAGTGATGTGTCAATACGTCCTAGTATATGAACGTCACACGTAGAAATCTCGTCGATGATAAGAATTTTTATCTTGTGAAATGTTTGCTCCAGTGTCGCTTTCCATTTGCTTCGATCACAGTTGACACGCCATCCAAAACGTTTATGAATCGTCTGCCCTCCAGCAGCCTGAGCAGCGACGCCTTGGTAAGCTGCTGTCGCAACTGCCTCAGGTTAGTGCCAAGCGCATGCCAATTTTTGAAGAGCTCGAATTACCTGGCTTTTGCCTGCACCAGGCAACCCACCAACAAAACCGATTAATTGCTGGTCAGGCGAGTGATTTTCCACGAAACGTTTCAAACGTTTTGTCCCCACTTTTACAATGCCGTGTGCTGCTTTCGATTCAGACTGAAATAATTCGAAACATCCTGTACAGTGGGACAAGAATTGAGAGTTTCCTCAGGCGGATTAGACTTCTCAGCCCATTCAACGTTTATGATCGCTGAAGCTACGAGTTGAACACGAGTCTCAAGAGCAAGAACTTTACTCGAGATCGAGGCATGAACTTCCTCAGCATTTTCCTTTTTATCAGCGTCAGAAATCATTCAATCGAGTGTTTTCATTGAAATGCACTCGATTCGAGGAATCTCATCCACGATACGACTCGCAGAAGCTGCGGCTAATGCCACACTATCAGTGCTCTTATTCAGAATACTGATATGTTTCATTGTGGTCGCTCTCGGAACAAATGCGTCGCCATCAACAAATTCATCGTAGTCATCATCGCCTTCCTCATTGATAAAATCAAGAAAATCATCATTGGAATCAGTGTCACAATAATCTCCCCGGCTTTCGTTTTCATCACTGCACGCAGAATAATTGTTGTACCGCGAGACATCCTCATCATCCCTCTCGCGAGCTAATTCGCGTGAAGTATAGTAGTCATCATTGAGTTTAACATATTGACGAGCTCCTGCGGACTCACCCGTAGTCCACCAAGTATCCAATTTGGAATGAAAGTCTTCGATGGTTTCTCTAAAATCATGTTGATGTCGAAAAGGTCTGAATAACGCACACAATGTCCTCCGAAACACACGAAAGTAACTTATCAGGAGAGTTTGCTGCGTGACGAGAATCAGGTAGGCGGCTGTTGATAACCGTGACTACTGCACGGTGCTTTCTACGATGCAAACTGTGTGTGCTGCGCTGACTATGCCCACG
This sequence comes from Phytophthora sp. ST_20190627, assembly GCA_014706145.1. Classification (NCBI taxonomy): domain Eukaryota; phylum Oomycota; class Peronosporomycetes; order Peronosporales; family Peronosporaceae; genus Phytophthora; species Phytophthora sp. ST_20190627. Next base: position 175,599 of record JACBOU010000066.1, read on the forward strand.
TCGAAAACGTAAGCCGTTAATGTCTCCTTTGGTCAACCACTCGGCAACAAAATTCATCAAACTTTAATCGTCAAGTTGCGTAGGACGCTCCACATAATCAAAAAAAATACTTCGAGCATTAAAGGTGGTTCCAGCCGCATTTTGGTTGAAGTATCACATTTGTAGCAGCATTTCCGAAGAGTGTATCAAGCACTCCTTGAAGATACAGCTTTGTAAACTCATGCGAGGAGTAGAATGGAGAACCCCTCAAGATGTACAATCCTGCTAGAGGTGCCGATACCTCGTGGGTATTCGATAACGAACAGCACATCGACAATATACACCTTCGTCCAGCGGCAACTGGATCATCAGGTGCCGCCTCCATCCTCGATTGAGCTTTGTCGAATGCGGTTAAATGCAATGCAAGTGGATTTTCGAGATGCAGTTGAGGCTTGGCGGTGTATTTGATGGTGTAAAATGCCTTTTCGGGACCTGCTCAAGAGAAATGAAGTTAGAAAAATCTTTTTCTTCTCCAACAAACTAGCTATCGGCGTGCTTACCTTCACCAGTAGCAAGAAACTTTACATCGTGATTCGTTTTAAATATGTCGTTGATCAAAGGCACGAAAGTATTCACATACCCATTTCCCACGATTCGCTCAATCTCAATTCGGTTCTCCCTTGTCCAGCGAGTCTCCATGCATATTTCCTTAGGAAAAAACATCCGGCACGTCGACCCATCCGGAGTTCGTTTCGTGACCTTGAAACAGGATCGGGTGTGTGTCCAAAGGTGATGTTGATAGATCGGCTGTGCACGAGCTTTAAGTATGCCATGCTCGGTCATTACTGAGTTCAATAGACTCCAATTTGTTCGATGAAACGGCTGAGGTTCCGCAATACACCGAAACACTGTTGTAGCGTCAATTGGAGCATTCGCAGGAGCTAGCTGAGATTCAGCATGCAACAACCGTTTCTCAATCAATTCATATGATACAAATTCAGCTTTACAAGATACACAAACTGATGTTGATGGGCGAAGGGCTTGACGCCTTGGCTTTCGAAAAGCGTTCTGTTCGAGCTGGCATGGTTCCAATGTTCCATTCACACATACGGGGCACATGTTGGATGATCCCAAAACACTTGCGGTAGCTATGGCGCTGCCGTAGTTCAGCATACTACGTCGGAACAGGTCCTTGTTCAATGATGCATAGTATTCATTCACCGTGGTGGTCAAACCGTCAATCCATATCAAAATGTGGGCATGCAGTGATCCAGTGGAGCTGTGCGATTCAGTAGCCACGTAAAACGCTTTGGTTTGTCCAAATCCACCGCCCGCTTTCCCAGCACTCCGCTTTCAATGTTCCAGTCATAAACATCTTCAATTAGAATCTTCACGAGGATGTCAAAGTATCTGGGAAGAACAAACTAAATTATTAGGTATCCATGCAATTATAATCGCACTTTGACACACTTAATTCGCACAAACACACGGGTTAGTTGTCGACACATACCCCAGCTTGGCTTTTGTGAACTCCAGCGCCTTATCCAGTCCCGTGCGAACCACCTCCAGATAGCCACTATTGAGTTCACCAGCGAGATTAGCTATTCGATAGGATGTAGATGTGTTGGGCGATATTGTAAAGAAAATTGAAGGCTGACCAAACTGAAGTTGTAACGAGAACAAATCAGCTCGAGCACTTATACGTTCTTCGTTCGATCCCCAGAAAGCTCGCATCCCTGTCGATATTCCAGCTTGGAGATCAGTCAAGTGCTGATTGTGGGCCGGAGGTAGTGCGACGGAAAGTTTTTTTCAAACGCTTGTAAGCGTCGCTCTTGATAGTCGACATGAGCTTCTAAGATTTCACGTGAAACATATCCAGCACTAGCAACTCTTCCATGAACAATCTTGGTTCTAATGTATACAGCCTTCATCGCCTCATGTCGAGCTAATACATCAAATCCCACTAATGTGAAGCATGGATCGCGAACATGACGTCTTGAGGAGAGCCTCAAACAGTACCGAAGAAATTCCTCCAGGCCAATATCTACTTTGCGCGATTTTTCATCAGGTCCACCGCGGCCAAAGGGGAAAAGGTCACAAAGGATGGATCAAAATCAGAAAGGATCTCAGATGATCGGTACACCACCACGTCTTTTGGTTTGTAACCCAAAAGGTCCTGGCAGTCGATATATGATCTTCACGAACAAAATCGGTCACAATTGCGGCCGCCGTGGTCTCGTAGATCTCGTCCGCTTTGGACACAGCATTATGAGAAGGCGCAGCCGAATTAAAGCGCCACGTTGCGTCATCGAGCCTGCCAGCAGGAGCAGACGGATCAATTGGAATTGAGTCTGGTATCGGCGAGCTCCTTTTTTCGTCCACTATGTTATCCACAACTACCTGAATGGGTACTGCAGTTGTGCCCCATCCTGGTACTTCTTCCATTGAATCATAGATATCGTTATTATCAAGATACCAATCTAAAAGCTGGCGGACCCGTTCAACGCGCACCGCATACTTTGCTGCAATAGCCACTTTCTTCTGTGAAGTCATGGCCCCGACCATTTTGACTACTACAAAGCCTGTCGACACGAGATCCCGAGGTAGTAATTTTGCAGGAGGAGCTGTATCAGAGCGAAAAAACTACGCGTGTGAGCGCAATGAAGGATGTTTGCCTCCTCGAACGACCGTTAGAAAGCGTGTTGACTGAGCTAATTTCACCATTGCGTGTTCCGTCATCGAAGTATCGATATAATCATCCAGCAAGCAGCCCATGGATAATCCATTAGCGACAGCAAACTTTGGTGGCTTGTTCCCACCCTTTCGAGACAATGATTTTGCGCAGCTCGAACAAACTTGCATCACAGTCTTTCCATTTCGAACGAATAAACCCGTTCTTGACAAAAGCATCCCAGGGAAACAGCTATCGATATCAGAGCAGTCATAGTAAGCGTTAAGCTTTTCTGGTAAGTCTGACGGAGGAATCAAACGCTTGCCCATACTCTTCATGAATGCGGGGCATTTTGAAACAATTTTTTCCTCAATTTGGTAGTTGGGGTGTAGGGCATCACAAACGCAGCACACTTTCTCGGCCATGAATTCATTCGAAAGGTGCTGGGGGCATTTACTGTAATTGGTTTCATACACCGTTTCTTGTTTTCCAAGGAATGAGTTGGTTCGAGAAGTCATTTCAGCGGTCACGTCTTCATTATGATCTATTTCACAAGTGGAACAGGGCACGTCTGGCGGATCGCTCATTTGACCTTGCAAAGCGTTGTTGGAACTGGGCACACGTTGAGCAATTTGTTTTCGTCGTTTTATTAGTTGTCGTAAAATTTCTTCTTCACTGAGACTTGCTCGAAACCGCCGTTTAGCGAGTCGTAGAGCTTCCGCGGATGCAGGTGAAGGCTTGATCGATGTAGTGCGGCGGATTGATCCCTCCGCCATTATACTAACTTCACTCTTCGAAGCAGAATTGCAGACTGCTCAGCCATCGACAGAGCGTGTTGCTCGATCCATGATTCAAAAAATGTTGGCTAGATGCACGACGTCTGATATTACAGATAGTTTGGCCTACATTCAATAAGTGTTACTTCGAGGTAAAAACCTTTGTGATGTTTAAATTTCTTTGTGATGTCTAGAGGCCATTGTATAGCAAATATCAATGTCGAATTTATTTGTTCTCATAAATTTCTGTGCCCTAAGCTTCGCAAACGACACATCGACATGCAAACGACAGCGTTTGCAAATCACGACGATAGCGAACAGTTAGCTCTTCTCCTGCACTGATAACTCGTGCACTGAGCATCGCGATTCGGATCTGCTTACCACACTGAAACTTGACAAATTGACAATTCACAAACCCGGCCCCATTCCCGCGCAGAGTTGGGTCGATATATACTACTTCTCGACGAGTAGTGAGTTGTGGCATCTTAAGCATATATTCGCGATGAAGTGTAGGGCGCCGTAACTTTTCATCTTCGAATATTAATTCCCACACAAATTCAAACAGGAACACGTTACTTGGAATCTGCTCGCGAACTGGTACTCCGGTTCCAACACGAGTCGAAATGAGAAAAACGTTTGGACAAAACGGTTACCATATCCGATGCCATTACCGCAAATCTTGTCTTGGCACACCATGCGGCAGTGGTAGTTTTGGCAGGTCGACGGTCCGTCTTCATCAACACAAATTCCATCTGTGCAGTTACAGTTAGGTAGAGAACCCAAAGTGAAGAGAGGTGGGTGACCAATGCCATGGAATTCATTGGAATAAATTTTCGTGATGGAAGCTGGCCATTGCATGGCTGTCTTCTACGGCTAATTTCATAATGATCACATCGATTGACAGTTTTTTGTCGACGAAGTACGCAACGAGTGCTCTAACTAAAGAATGATTTCGATAATTCGAAACCTTCCGACATCCATAAGACCGCCGTACGACTACCTAGAACTCACATTTCGTATACACATTCCGTTTACAGTAAACTGAACGGCTCTAGCAGCAAACATTTACTTGATCTGTGTCATTCACGTGAGGTGTTGTGGATGCAACTTCGTATTACACCAGCACTATTTCTGCTATATGGAGCCATGCTAAGTAAAATTGGATCTCCACCTGGTAAATACTAATGCTTACAACCCTAACGTCCGTAATTAGAGCGCTCTCGTACTGTATTTCAAATCATTCAGATTCACTGCTAATCTCAAAAATCAGCCAGCTACTAATCTCCACATTTACAGGACTCTATAGTTAATTCTTAACAAAACAGAGGCTCTCTTTACCACCCCACTAATCTCCACCTCACATACTATAGTAGTCTATGGCGTCACTGGTGGTAAATCGCGTTCAGTACGTAGGACATCTAGAAGCAGGTACATTCAACCTGGATTATGACTTCTTGTTCAGTCTTCCATTTGCCTTGACAGCCTTCTGCTACATAACCTGACGCTGCTACAAATGAGCTCAACCGAGAGACAACTTGCGAGTGACGAATGCAACCGTCGCTATGCAAAATACCTTGCTCTACGCGAGACTGAGCTGGTATTCACCTCGCCTGACGCTGCTGTAAAGTTTCTCCACGCTGAGTCAAGCTTCGATCCCAAGCTTGAGATCCCTTCGGTAGGGGTTGACATGTTGGTCAACGCCAAGGAGATGTTCCACGGTGGTTGGAACCTTTGGCTAGCCAACAATAGCCTCTATCCAATCTCACCCGATCAAATCAAGCAGATACTTGGTATGGATATTCGAAGCAGGGGGCAAGACGCTTTCCCTCTGTCTGTGTGGGATGGCAACCGGGCCAGCACGAATTACGTCGATCCTGAAACCATCCCGCTTGGATTGGAGATCATTGCTGAAAACGTGACCGGCTTGAATTTGTATCTTGACCAAGTTGCTCAAGGGAACACGTCCCGCGTGACTGTGGTTCCCCATGGATAGCACGTTGGGCTTGACGTAGGCGTACGTGGCGGCCATAGTGGTTGGAGAGTCGCTAATACGGCGAAGACGGAGGAGAGCCGGAGACTGGTTGGAAGCGACGCTTGAACTAAAAAGAAAATTTATGAATGAGCTAAGCTACGGCCTTGGTTCCTACTTCCTGATCGGGAAACCGAGGGGTTTCCTAACTGCTCTTGAACCCTCTGCAAGATCTCACGTGCTCTTGGAAACCATCCAATTTCACACGATAGGGTTAAACAGAGAAGATATATAGTAGACATTCAGGAAGATGTTAGAGTTTGCGTTAAGTTGAGCTGATGTACTTTGCGTTACTGGCCTTTGCCGAATAGCTAGTATTCGTCGTGTCCACGAAAGGTTGACGAACAGATTAGCTATCATCTACTTATAAGCCCACGCCTACTTTATCATCGGGTGTTACATGACGTAACTTGCGTTTTTGGCATGCACACCGCCCTTCGTTACTGGTGGTGAAGTCATTCATCAAGTACTGTAATATGCCCGAGTAGCTACTTTTACCATGTCGTCTGAAGTAGGTTCCTACTTCGTCTATAGTCAAATCGCCAGATTTGGTAGGCACTCAATCATTTTGTCGTAATGCCAAAAGTGACTAAGTTGTTTGCGCACGACGAAACCCATTGACTGCAACATTTGCTGCGCAATGCTGCCGAATCCTTGAAGTTGAAGTAGATGTGGAACATTTTGTTTTTAAAAAAAAAGCCCCACCGCAGGATAGGCACCGCTCTGAATCTTAATCATAGGCTTTAACCCTTTAGTGACTGAGACCTGAGACATCATTTCCTAACATTGACGGCTGACAACAAGAGAAGTTTCGTGGTGAGTGCCTTTCTAACAGTGGGAAACTTAGTGCAACCTACGGTATACTGAAACTAACGCTCTGCTTTGTTCTATGGGTGTACTTTGGAAAAGGTGGCGCTAACCGTCACCATTACTTCTTGCAAATAATACCCAGGGTATTAGTCGGCAATCAATCCGCCGTCTAGCTCGCCGTGCTGGGGTCAAACGTATATCGGCTTTAATCTACGGGGAAGCCCGAGCTCTACTCGAAGTCTTCCTGCAGAATTTAGAGAGAGACGCGATAATGTACACAGAGCATGCTAACCGTAAGACAGGTAGTACAATGGACGTTGTCTACACCCTGAAACACCCAGGACGCTCCATATACGGTTTAAGTGCGTGAGCAGCTCTTGCCAAACAATCTCAAACGTTGAGTTCTTAGGAGCCACGTTAAGCAATAAGCGATTAATGCAGGGAATTGAAATAAATAACTTTTTAAAACTACATAATTGTTTTTCAAGAAAACTATTACTCGAAGTATGTACTAATTTTGAAAGGTGCATATCTACGCTTTCTTACTTACTGTACTTATACGTGGGTCATCCCATGGCTGACACACTCACACTCCACGAACTACGCCCTCCCCCGGGACCAACCGCCCGGGTAGTCAAATTTTCATGTATGTGTCCTTGGACGATCTTGGTATCAAATACAACAACTTATTCTGGAATGTAGTGCTGATATACCAGCCCAACCAGGATAAATCGGAGGGATATCTGTCCCTTCGGAATCGGTGATGTACCAGTAACTGGTGCTGAAGCGTTAAATTGATGCCGATTAATGTAGATTGATGCCAATTGATGATGTCGGCATGCTGTTCTCGTTGTTCTCTCACTCAGCATCTTGAGGAGCAGGAGGTAATTGATCGGGCGGATACAGTTCCTAAGTATGCTTCGACGGCAGCGACGCTATGGCAACGGTGCCGTGCGGGCAGAGCAAAATAACGAGTTAAAGCACGGCTCGTGAAGGGTCGACTGAAGAAGGCAAAAAAAAGGATGAAGCACGTGGCAAAACGATGGTTCTCTCATGGCGCAGATGCTGCGCCATGAGACAATCTTGAACTGCTATATGAGCTCGATCGTGAGCACCAAATGGTATGTGACTTCTCGTTGCGTGTAGGGATTGAAACGTTGAAATAGTACACAGGTCAATTTGAGATGGAGTGGGACAGTCATGATGGAGCGGGTTCCCAGTACGTGGCCGTTGGGCGGCGTCGAGTATCGTGACCATCCTAAACTATCGACTCGAGCAAGGTGTTCGTCACTCCGTGACGAATTTCTGTGATGCATGTAGTCATTTTAGTTTTGACCAATAAACGCTGCCGAGCGCAGCAAAGGCGGCTGCGAGTGGATAAAATAATTGAAAAATGGATTGGCTTATATTAACCCTTTCGTGCGAAAAGGGGGTTCACTCTGCTTTTTAAGGCCTGTTTCAAAACACGGTGGAAAATACGGCTCTAAAACGGCGCAGTCATCGCCCTTTTGCACTAAGTTCAAACTACACTTCACCGTCTTTTGTGACATATCAAAAAGGTGCGTGGCGTAATCATCAAGTAATCACCACATTATACAAAATCCAAGTAATATGCCTACTTTCTCATGCACCGAGCAATTCCTACAAATCACCTCAGATGACATATCTCATGAGACACGAAAGCGATTACTGTGAATATCTAAAAGGGCGCTCATAGCGCCCTATTACAAGCAAATCACTTGAACTTGTATGGTACAGCTTGGGTAAGTGGCGCACGAAAGGGTTAAATTAGTAAAACTGTTCCACTCTGCCAAATGGCTTTCGACTGTACAACGTGCGGTGCCCGGGTGGTGCCGCCGCCAATAGTGGTGGACGGCCTAGGGCTGCAGCTCCGGCGGTGTGCCTGCTGCGAGGCGTTCCTGGCCTACGACGCCTTCGCACAGGGCACTGCCAGAGCGGGCGCGCGTCGCTGTATAGCGTGCGCCAACGGCCCGAACGCCCGGGCGTATTGGCACAAAACGTCACCGCCGCTGCCACCGCAGCCACCAGTGGACCCGCGGGCGCTTAGCGCCGCCCTGGTGTCTGACACCATGGTCCAGGTGCCGCCGCCACCGCCTCGCGTGAGCCACGGCTGCAACCGTCGCCGCTGGAAGCAGCGCCAACGCGCGAAGGTCGCAGCCCTAAAGAAGAAGTAGATGGGTACAAAATGAAGGCATTCCATTGGCTAAGATGTTTTGTTACTTTTGTGGTACTTCTTGATGGCACTTCTTGGTAATACATCATAGGAGTACTTTAGTTGCTGTGTACCACATAATTGTGTGGTCTACACTGACTATGTAAAGCATGTTTGGGCGCCATTTCCAAAGTTGAAAAGCGCGCGCAGAAAAGTGAGTGCGTAAGCGAGTGAGTGCCTAAGTGAGTGCGTAAGGGAGTTAGTGAGTGCCTAAGTGAGTGCATAAGTGAGTGAGTGATTTAGTGAGAGATAGAGTGAAAGTTAGAGAGAGTCACACAGCAAAAATAGTTGTTTTGAGTCAAGGGAGTTAGTGAGTTCGAAGTAGGTAAGCTCTTAGCCTTGCTGTTTGTCGCTCATCCTCAGGTGATGTATGTGTACACAGTGCTGGCAACGGGTTTAAACGTTTGATGTTAAAAACGCGTTATAACACCTCCCTGAGCGTATATACATTAAACAGACGTTTATACTGAATTTTCAAACGTCACTTCAAGCGTACAGTGTACTAAAATTGGTCTGGGTGTACCGAAGGAACCGAATAGAAGCATGTATATATAATAAATACTAAAACCAAGTCAACATTTTTACGGATAATTACGGGATCAGTTTCGTAAAAACTGTTTATACGTACTGTCTTAAATGTATAAACAGAATAAACGTTTATACGTTTGAATTTATACAGTCAATTGCCAGCACTGGTGTACATGGTGTCTTCATTGGCTATGTTACATCGTTAGAGGATCATAACATTGATATATTTGTGGCATCTCACACATGGCCACTATCACACACAGAACGTAAAACAAAAAAACGAAGATGGATGGTGAAAGGTATCGAGTTTAGGGGCGGATCTTCAGTCAAAAAAAGGGGGGCATGCCCCGACCCGATTTGGATTGATTTTGGACGATTGTCAGCAGTTTTCCCCACCCCCTGCCCCCTATTTGGTTTCTGCCCCCCCTTAACATTTTCGGCCCCTGATCCAGTTTCAGATTTTTAACATGTATAGTATCAAATTTGGTTACGTACGAAGGGACAACACTGCATTTTGGCTCAGTCGTCTGTGGCGCGACCCTCCACGTGGGATGTCGAGGGTTCGAGTCCGCTAGCTGTTGCCTTTTGTCTAACTTGCTCATTTTATGTCGCGCTATAATTTTAGTTTTAGTTCAATAAAGTGTAAGATTGTCGTGGTGCAGTCGTCGATCACCGACGCTACATTCTGGAGGCCAAGAGTACGATCCCCGTTAGGAAAATATTTTTTCGTACGCGAGATTATCTATTGTGTAGCATTTTTTTAATTTTATTTATGGTTCGCTCAAGCCCGCCGGAGCGAAGCAGAGGCGGGCCGGCCCACACAACTGGGATAAACTCAAAACCCACCGCCGTGTAGCGGCGGCGCTCGGCTAGTTGGTATGTCTAAGCGTCAGTTCAGAAGTGGCAAAGTGTGATGCAGATGCAGGGCTCAACCGCTCGCAACCAACGACAAGTGCCCGCAATAACTTAGAAACCGCACCTACTTTTGTGACGACAAGAGGTCGTCTTCTGAGAATCCGTTAGCTACCAGGAGTGATGGTAGAAAGGCAACACAGTGCGCACTCGGTGCATTGATTATCAGTCCAAGATTTCCCGTTAACCAAACAAGTTGTTCGTTGAGTGAGTTCGACCTGCCCTCAGTTAAACATATTTGATTTGTGTCACCAGAGTACAGTACTGTACGAGTTGTGAAGCTGCCCTATTTGGCCACAAATTCCTATCCCAGCCTTCGCGTAGCCCTTATTAAATTTCTAGGCGTTAAAATCTCAATTTTAGGCATTTAGTCCGGGATATTCCTAAAATATTACGACAAAATGATAATAAACAGTACCTTCCTATTTTATGATATTTGACACCTAAAATGCCAAAAACTGGGTCGATCAGGCATGTATTAGTTTTAAGAAATGCGAACATATTAGTTAAGCTCCATAGTAAACCCTAACTACCGAGTTAGTGGATTGGTTCTTGTATTAAGTTTGCACGAGTATTAAGAATCTCAGCTACTAATTTGGCGAGGGTTATCTGTAACCTCATTTTGAGATGCCGCCAGACTTCTCGGCGTGCTGGATCACGGAGATCATGTACTCGGCCTTACTAGCAACCACTTCGGCTGTCTCCATGCCTGTCTCCGCCTACGAGGACTCAGGCACAGTTGCCAGACATTCGAGCTGCCTTCGTTCGTTGATCTTTGTCACCACGGCAAGTCTGTAAGTGAACGCTGGAATTTAAGCCAACGAAATGCTAGAAGCGCTTGTAACGAGTTTGTGTTACGTTTCTTGTCATATCTCGTTGTCAGCAAGCTGCTGTATGGTTGGCTTGATTTTGCAAGTCGACAAAATGTATTGTGTGAAATCGTAGCAGATCCTGGTTACGCTGGCATACAATTTCCTATACTGGTGTTACTATAGTTGGAGAATGTAAATTTAAAATAGGGGGATCCGATTTGGGGTCCGCCTTACGCCCTTAAGTTGCATTTCTAAAATGCGCCCGTTTGAAAGCTCTAATTTTTATTAGCAAGATTCTTCAATCTCCACGTGAAAGGTAGCATCGACAACCTCCCAACCACCCCGCGAAGCTCGATCACGGTAGATTTCAATCAACCGAGTAAGCTGCAACTGAGGACTCAGACGGACCCCAAACCGAATTATTTTCAGAAGAAGGACCCCAAACCGGATTTCCCTTTAAAAATACTGTACATCTTACTATAAATGTTAGAGCGGTTTGTGGGAGCCCACCGACTACAGCCGTGACTCCAACAACACGACGGCAGCGGCCACCCGTCACACTATCTACGTACTGCATCTCGAGTTACGCCTACAGCATAATCCGTCAGAACCGCATAATCTGGGGCTTATCGTTGGTGCTGCGGATCTGACTGCCTGAACTGTCACAACTTGTCTTGTGCTACAAGACAGGACCCCGTGGGGCCTGTTCAAGAGACGGTATAATTGAACTCAGCTCACTCAATCCGCAGCTTGAAGCCCACAAACGTCATAGAGTCAAGGCCACTGCCCTGGCCGAATAGTACATGTAGTGGTAGTATGTAGTATAGGAAAGAATCGTGCCTCAGTCCGTTGCTCGAAGGTTTAAATCCTTGCTGAATACATGTAAACTCAATAATCAACGCCGGCAGTTTGGAGAAAGATTCAGAGTTGTGTCGTTGCTGACATCGCATCATTCTTGATTAAATTCATGTCGCCTATACTTACAGCAGGTCAACTGAAGCTCATCTGGAGTTTATCAACGTTGAGTCGTCGCCGCCGCAAAAAATGATAGAACGTGATTGCGGAGAAGGTGTGCGATGAGTGTGGGGACGTCTAATGGCATCCACTTCGGTTCATTGGCACTTCACAAATTGCTCTCCACCTCTCAAGCTCCCAACCAACGTACTCATGCGTCTATCTTACGTCTTCGTGGTGCTCGCGGGTGCCTTCCTCGCTACCGGTGAGGCTCTCACGGACTCCAATCAAGCCGACTGGCGTCTTCTTAGGACCCACCACAAGGCCACTGCCGACGAGGAAGAAAGAATCGCACCTGTCAAAGAAATTGAAGCGTTGATGAAAGAACATGGCATCGACCCTGTCAGGGCCGCAACCGAGCTAAGGTATTTTAACTCTATCAACGTGAAAACCCTAAAGACGTATCAAGCTGCACTCGATAAACTGAACAATAAGTACAAGAACAAGAAGCCTCCGATGACCTACTAAACAAACCAGCCGGCCATCACAAGAAAGTCAAGTCCAAAACAAGCTAAGTGTTCGATTGAAGGTAGCACATTTGTTCCGCTAAAGCGAATACAACGAGACGGCTATCACCGAAAAAATAGTTGCCCTGTCGCACACCTCGTTGGGACTTGCTGTTTGCAGCTCTTTGAAAGCGATCGTCTAAGCAATGGCGACACCACCGAAGGTATGACTCTTTTATTTGTGCAGGCGCCGAGTAAGCTGCTACTTCGCCGTGTCCATCACCGAGGTGAGAGTTCGTGGACCACGAGCTGGCTGCCGTCGCGTACGCCAAGCTGTTGCGTCGACTTGCCCACACTCGTGTTGATGCAGGGCTTCAATGTGTGTGTGTGTGTGTGGGGGTAGTGCTCCTGAGCCGCTTCCAGTCGTAGAATATTATGCTCCCTGGTGTTGTCTTCGACATGGTCATGGTCTTCAGCTATTTCTTCGCCGTCGAAAGACGTAAATTGTATGAAACGATACAACAACAAAGGCCTCAAAAACAGTAGAACGTTCAAACCCCAGAGCTTGCCGCGTTAGTATGTTTGAAGTCTGTCGATGGCTAACATTCAAAATGCATATTTGCGCACCACTAAGTAACTCAACCGATTCATCTGCTGTCAACATATATTATAAATACATGACCCTCTAGATCTGAAAGCGAACATATCATGTTAGTGACCAAAGCTGGAGCGATTTGCGCTCGTAAGCACAACAGCGAGCTCTTCATTGTGTGTACCACATAATTTGGTTACTTGAGCTCATTTTATATGAGTCACTGTTGTTGCCGGTTAAACAGGTTTGACTGTAGTAGTAGTATACTCCCTCACCGCAAGTGGGATGTTAGTGCTGATTCTACCAATTCTAGTATTCTCAATTTATTTTATTTATATTTTCGTCAGGAAGTGGGAAATGAACATGAACGATTTGGACGCTACGTGCTGTCGGATATGCAGGAGAAGCTGGCGGTGCGTAAAGTGCGCTTTGCCATCGCGAACGCCAAAAGCCGATTGCACGACATCGTGGCCTCCACTAACATCATTAAGCGCATTCTGGCTAACGACCTGAGCATTTCAGTCGAAGAGGCTGTGCGTTTGCTGCGCGATCTTCCCGTGTCTGACAGCACTTCTCCATCCTCGATGTCTAGACTGTCGACGGTGCAGGACAAGGTGTAAGTTGGTGTAAGTATAAAAAAACACACACAACTAATGTAGTTATTCATTTGCATGTATCAACACTCATGATACCCATGTAGTGGGTCTACCCTCCAGCGCTCAAATGACTGCTGATGTCTGATCCACAGTCCTTGCATCTCGTTGCAGCGCCTTTCACGAATTCTTTGCAGTAAGGACACTGCTTCTTCACGCCCACTTGAGCTTGAAGACGGACTCGAGCGCTGAAATACGACATATATCATCACTTAGTATTTCAATTGTCAACATCCCGCTACGCAGAGCATGTACACACCTTTCTTGACGGCACAGAACAGGAAGAGCGCGTTGATGATGAAGTTCATGATGTTTTCAATGAACAGGCCGTAGTTGATGGTCAAAGCGCCGGCATCTCGAGCTACGTCATTATCCAAACAAGCATCACTAAGTCTGTCAATGAGCAACCGGATTCTAGTCATCCTACCTTCCTTCCAGGTTTGCCACGTATCACCCGAGCACACAGGAGTTGTTGATGGGCATCGGACCGGCCAGTAGCGGTTTGCAATGCCTCGTGCTGTAAACGTACGCAGCAAACCAACGTTACCACCGATCTGTTGAGTGTGAGCTTCAATGTACTTACCGGTGAATAGACTAATGATCGGTGACAGAATGTCAACGACCAACGAGTTGAGAATAGCAGAGAAGGACGAGCCCAGGATAAGACCCACCGCCATGTTGAGCATATTTCCATGCTGGATGAACTCCTGGAAGTCGGTGAGCAGTGCGCGAGTTGTCACGAGCTCAAGACTCGCCAGCTCCTGCACTCGACCTAGTCGGTCTTGTACACGATCCAGTAGCGAGAGGTTCTCTGGAGGAGGTGGCGGGGTGGCAAATGGATTCCAACGCATGATGATCGATAGAGAATGGATTCAAAAGTGGAGCCCTTGCTTCAGATGCAGAACGGCAGATAACTATCAACAGGTGTCAAAGGTTACATCTGGCTGATCGCCTAACATGAAGTTCATTGGTTCATGTCAATGACCGCTCACACTATCCATGTCCCTCGCGAACTCGGGAATATTCAGTGTCAGAGCAACAGTCCTTTCATCGCGTTACATTACACTCCTTGCAATTTGCGTTCCTGAAAACACAAAGTAGGGCACTTTAGTTTTTTAAATAGCGCAGGTTTGGAACAACAAAACTCTGAAATTGAATAAAGATTCCGAATAATTTACGGATTTATAACAGATAAAATACCGACGGATATTTCAATAGTAGAACTGTAGTGTCTGGAGTTGGACTTAAGAATATCTAAGAAATATCTGGATAACAGAGAATAAATAACGGATAAATTACCGACGGATACTCCAATACTCAAGTACAGTGCCCTCGCAACTCCCCCCAAGGAGTTATTGTTGGAGGTGTCAATTTTACCTCCAAAGTGCTAGAAACTACAGACTTCTCTAATACAAGTGTATAAACTACCTCCAAAAATGAACTCGTTGGAGTTGCGAGGCTCCACTGGATTGAGTATTGGAGTATCCGCCTTTATTCTCAGTTTATCCAGATATTTCTTAGATTTCCTTTTAAGACTTAATAGTCCAACTCCAGACACTACAGTTCTCTATAGAGAACGAAAGGTCACCGCTCTTTCCCAGTAAGATATTTTTGGTATCGAACACTTTAAATAACTCCAGGATTTGGAACTACCGTGAAACCTCTGATTGTGCCTCACCCGCTTTTAGCACCTCTCATTTGGCCAGTTAATTTTTCCAGAGGCTTAGCTTAGATATGGTTTGTTGTCTTCATATAGCAGATGCTGCAGCTGTGGACCAGGCGCAGGGGAAGGATCGGTGACAATGGGGGTGCGTCAATTGTACTAAGTAGGTAACTTGTCTTACGAATCGTAAGTTACGATACATTCCCAAATTCGGCGCCTGCTGAACAGATCGCCAGAAACAGTCCACCAAGCCCACGCCACCCTGGTGCTGCTGGCGGCGCCGAACCGTCCGGCCGAGGCGTACAAAGCGATGCCCGCGCATTTTGCCCCTATACACTGGGCTAACGGAGTGACGCTCGTGTGCATCAAGTCCAAGTCATCGGGCAAGTGGACGTGGTACCCCACAACGAACGCTCTGACGCTGCTCGCGGAGAGACAACGGCCACGGATCAAGCAAATAGTCGATGGTGTGGGGGAGTGATGCCCCTCACGTGCAAGCCTACCAAGTTTACTCACGGTGTGACGCCCGTGGATCAAGGGATGCAGCCACGCGGATAGTGCCGCGTGAGGTTACAGGACTACTGGGGGAGTGGCCACTACCACGTAGATCGCCAGCTCTGAAGGTATACTCGCGCTTCGTATGAACACTGAGGAGGGATGGAAGCTCTGATGGAATGCCGGGCCTATCGACGACGTAAATGAGCGTAGGTAGTGAATGGTGTGATTAGAAGTCGTTAGGACGTAGGATTCTAAGTGACTACACCAACTGGATAAAAAAAAACTTGTCTTACGATACGTTTGCGTATTATACTTGCTGTTTTCTGTAAATTTCAGGGCTTTTTCGGGCCTTGGGCACGACTTAGTGAGCTGTTGCTCTTGATCCGTGACGAGGTCCGCTTGGACCTCCATGACCATGACCTGCAGCTTGTGGAGCTACCTGTTGGAGGCCTTCTTGGAGAGTTTCCGAAATGAATCTGGTCATAATCTCACCCCGTCAAAGCCGCCATCACAGACTCCCCACTTGCATATTTCTCTTTGTGGCCCCGCCCTCGTTTAGTACCCCACTTCAAGAATCATAATCAAGTAAAAAAAAAACTTATTATGATTCTACGTAGGTAGTGAATCGCTACAAGCGATTTCCAAGTTTGCTTACAAGTAGTAGTCGTGAAGAAGTGTAATTACACCTTCAAAGAAAAGCTGTGCGAGGTGGAGGCATTGGCAGTTTCCGTCTCTGCTTTCTTGGATACAATACGTAGCTTTCGGTACACTAAATGTCCATAAATTTAATGGAGGACGCTGTGCAGTGAATGCACATGACAAGTCCGATAACGACGGTAGTTGCTACAATTTAGAGGCAGTCGGAGAGGAAGTTACGAGCGCTAGCGAATGTATTTAGATGGATAGACTTGCTATCAGGCACGATTGGTACATGTACACCATTGCCAGGTGTAACTCATCAAGAGCAAAAGAAATTCATCATGTGTAAATCCGAATTTGCGAAATACAATCAAATATTGTTTTTGCTTTGCAACTGAATAACTGGCAGATAACATCAATGGAGAAACCTTATGCAACAAGAACTGTACAGTTCTGTACGTGTCAACCAACGACCGATAGCCATGTCTTGCAGGTTGATAACCATCACGTGGAAGCGCAAAGTGGGACGACAAAGTGCTGCAGTGCTCCGGTGTTGCCGTGAGCGGCAGATAGGTCTGAGCTGCCAATTCCAGAAAGGATTGACTGTGATCTTTCATCGTGACACCTTCCGGCACGTTCAAGATGTCGAGGCGGCGACCACGCATGAATCCCTTCACCCCAGAATTGAAAAAAGAGAATACCTTCTCTATAGGGTTAAGCATAGGAGAATAGGGACCGAGCCGATGCAGTTTCGCGCTCGAAAACCCCTCTTCCTCGAACACCTGCTCGGCTCGACAGGGACAGGGAGCGTTGTCAAGCACCAGTACAACTTCCGAAAGCGCCATCTCGGTGGCATCTCTCACGTAGCGGAGAAGCGTACGAATGAAGTCGTTAGTATTGTTGAACTTGTTGGATCCAACGTCTCTCGTAGTAGACGAGGCCATCACATGCATGTTTTGACCGCCTCCCGCAAAAAACGTTTTTCACTGCGCGCTGACGTCGCAAACCCCGCCCACGTGTTCTTGTCGACCACAAGTTGAAATTGGTTCCATCCATGTACAGGACCACCTTCCCCAAGGCTTGGTACTCCTGCAACTGCACTAGGTAGTCCAGCCTCTTCCGTTTGTTTGCTGGTGTGTTCATATATTGTGGTTCTTTGTGCATCTACTTCAGCGTGAAGCAAGTTGCATCGATATGGTTTTTGATAGTTTGAGGAGTAACCTTGACGTTTCGTTCGTTCTACAACATGTCTGCCAGTTGACGCAGCGTCAACTCCGCATCATCGCGCAGCTTGTTTAACAGGAACTCAACGTCGTCCGGCGTTATCTTCGATGACATCCTGCCTCCGCGGGGTCGAGTGGATAGCGACATGCCCTTCACTACGTGTCGGCGGACCCAATCCTGAGCTGTGGGATACTTGACTCTGTGGTGGAAGGCGAGAGTTTCCCAAGTGTCACCGCGCCGTCCTGCCTCGATGATTCGCAGCTTGACCTCCAGTGTATATCGATTGTACTTGTGCGGCATCGTGGGGGGTGAATGGCCTTCTATTTGAGGGTTATTTTTGTCTTATAGAAGCCTGATATGCAAAAAGCCGTGACCGGTTTGATCCGACCGGCTGTCTGTGTGGGATTACTGTGTCGAGCTGAAGATGTTGTGTCGTTCCTAGGAGGTAGCCATGCAGCGGTGTCAGCGCCACGTCTGGTGTCTTGTGCCTGAAGCCATATATGATGTTCGTTTTGATCTTTGACAGTAGGCGCGTCGGTGTCAACGATTTGCGTGGAGGCTTGCCCTGCTGTACGCTGAAGAATTGCTCGACAATTACGGCTAGCTCATCTGGAGGGTCATTTGATCTCGTCGTTTCGGTGGATGTTCGAATGCCTGATATCACATTTGTGTGTCCTTTAATTCTCGCGTACGATGATTCTGGAGTCGAGGTTCGTCGCAATTCTGTGAGTCCTTGCACGAATACGTGCCGAGCACTTGTTAAGCTGGTTTCTGCTGTGGGGAGCACAAAGCTTCCCGCTTTAAGTAGGCGCCATGATCCGTCGTCGTGTAGGTCGTAGATAATCCATCCACCACTGGCTTGAGGCTGCGCTGAAGTACCGATGGCCACTCGGAGTAGCCAGGTGTCGAGCCGCGGGTATATGTGTCGAAGTCGGTTGTTGCTATGATGCTAAAGCAGACGCCTATGCATCTACATCGGACTCGGGTTTCGGTGCGCTTTTTCCAAGCTGCTGATACGGCCTGGGCCTGATAGACCCCGGCTGACCAGACGGCAGCTTGAGTTTCGCGTGGTGAGGTAACTTCGGCATTGAAGACTGCGTCGTTGCAAGTCGCCATAACAGAACCGGTGTCACGGATGTCCAGATTCGCCACAAGTAATGCATCGCGTTGTCGTGGTCCGGGGCCCATGTCGGGATGCACCGTTGGGCTTGGGCGAGGAACTCCGGTGTCACTGGTGGAGCCAGTCGCTGTGCTAAAGACGGCTGTAGTTCCGAGATGTCTTCGGGTGTACATTCCCCGCCAAGCCACCTACTTACCCAAGCCGTCCATGCGTTCTGCGCTTTTTGACATTCCCAGACAATGTGGCCAATCGTCTTTTCAGGACAAGAGCACGTTGGTTCCGAACAGACTCGACGTTGGGACCATCCTTCGTGGAACAGATTGAGTTCTCCGAGGGTGATTCTATAGGTCGTCCACTGCGGGTAGTCTGTTAGTAGGCCTTGGCGATCCCGTAGCTAAGCGGGACGCTGCTGCAGCACTGCTCGCCCCAAGATGAATTTTCTTTTTGCCTTTTGATTTTGTCCAGTATCGGTTGCAGCTTTTGCTGCAGGTTTGTTCTGATTGTGCGTGAGCATTGCTTTCGTACGGCTGCTGCCATATGCCAACCTCCTGTTGTTGTCGGCGATTTCCAAGGATATAGCGATGTGGTTGGCGTTGGTGTTAGTACCAGCCCTTGCGTGCGTTCCCAGGCGACGAGCACTTCGAAGTCTCGTGAAGCTTTGAACGCGAGTGAAGTTGATGCAATTTGCCACGTCCACCCGTCTGGATTATTGGAAAGTGTTACCGCTGGAATGGCCGTCCTGTGATGCTTGTGTCGCACTTCGGCGTTCCCGTTTGTTCCGTTGATGGACCACTCAATCGCGTGAGCCAGGTTTGGTTGTTCCAGTAGCCGAGGTGGCCGCACTGGTAGGTCCCAGAAGTTCATTGGTATGCTGGGGATGATGCTAAGGGCCCAGTCGAGTACATGTTTCCGCTTCGTCATGGTGATCCTGGGGGGGGCAGTATGGCTGCTGCGTATTCGTGGTCTGCTGAGTCGATCGTTGTTCTGGATAAGCTGATGTCTCGTAGTCGTCCTGGTTGGATAGTTGGGTAGTCTTGAGTCTTGAGCGATCTTCCTTGTGTGTCGAGTATACATGCATTGTTGTCCCATGACACGTTGAGAATGAAGCCTGCGTCCATTGAGGGTGGGTGATCGCTTAGTGCTATGGTTGTTGTCACGTACGCCTCATCGACTCCAATCCAGCAACTGTTAGTGATCGTCGGTCCCGCTGCCTGCATACTTCGGATTCGTGCTATGGTGTCTGGGGATGGAACTATCTTTCGCGAATGCGCTTCCCATAATTCCGGTTTACCTAGTTGTTGCGCCGAGATTCGTGGCTGTCCGAGCCGTTCACGGTGAGCCTCTAACACCATCTTGGCTGATGTGGGTCTAAACGCACAGCAGAGTGCTGTTCGTTCCTGTTGGGGGTGAGCCACTGCGTGCCACGCTGCCATATAGATATCGTCTGAATAATGTAGCCACCGGTCGGCCAAATTGCTGCGTGTGACGGAGAGAGCGTGCACCGTGTCTTGAAGTCCCAGGTCACCATGTAGTTGGGGCGTGTACACCAGTGCTGGGTTAATTTTATGTTTCGTGGGCTCCGGTTTTGCGGTCGCTGTCCAGATGAAGTTCTTCTGCGGTTGTGTCGATGCTTTCAGCTTGGCCTTCGACGGAACAAACTGTTTACCCGTGTAGAGGATCGAAGGGAGCGCGACCACATTGAAGATCGCGACCCGTTGGGCCACGGAGTTGACAATAGTAGTCGTTATTCGTAACCGTCTTTGGATGTTTTCCATCCGAATTATCCAGTTGAGTTCTGCCGTATCCTGGTTGCCTACCCAGTATCCAAGTTGCAGCGTCGTGTCCGTCGGCGCGAGAACCGGAAATCCCTGCCACCTCTTCGGTGTCTTGGTCGTGTTGAATCCTATCAGTACGCGCTTTTGGGGCTGGACGTGGAGCCCAGATAACTCTCCAAATCGTTCCAGCAGAGGTTGGATGATCTCCAGTTCTCTAATGGAGGCCATGAATACTGTGCTGTCATCGATAAACGCGGAGAACTTGCGATGAGGTCCTTCTGGTCCGTGAATTGGAATACCACGGATTTCCGGGTGTTGATTGATCGCGTGCGCGAGTGTTTCCACTGCTAGAATAAAAAGATGAGGGTGCTAGCGGACATGCTTGACGAATACCGGAGTTGACCTGCCATGGACGCGACAAGTTTCCGTTCACCAAGAATTGAGCTGTTGTTCCTTCGTGCTGCGCCAGGATAACATCAAGAAACTTGCTGGGGAAACCATAGCTGCGGGAGTACAAGTTGCAGAAACTCTTTAGACAGCTTATCATACGCCTTTCGGAGATCGAGACAGAGCACGTCTGGAGAGTCTTCCCATGGACGAGTTGGAACATCCTCACTCGTTGCCAAAATCGCTTTCAGCATGGTACAAATCCTTGTTGGGCAGAGTTGATGATTCTGGGCAAGATCGCGTGGAGTCGTTCCGCCAGTATTCTGCCGAAAACTTTAGACGCTGTGTTGAGTAGCGCGATCGGGCGATAATCCATCGCATCAGCTGAATCTCTTTTCTTTCGCAGTAATATCATTGTGGCTTGGAGAAATGATTCAGGTACCCCGTTCCCATTGAGAATGTCATTGTACATTGTCGTCAAACTTGGGGTGAGTTCTGCAGCGAAGTCCTTGAAGAAGTCGTGATTGAGCCCTGTTGTGCCCCCAGCCTTGTGGCGAGGAAGCTGCGCGATGGCTGCAGTCCTCACGATGATGGAGGCGGCCAGTGATTCTGCGTCTCAGGGTTGGAGACGGTTGTTTGTAGATATCTGGACAAAGTGCCTGAATTTTTCCTCGAGTTTGCTTGGATCAATTGAAGCATGAGTTTCCCCAAAGATATGGTTCCATTCAGAGGTCATTCGTTCTTCAGTTGGCATGTCCTCTGGGTAGAAGTGACCGGGGGAAGGTCTAAGGTCGGATGCTGGTAATGTGCTGATCCCGTTACCATTCTGAATTGCGCTTAAAGAGATGTCGAACATTTCTGGTGTTGTTTGCATGCTGCCCCCGAACGAACGGGCTGCCTGTAGTCTGGCAGCTGCAAAAAGATCCTTTTGAATCTCCTGCTTCGACGTCTGTGGTTGTCGAGTTGCCGCCTTGAGATTATCGAAGTACCGTTTTGTTTGTTTTGGTCTTGTCTAGCTGTATGCTGGATCAGGGATTGGAGATTGTCGACTAGGTTGTCCCAGTTCGATACGGGGCTGCCTTCCTTGACGAACTTGTCCAGTAAGGACCCCATCTCTTTCTCTAGCGTTTCACGCACACGGAGTGGTCGACCGCTAGCAATTGGGTACCGGACTTTTTGATGCACGTGCCAGTGGCTAGTTTCTCCAGTAGTGAGCTCTATTCGAACTTCGTGGTGGTCGGAGGTGTGGGTTGGGTGGATTGCCTCAACCCATTGTACTGCTGTGTACGGATTACCTTTGACGTAAGAGCGTTCCAGACGGCTAGCTCCATCTTTTCGCCAGAAGCTATAGTGGTGAAGCGGGTCATGATCGTTGTCATCTTCGTCGAGTTGATACTTAAGCGTGACAGCATCTGTGAGTCCGACATTGTACCGATGTCTGAAGAAGAGGGCTTTCACATCGTGCTGTGCTTGGCCTGCGCGCAATATGTTTTCTGGCTACGTGATGTGAAAGCCGATGTCCTCGACGACCGCTCAAGACGTTGCTGAAGCGTACGAGGAATATGTGTTCCGACGATTCGGAGCGTCCTCGCTGATTTGGCATGATCAAGACCCACTTTTATGAGTGAAGTTTTCACGCGATTCAGGGAGCTTTTGAAAAGCCGACAGCGAGCAAACTTAGCGTATCGTCCTCAGGCGAACGGACAACAAGAGCGATCAGTCCGGACGGTCATTCGAAGCGTCAAGGCATACGTCGCTGGAGCTGACCCGTCAGACGGGGACGAACACGCTGAAAGGTTGATGTCCGCCCTGAATACGTCTTTCGACGCGACGCGCTTAGACACTCCGTTCTACCTGGTCCACGGATGGGACGCCCAAGGAACTGTGTCCGCTATGCTAGGACCTACACCGTCCAGCCTTCCCGAGCGAACTGTTTACGAGTGGCGGCGCAAGTTCCAGCGTGATTACAGCTACGCTCTGGCGTGTACCAAGGACCTCCAAAGAAGAGTTATGCGTGCCCGTTCTGAGGAACAGACCACGAAGTTGAAGGACTTATCCGAACGACTGAAGTCCGGATTGAGAAGGGAGATGAAGTCTGGCTGTACATCCCGAAAGTACAACCTGGATTGAGTCGGAAACTCGCACACTTCTGGCACGGACCGTTCCTAACAGACGAGATTCGAGATGATTTTCGAGTGAAGCTCAAGGAGGAGGGCTTGGGATACCGAGTCAACCCCTGGGTACATGTCAGCCGACTCAAGCCGAGAGCAATTTTTCCGAGGCGACCTGTTTAGGAAGTTGAGATCGATGAAGATGACGATTTGGATGCCGCTCTGCTTCCTGAGGACAGTTGGGAACCGGACAACGCGAATGACGAGTATGAAGTGAAAAGCATCCTGGATGTGCGGTGGGTTAAAAGAACACACACGTCTAAGCGGTCCCGAGAGTATCTCGTCAAGTGGTGGAGTGGATCCGCGGAATTTCTCTGCGATCCAAACTCGACACACTTCGCCCAGACGCCGACTAACGGAGGGAGTGCTCCGATGACCGTGGGGGGTTCGCTGACTTGGTTCACCTTGTGTACCCGTCGGCGGGCGGATTCGCTCTCTTGATGACGTGAGAGGCGCAGTGATGTGAGACCTTGAACGTCCTGGCGGGGACTTGGGAGGTGGATCTTGCGCGGGTATTCCTGCGCACAAGTTCCGGGTACGTAAATCTTGGACTCTTGGTCGTCGATCTTGAGGATCCGGTTGGATTCGAGGGGGCCTTGTGGTGGTGGGGGGGGTCCTTTTCCTTTACGTTGCTTGACCGCTTCCTATAGCGGGATCTTTGAGGGGGCGAGGACCGAAGGACAGTTGCCAGCCAAGCGAATCTGGATCAACTTAGTCTTCTTAAGCAGTGTAGATGACTTGAATAATGTATGGGCCAACAGACAATCCCAATACAATAAGCCACTTGAGTTCTACGGCGCAAATTCGGTTTTTAGGCACTGCCTATCCTGAATCCTATCATCCCATCCCGAACTGAATCTTCTGAATCTTCCCTGTGCCGGCTCTCAGCCATTCATCACTCCGCCCGGTCTTCTACACTTGGATCAATACGGCAGTGACGTCATACACTCGGATCCAGGTTGGATCCGTAACCCATGGATCCGTAACGTAACCTTTGGATCCGTACCCCGGATCCGTACCCATCTTGGATCTGTGCTCATCTTGACCCGGTTGGTGCCTAGATTAGCTACTGAGAGCCGCAGCATGCCAAAAGAAGTTGTGAAGGCGGTGGCATTGATTGTCCGAGTTGTAGGTCTGTGAGGCCACGAGTGCAAGTTTGGTGTGTGAATGACGGCGCCTATACGGTGGTGGCGGTGGTGCATGTGTGTGTATTTGCGTTGTGAGTAGCTTGTTGCGCGGCGGTGTGTTAAAATTGAAATTTGTGGTGCTAAGTGTAGGTACTTTCGGACCGGTCAGTTTGCCCGAGTGGTCTAAGGGGTTACGTTCAGGTCGTAATGTTTTCGAACGCGTGGGCTGCGACAAACCAATGTAACGCCAAAATACCATGGCGTATTTTGCGACGAGCACTTGCCAATCATCGACGACATACGCGCGAAAATCATGATGGCCAAGTGCCACGGAGACGAAGCGGTGCAAATTCCATTGCGTTACAATAGAATTTTCCTATGCAAGTTTCTGGACGAAGGACATATCGAGCTGGTGGCCAAACATGGATTTACCGCTGCAATCGTTCACGTGAAGAGGGATCAATTGCAAGGGTTGTCACGTCGGATGTGAGTTCGCGTGCGTCATATAGTCGTGTACTTGAGTTGTGAAGATGTGGATTTTTCAATTATCTCTGTAAAGCGAACGTGTACTTTGCTCGATACCCCGTTGAAATTTTCTTTTCGCGTGTGAATCATGCTGCATAATGATAAGGAGCCGGCAAACCACGAGTAGTGCAAGAGAGTAATACTCGCAACGGAATCAAAGATGTGTGCACCATGCACCATTTTAGGGTTGATTCATTGTCGCAAATTCACATTATAGGATGTCTGTGGTCGAATGATAGAGTTCGTGTATGCCAAGATTGCATAAATAGATGTCGAAAGCAGCCTGAATACTACAACTCCTCACAACTGCAAAAATGGAGATGGAGTTTGTGATAATCCTTTGCATCATGGTGAATGTCTGAGGAGTGTGAAAAGAAGTTCACACGCACATGGAAATTAAGAATTTGACAATCACCAACGCTCGCTGTAAGTGTCACTGAAGTAGCTAGCGGTCAGTAAGCACCAAACACATCCTTCTTCAGCACGATTCCAATACCCATAGTTAGTTTTTGCCAAACTTCAGCAAGCTTTAGGAGTTTTGCTGGCTGATCCATGAAAACTCAAAGGTAAAATCCACACCTAACATCATACACATATACATGTACTCTGTCAGAACATAATGGAGGAAGCAACCTGCATACTTGTGGCAATCCTCATTACGTACCAAAATGAACCACTCGGAAAGCCATAGTCATCAACATCCAGATAGCAGTTTTATCTTGAAATGAGCATCGTCTGGGTCTCCAATACGAACGCTAGTTGATGAAGTGTTTTCAGACGGCAACTGCGCTGCAAAACAACGACGAGTGCAACAAAAGAAACAATTTCCAGGAGTCCAAGTGCGAATACACTGTGCACGGTAGCGTTTGCGTTCTCAGTTGTCACGCCTTCCAAGTCCATGGGGTATTTTCGGGAGGCGAACGATCACCAGCACGAAACTTCCACAGAACAGAGGGATGAGAGACTCCAGATATTCGGTAAGCACCAGGCATTCCGAGGTAAACAACGCTTCAAGTGTCTCGTGTAAAACGAATGTACTCGGCACGGCAACTGGTTTGTTTCGGATTCGATGCTTCTCAATGCTAGCGAAGGTATCCAACGTTGTATCAGTTGGTGTGAAGGGCTGAATCCTGGCTGAGAGCTTTGGTCCGATCGCACCGCCTCGTGTTCTGGAAGAACTGCTGATAATCCCGTTGAAAGGTGTTTCCTTGTCATGATGCCTGAAGCGCACTTTACGGTAAATTCGTTTAGAGCTACTCTTTGCAGACTCATTCAATGTCTCGAGCAGTTTTCTCGACGAGTCTGAAAGTTGGTGTTGAAAAGATGAGTAAGTTCGAATTCTATTGCGGGTTTGACTGTGGTAAATGTTGAATTGCGACAAAGCAAACAGATCGATGCCAACAAATCTCGCTTGGTGCATGGTCCGAGACTTTCATCAAGGAAAGCAGCAGTTCCGTGGGAGCGCCCGTGGAAACTGTACAAGCTAAATGATATTTGACAGAAGTCAATCGCCACCATTGTGATCAGCGTGGTTCCAGCTGATGTCCTTTGCATACAGGTTGCCAAGTAGAGCGAGTTGAAAAGGTCGGCCGTGAAGATGACAGCTTCAGGCATCAGATCTTCTACGTGCGTTGTCGAAATTGTAAGAAGGTACTTCGTCAGCACTTTAATAAGTGGTAGCAGCAAAATCACTGCCACCTCGTAGCGTGTTCCAATAGCAGCAGTGAAGAGAGTCTGGTAGGTTGGGTAGAGCATCACCATTAGAGCCTGGAAGACGATGAACGCAATATATCGAACGAATTGACTCCACTCTGCCACAATCTCGTGAAAAAAATGTTGTCCAGCAATTACGCGAAACGATGCGACCAGCACCAGATAGAAAACAAGGAGGGCTGAAATCATGATGAACGGAATAGGAAACACCAAAGCTGATGTTATACCTATCATTACCACTGGGAACGTGATCACAACGAAGCAAAATATCAACGTCAGTTGGATTCGAGTAAAACTAACTCGACTCACGAGAAACTGGGCTTGGACTGCTGCGGTGTAAGCTACGACCCCTGTCAGAAGTCCCACTCAAATCCAAAAGCCATAGTTCGCTCGCGAACCATCCTTCGGGTCTTGCAACGGAATCAATTCCTGTAGAACGACTAAAGTCATTATGGGCAGAGGAGTTGCCACACATACGAGTACGACTCGGGGAAACGATGCACGTCGACTGTACTCCTCCAAAGCTAAGAATCGCTCCGGTGAATATTTTCCGCCACGATGGCTCAACTGGACCTTTAGCCACGAGTGAATCAGCCTCTTTACCCAAGAGACAACCCAACTAATGTTGCGAGTAGTCTGCGAGCAAGGCATCGAAGGGCCCGAGACCATGCACCTCGAGCACCTGACGTAAACGATTGTCAAAAGCAAAAAATAGTTTGAAAGCGTCATTTTACGTGCAACCATCACAGCTGGAATTAGAGCACTTTAGTTGGGCCCTTCGTTTTTGGAAACTATTCCAACATCCATCGGTAATTTTTTGTAAGAAAAACCGTAATTTATTCGGATTTTATCCAGATTTTCATTGTTCAAAAACCTGCGCTATTGTACAACAAGCTAAAGCTCTATCGCACGGCACTTCCTTTGCGGATTGGTCAGTAGCTGGGTCGATGAGTCAATGACTGTGCCACGAGCAGCAACATCCGTCAGAACTTCGGACTCCCTTCAATTTACACTGGTGGTGTTTCTTGAAACAAGCAGTCTTCTGGATCTAGGAGTGAACAGGAGTGTCCATCACGAGACATCGTAGTTGATTGTACAATACCCCTTCATTGTGTCTAATCAGCGATCGTTCCTCGGGCGGGATTGATATCATGTCGTCCAGCTGAAGGTGGGCTGTTCCATTTCAGAATAAGGTATTAGAATAACTTATTCCAGAATTGCGGTCAATAGAGAACTTTAGTTCCTGGAATAACTCCGTGTCTGGAACAACGAAAAATCTGCGAGACTTACGGATAAATTACCAGCGGATATTCCAATACTTAGTTCCAGTGGAATAACGAAGGGTCGACAGGAATATATTTTTGGAGCATCGGGCTTTCATACGTTTTCTGTCATTTTTTATTCCAAAACGCCGAGTTATTCCAAGAACTAAAGTTCTCTAATATGATATTCCGATATGATAATTTCAGATTATACTGGAATAATCATACCGGAAGTTCCGGTCTATGATGTTCCGGTCTGGAACATCATAGACCGCATCCCTATCTTGATTCGGGCCACATGATTGGCCCAGAGGCTACACGTATTCTAAAACGAAGTTATGTTATGATGCTGAGTTGTTGAAGACAGCATAACTTTAATCCAACTTTGAAAATAACGTTATAATGAAACAGCACTAGCCAGCATACATGAACGCTTCCCTGATGTCCAAGTGCGTCCTCCGCAACTGCCCCAGTTCGAGTTCAATCGGCGTCGCCTATGCATCTCGCACATCGAGCAGCTCTCACGTCCGTCCACGACTCCCTCACCTGCTGCTCCGCCACCTCCCGCCCCCACACCACAGCGTAAATGCGCCATCCCTGGCTGCAAGAAGCCGGGGTGAGCACTCACAATCACGGAACCTTCTGTCGACGCCACCTAACCTCAGTTCTGGTGCTTGACGCCCATGTTAAAGGGAATCTTCAACCTGTCCGGTACCTATACTCGAAGAAAGAGAACGTGCGGTTGTGCCGAGTGGGACCTTGTCAAAGGCAAGGACTCTGTCCATACGGTGAAATCCTCGTGTGCAAGGTCCATGCGGTGTTGCTCGAGGAGAAGGACCGATATATTGACAAGGATAAAGCGGCGGATTATGCAGTCGACAAGACCAACCATAAATATCTAGCAGGTTCACGTGGACTGCAACAGCAGTCAAGTGACGAACAAGTATCACGGGGTATTCTGTGCCGAACACTTGCCTGCTATCGCTGACCTACGGAACAAGATCATGATGGCAAAATGCCACGGAGGTGAACTCGTGCAGATTCCTTTGCGGTACGAGGAGACCTTCCTACGGAAGTTCCTGGACGAGCGCCACGTCCAGTACTACAATGAACTCGTGACCAAGCATGGCTACACTGCACCAACTGTGCATGTTAAAGGGGATAAAGTTGTTGGAGTGTCGGGTGGATTGTGAGGTAGGTAAGATAGTTCACGGTGTAGTGCCATTTGTTTTTAAGGACCTCGATTCTGGAGTCTTGGTTGTTATTCATTTAACGGAAAATCTATGTCCTCGTGGATAAAGGTGGCACATGTTCTGTGATGAAGCAGCAGTCAGGACGAGGATTATGCGCGTGATGACTCGTACGGGCTCAAAGACAGCGCACACGCGCATATCTACCATCATTGGCATTGCTTGCTCACCGACGTCCGGCGCAGCGCGACCAAGCTCACTGAGGACACACCAGTCTAGTTATCTGCATGTTTAGCTTTTGATCAATGCTCACTTTCCTTTTTGCCTCTTATCAACAACTACCTTCAGTGCATTGCATTTGGTAGCACTTGGCTCTGATCCGCTCCGACACTCCGTTCCGTTCCGCTACTCTCGTCTCCGTCTCGCCATGGACACCTCTGGTTCGACTATGGACTCCGATTCCGATCTGGCCCACGTGCTGCATGGGTTTGCCCAAGCCATGAACCAAATGGTTCAGTCTATGGGTCAGCAGAACTGTGCCTTCCTGACCGCTACCGTCGAAGAACTTCGCAAGGTGGGGTCTCGTCCCAACTCAAGCGGGGAGGTTCGTATCGAGGGTCTCTCGATGCCTTCCTACGCCGGAACCCCGCATGAGAGTGTAGAGGAGTTCTTTTTCCGCGCCAAACTCTTTATGGAGAGCAAACACATCGAATACACGAACTCCGAAAATCAAGGGCAATTGGTCGCCATGATGGCGTCGAATTTGAAGGACGGCGCTGCTTCGTGGTGCCATCACCGCGTGGTGGTCGACAACCACCCAAATCAGCTCGCTTGCAGAATTTCAGCAGGCTCTCGAGGCCGAATTCGTCCCGGCCGATCAACAGCTGCGGCTGCGTGCGGCTCTGAAGCAGCGCAAGCAGACAAGCACGATTGAAGACTATGTGGCTCGCTTTAGACGATTGGTGGCGCAGGTGCGCGAGATGAGCCAGCTCGACATGATTGATCGCCTCATCGATGGGCTGAAGTCTGACACACAGCAAGAAGTCAATTATCTTCGCTGCACTACGCTGTCCGAGGCTATAGCGGCTGCTCAAGCCTAGGAGAGGACGCATGTCAGTAGGCCCCCACACCAAGGGCAAGTGACCACCACTGCTGTGCCGATGGACATCTCGCAGGTGTCGACTACTGACATTTCTACTGAGCAATGTCGTGCCCGTAATCGGTGTTTCTATTGCAAACGCCCTGGCCATCGTATCAGCGAGTGCCGAAAGCGTCAGCAGCAGGGAAACCCTAACGCTCTGTAGATGTTGCAGGAGTATCTGCAGAGCAAGACATGGAAGATGAATCTCCTATTGGTTTCGGGAGGGACGTCATGACAATGACCGTCGTGGATGCACCCGACACGGGTTCGCAGCGTTGGAGACCGCTACGGCAAGCAACATGGGCCAAACCGACATCAGCATGTCAGGGCTGGCCGTGTCCGACTTGCTTTCAGACGTGGAGGACGTCATTACGTCAACAGCATTGCCGTTAAACACTTCGCAGCAGTTGTTCATCCAAGACTGCACACTGGCAGGGCGTCCGCTTCGACTTCTGGTTGACTCAGGTGCGACACACTCCATGATTCGTGAAGGTGTGTCTGCTGAAGTCGAGCCCAACGTGAGGTCGAAGAAAATACGAGTGCGCGGGTTTGACGGGGCTCCGACTACACGTCGGTGCAGAGTACTATCGCCACCAGTTCAGCTGTCTCAATTTCCAGAGACTACGATCGACTTCTATGAGTGGCCCATGCAACAAGGCTATGACGGAATTCTGGTCAGTCCTGGCTGCGTGAGGCGAACACGGTCATTGATTGGGTACACCGCAGTTTGAAACCTTCCGCACCTCCGTCTTCAGTACCAACGGCATTGGTGGCGACGGCGACAGAGGCTCCAACTGAGTCGGCAATCTCAGGATCTCAGGGTGCAACATACACGAACGGGGAGGCGGAAGAGCCACGTGGTGACAGTGCTGTGCAGTTTCGGGAGCTGGATGTGGTCCCATTTGATCATGCTTGTGAGGAGAATGAGTACGCTGCTGTGTTTATGGTGGAGTTGCGCAATGAGGGTGCCCCCGCTGGCGTTATTCCATTTCCGGTGGACGAATTGCTGCGAGAAATCGAGGATCTATACCCGGACAAGCTGCCCGACGAACTGCCCAAGCAGCGAGAAATCGAATATGACATTGAGCTCCTACCAGGAGCAACACCTAGCAGTCGTGCTCCTTTCCGTCACGTTCGTGTCGAACAGGAGGCTCTTGCACAGTTTGTCCAAGACAATTTGAACCCCAAGTGGATCGAGGAGTCGAACTCTCCGTGGGTGTCGAACGTGTTCGCTGTTCCCAAAAAGGATCCTGCAACAGGGAAGATGCCGAGAAGAATCGACTGGCTGCAAGCCACCGCACGGCAACTGATACGGTGGGTGTTGGATTATCGCTACCTGAACTCGCAGCCGGTGATACCGAAAATTCCTCTCCCAATATTGAGGAATTATTTGATCGAATGGGGCTAGCAGTATTCTTCTCTACGTTGGACCTACTCTCAGGTTACCACCAGATGCGTCTGAGCCTTCGCGCCAGGTCGTACACGGCTTTTAGAGCTAACGGCGAGCTTTACCGGTGGTGTGTGGAGCCGATGAGGCTGGCGGGAATGCCCGGAACATGGTCGCGGCTGATGAGGCACTTGTTTGGACGTGCTCCGTTCCTAGGCTTTGTCGCCGTTTATCTTGACGACATTTGCATTTTCTCAAGAACCCTGGACGAGCACGCCCAGCACCTACGCCAGGTTTTCGAAGTCCTTCGCCGCGAGAAACTCTACATCAAGAAGAGCAAATGCTCCTTTGCCCAGTCGGAAATTCATTTTCTCGGTCACGTGTTGTCGTCGCACGGGGTGCGTGTGGACCCAGGCAAGACCGCGGCGATGGCTGCATTCCCGGCGCCAACAGCAATTAAAGAACCGCAACGCTTTTGGGGGCTTGTGGAATACTACAGACGTTTTATCAGCGATTTCGCGACAACCGCACAGCCATTATCCGATCTACTGCAGACAGAATCCAGCTGGACTGAAGCACACGAACATGCATTCAACTCACTAAAGGCGGCCCTCTTACGTGCTCCAGTGCTCCGCTTACCAGACTTTTCGCGCCCGTTTCTAGTAACCACGGATGCTTCGAAGGTTGCTGTCGGAGGAGTACTAAGTCAGAGCCACGAGGGTTTTGACCATCCGGTCGCTTTCTACAGCAAAAAGTTGGACGCGACACAGGTGGACTGACCGGCGCACGAACATGAACTATTTGGGATCAAACTTTGCCTGGGCAAGTGGCGAAGCTATTTACTGGGTCGCAAATTTGTTGTTGCCGCAGACAACTCTGCTTGTCGATGGGTTTTTCATCATCCGCATCTCACGCCAAAGACAACGCGCTGGTTGGAAAAGTTTGGTCAGTTTGATTTTGAATTGGTACATCGTCCGGGCAAGCGTAGTTGCAGACGCCCTATCTCGTGCCCCAAGTGGACGGTTTGCTTCCCGCGATGATGAACTTCTCGTCGAAGGAAATGCGATGGTGATGCAGGCAGTTAGTGCAGCGGCGACGGTGCTTTGGATTGCCCCAGAGAAGGATTTTGCCAGCATTATCCGTTTGGCGTACAAGCGTGATTTGCGTTGTGTCGAGCTACTGCGCACAGTGCAACAACAGTCGACGTCCGATGAGGACGAGGTGTCCTTGCATGACGGACAGTTGGTGAAGAAAGGCCCAGGACGAACCATGCAGATTGTGTTGCCGGTGGTAGATGAGGTGGTGCTCCGAGTACTGCATGATTTTCACGATGCCAACATCATGGCACACCCCGGGGTTACGCGGACCTATCTCGCTGTTCGTCAATTTTACACATGGTCTGGAATGCGCGACATGGTGGAATCGTACATGCTTAGCTGTGAAACTTGTGTCCGCAACAAGACTAACACGTCGAGGAAAAATGGCCTGTTGCAGAGCATTTCGCTGCCGACACGCTGCTGGCAACAAGTGACCATGGATTACGTGACGGCACTTCCCGTGTCGGAGGGTAACGACGCGATCTACGTTGTAGTATGCCGCCTGAGCAAACGACCATGCTACATTCCGTGCACGAAGAGCATTACAGCGACCGAAACAGCCAGACTCTTCTTTGACAATGTTGTACGATACTACGGACTGTCGGAAGCTATCATATCTGACAGGGATCCGCGTTTTACGAGCGTGTTCTGGCAGGCGTTGATGTAGATCATGGGAGTCCGCCTCGCGATGACGGTGTCGAAACGGGCACAGGCGAATGGGCGATCAGAACGACAAATCCAAACACTGGATGATGCTTTACGCTGCTGTGTTTCACATTATGGTGATGACTGGGTCTCCATGCTGCCAACAATCGAGATTGCTCATGCAACACTGGTCCAGACGTCGACCAAACGCTCTCCATTCGAAGTCGACCCGATTCAGCCACGCCGCCAACAACCCACCCCGGATGAAGTCAACATTGCACAGGAGAGAGCTCAGGTGGTGAAGGTTGCCCGCTCCAATTTGCTGCAGGCACAGAAGCGACAGCAACACTACTACAACAAGAAGCGACAAAATGTGCAGTTCAAAGTCGAGGACTTCGTGTACATTGACACTAGAATCCTGAATCTCACCACCATTGGGCAACCAGACTACGACCCCAACGTCAACAAGCTTTTGCCGCGATGGCTTGGCCCGTATCCAGTCGAGAAGCGTATTGGCCAAGCTGCGTACCGCCTAACACTACCGACGGTAATGGCGCGACGACATCCAAGTTTCAATGTCGACCAGCTGAAAAAATCTGTCGAGAACCCTGAACAGTTCGCTGGGCGAGTGTTTAACAAGACGGCACCACGACTGTATGACTCCGCGGGTCAGCGGATCTACGTGATCAGATCTCGTTTGGACAAGCGCGTGCGCTACATTCGCCGCAAGCGGGTCCCTCACTATCTTGTCGATTGGGTCGACCTACCGGAAACGGAGAACTCATGGGAAAACGAAGCAGCATTTTCCGGTGTTTCGCACTGGGACGCGCTGTTGATGGCATTCCGACATCGTCGCGCGAACAAGGCAGGGAGGATGTAATGAAGCAGCAGTCAGGACGAGGATTATGCGCGTGATGACTCGTACGGGCTCAAAGACAGCGCACACGCGCATATCTACCATCGTTGGCATTGCTTGCTCACCGACGTCCGACGCAACGCGACCAAGCTCACTGAGGACACACCAGTCTAGTTATCTGCATGTTTAGCTTTTGATCAATGCTCACTTTCCTTTTTGCCTCTTACCAACAACTACCTTCAGTGCATTGCATGTTCATTAGTTCTCCAGAAATACGTCACTAAACTCTTCGCAGGTACACGGGCGTTGGGCCTTGCGCGCAATTAAGACGACTCAATTCGTTACTTCGACGGTCCAACACTTCAGTGTACTGACAAAAAAGAAAACACACCATCGAGGTTGTTGAACCGCTCAGCTGGTAATCCCAGCACTGCATGCACAACGGAAATCTGTATTGGGAAGTATTCCCATACTGTTACAAACCTATAAACTTACATGTAGATACATGTAGCTGTGCCAACCAAGTCTCAATATGCCACTATGCTTGAAAATTCCAAAATTGCTGTTCCACCGTCAAAATCAGTCGAAAGTAGTAGGTAGTTTCCGTCGTTGAAGAAATTACACTCGCCTTGTTTATCGAACGTACAATGAGTTGAAGGGCTCGGCGCTAAAAATGACGCTCCCCGGTATGATATGCATACGGCGCCACAAAACAATTTTATTCATGGTATCTGCAGCAATGAAGGTTGTGAAAGATTTTATTTGGTTGTTACTATTTTTATAGTAAAATTCTCTAGATTTAACAGGCGGGAGACGCTGCTACCACAGAAAATAGTAGCCATATTTTGTATAAATTCGGTAATTTCACCAAATTTACACCAAATTTGGCTTAACAGCCTGGAGTGTTTATATGTGGTTAGGGGTTCAAGGAGGGGGTGAAATTTAGTCCACCGAATCCAGCCAAACTGCCGGTTGAATTCTCTAGACGACGCCGCTCGTCCATTCTTTTAGTTCCCTGGGCATGACCGTGCTGTTGAGACCATTCCAACGAGGCCTTAAACCCTCAATCGGTCTCGCCGTGACGGAGTAAGAGGTTTTGAGGCTCTAAACTCGCTGGCGTTTCAGGATTTGTGTGCCATGACACCCGTCCTCCTTGCAAGAAGCTATTTTCTGTGGTAGTAGCATCGTCCTTAACAGGCGATGCCTACGAATGTACCAAAAATAGCCCTTTCTGGGGGGAAGCAGCGAATTGGGTTTTGACAGAGGCACAAACAGAGATCAAGATCAGCATCATTCGATAGCGCTTAATTTCAGAAGCTCAGCGCTCGTCTTTACAGCACCGTAGGTGCAGTGGTTACCGAGTTAGGACTTCACCAATTAATTGTCCATTTTCTGCATGTTTGAGCAACTTGCGAGCAACCTCACACCCGAGCCCTAACCCACCTATACCCTGGGGGGTAGCGTATTTGGCAAGGTTTAGCACACCGCGAAGACTTCGCTTCGCACGTCGATGCTAACTGTAAACCTTGCTTGGCTGAGCCCCCCTAATCTTGCAGCGCTGCGCACTGCGCTTGATCTCGCCTGCCTTCGGCAGGCGAATTTGGCCATTTTTGGGATTACGGTTAATAGCCTTTCTATGTCTAACTAATTGGTGATTCCTTTTTTTCTTTTACATGTACTGGAATAGTACCAGCGTCAGTTGGAAAGTGGCTATCACATCAATGTAAAACATCACATCTGCAGCAAGTATTAATAACGAACAACGAGCTGATAACTTCCTACTTTGTTTGTGTCATCAGCGCACGCACTCATAGACTCTGAAGATGTCAAGCAAATTTTCGTCGCAACAGTTATCCATAAGCTTAAGTGCTCGCTTTGTAGCCTTTAGACTTTGATCAGTAGAAAGTAGTCGCGATCACGGGCGCTTCTTTGGTGGGGCTAAGTTTGTCCAGCACCTTCTGACCCATGTCGGGGTCTTCGAGTTTCTGAAGCAGCTTCGCGTTGAAGTTCTTTTCACGGCTATTCATGAGCGTTCGGGGTAAATGCAGTGGTGACATGGGCTGACCCTGCCTCTGCTCGTCCATTTGAACGATCAGCTTCTCCTGGAAGGTCTTGTTGCGCTGACGCACACCTCGAGCCTGACGTTGTTGAGCCTCGATCGCAGCACGGCCTTCGGCGTGATATTGACGCGCAAAAGTGAGGTCATCCTCGATCTCTTGTCGTTCACGCTGCTTTTTCTGAGCACGCTGCTCCAACAAGAACTTCTGTCGCTCAAGTGCCTCCTTGTGTCGTGCCTCCTGCTTTTGCTGCTGCGTCAAGAGGTCTGCTGTGTTCTTCTTCTTCTGGTACTCTTCGGCACGGCGTTCGTCTTCTAAGGCCTTCTGTCGCATTTGTGCCTGCAGACCTTCAGCAATACCCATGTGATGGTCACGACGTTGGAGAGTCGACTGCAATCGATGCATGCGCTCTTCGTCCTCTCTAGCCAGCCGACGAGCATAAGCTTCCATGAGCTCCACATCTTCTAGGTGTTCCTGTAACTTCGCTCGACTTTTGTGTTGCTGCACCAGCGTATTTTCAGTCTGCAGCTTCTTCATACGCGCGTGTTCAGACTCACGTCGGTGACGTGCATCGGTCTCCAGACGCTTCAACTCGGTTTGAACACGTTCCACCTCGGCTGCTTCGTCATGTTTGCGCTGGGTTTCACGTCGTTCCATTGCAAGTTTCTGTTGTCTCAACTGCTCGTCTCGCTCTCGACGAACTTTCATGATGTTATCGTGCTGTCGCTGCACTTTGGCGCTCTCCTGTTGGCGCCACTTGCTTATATCTTGCACCTGGTACAGGAAAGCTTCGTTGTTTATCTTCCTCTCTGAGTCACGAATGTTTGCCTTCTCCCGTTGCTGAGCATCAAGCCAGGCCTTCTGCATCTTCTTCTTCTCCAGTAACTTAACTTTCTCCTTCTCTTGGTCGCTCTCAAACTCCACAACGTTAAGAGCATTGAGTAGCACCCACTCATCTTGGCCCTTGAGAGCTTCTAAGCTGGATGATGGGCCTTTAGACCTTTCCTCTCCTCTAGCACTCACAGCAGCTCTAGTTGCTTCTCCATTGGGTCCACGAGCACTGTTACCTCCTTTGATATCGTTGACGCTCCCTGACTGGCGTAGTTTTTGACGCTCCATACTCATCTCCTTGACTACAGCCTCGAGAGCTACGATATCCGCCTCCATCACTCGCTTCTGTGAGTGTAGCAAGAGTCGATTGGCCATACTGGCGATGGAGGAGGCGAATGTTGGGTCATGTTTCGCATATTTTGCTGTGAGTTTGGTCGTCAGAGCGTCTGCCACAGCTTGTCTCTTGTCGCTTTTCATTTCCTCCTGGACAATAGTTTAGCGTTAGTGAATTTAGTAAGTGCAGATTTCAATAAACTTCGTAAACGTACGCGAAGCAACAGAGTCACAGCCTTGGCACGGTTGCCCATTCCAGGCTGCTTGAGCTTGTAACTCGCCACCGAGCGGTTGTCCATGACGATTCGTGTGAAAGTCTACGCTTCGACGTGAGAAGATGTGTGCAAGGTGCGGTTGTTGTTGTATTTTTGATGGAGGTCGTGCTGACAGGAATAACACTAGGACGAAGCTATTTTGAAAGCGACGGCGTGGGCATTTTATCTGTGGATTCGCCTCGTCACCTTTCACTTTGGGCATTGGCAGCAAACAGTTAGACCGTCTAAGCCTACCGGTAGTGCTCTTGGTACGCGTTTGTCTCGCTCCAGTGTTCCTATGTCTGCTTTTCTGACGGCGATACCGACAGAAGGAGGGAAGAGCGCAGCATCACGAACCAGACCCACTACGGCCTAGCACTGCAGCGAAGGTCGGTATATCTCGACGTAGTTCAAGTGATGGGTGAAGAGTTCGCTCAGGATGAACTGGCATCACTTCCATCTAATGTAGACTCAAGCCAACATGGCCGGACAGTGAACACCACAGCGAGCAGCACCCAGAGACGTTGACTGTTCCAGACCGAAAGAAGAACCGCAGCGGGTTCTCGCGGATGTCCTTGAAGCGCCCTCACCGGCAGGAACAGGAAGTTCCTGTCAGGAACGCTCCTCGGTTGATGACTCAGAACCATAAATCAGCCACGTGGAGGACCTCGGTCCGTATCCGCGTCGGATCGAGGTGTTTCACTTACTTGAGGTAATGTCCAAGCAACAGATAGTTTGATCACTAACACCTACACGCAGGAACGCGTGTATAATTTGCTTAGGTCCGCCTAATAGGCTACTTACGTGTACATTATGCATCGCATCATTTACGCGATCTTGGCTCTCTTGGGCTCAGGTAATTTGCGCTTAGGCATAGGCACCAGCACACTTGTCTGCGCCTTGTACTCCTGGTAGGTCTTCAACTTACCCCAACGCTCATCCGCATCTTCTTCAAGCAGGGGGATACCCGATCGGAAAATGATCAACAGTGTCATGAACGTCGGACCAACGGCAGCACCACATTGCAGGGCGAAGCTCGGTAGTATGTGCACAGACACCAAGAAGACACCGATCCACATCATGATCTCTCCGAAGTAGTTCGGGTGGCGACTGTAGCCCCACAGTCCCGTACGAATGAACTGGTCCTTGTTACGCTTGTCCAGACGGAACTTCGTCTTCTGGTAGTCCGCCGTAAGCTCGACGACGTATCCGACGACCCACAGCGTCGTGCCAATGATATCAAGTGGTTTAACCTCCGGCTCGTCAGTGCCATGCACGACACTGAGCAACACAGACAGCAATGTGAAGAAGACCCAGAGACCTTGAATGTTCCAGGCAGCCAAGAAACACAGTGGGTTTACGATGATCTCAGCGAAACGTTTGTTACTGCCGTCCTTGCAAATGCGCCAGAAGAGGAAGGAGCCGAGACGTACGCACCAGAGCCACACGAACGATGTGAGTAAAGTGTTACGCCACGACGTGGACTCAGTGTACAGGTAGGCGAGCATGGAGACCGTCGCGTAGGTTGTAGAGCCCGTGAGAACAAAGAACCGCTCGGTCTTGTTAGGGATACCGTAGATGGCTGAGAGCCACTGGATGCCAACGCAGACGCCGGCGTAGAGCTTTAAGTCCGTGATGTAGCCTACAGCTGCTACGAGTGACATGCAGGTGAGCAACTCGCGTAAGTCTTGAGAGAAACCCATGGGTTGTCGAGTTGCTTGGGCTTGAGTGCTGTCGGGCAATTGGGGAATGAACACGAGCGCCCTCGACCAGGGAAGATCGGTATGGGACCTTCAATGCAACCGTGCGCATGTTGCAGTGACCCCTGGGCAGCTGGGTGCCTAATCTCGAGGTCACGTCTGTAGGAATTGCGGCGGTCCAAAATAATCTTGCGCGCTTGTGATGGCAACACGGAACCAGACGCCACACGTTCTACAGTACATACAGTAGTGGAAGCTCATTCCAAAGACGCCCCCGGCATTCCTCGGACGCAGCACCAAAACTCGGACATATTTCCGCGTGAAACTCCATTGACGCCTCTGGTTTTGTCTCTTTTCATGCCCGAGGTACATGTAGGTGATCCCACATCGCGTGACCAGGCCTTCCCGCTTACGAGACCGCGGTCCGCTGCGCGTCCAGGTGCTCGTTAATCACTGCGGCTTCAACTTCAGTAATGCATTGCTGGCGTCCGCGCGTCGAAAGGCCGAAGACACTTGTGGTTTTGACGCTGGAAGCCGCACAACTTGTACATGTATCCATTTCGTTGGTGGAGTTGATGCAGTTCACTTGAGCCTCTGATTCATGCCGCGTCTGCTGGCATGCGAACAGCAAATCGATCTGCCGACCATGACAGTGATGTATTTTGCAGCCCGGCAAGAACAGGTATTAATACATGTAGTTTACTCGTGCCCCAGTGTCTTATAGAACCCAGAGCCGAAGGTAAGCAGGTGCATTCGGCATGACTGTTGCGTCACTGAAGGCGAAGCAGGGGCCTGAAAGCTTCAGGCCTCCGCTTCAGTGCTCCCATGAACAATCGCATTGGCGTCAACAGCGTTGCGGAAGTTTGCAGCACCGTGCCCTCGCCTAACGTCAGGACAGCTTAACAACGATTTGCAGTGGCAATGCCAAGGGCATGGATCTCCCACATGTACCAGGAAGGCCATTTTTACATGTAGTGCATCGCCACACTCGAACATGAGGTGTCTATGGCGACACCAGCACAAAAGAGGACCCAGCAATGAGATGGCTGCAGTCTGCACGAATGCCAAGGATCAGTTCACTTCCACGTCCATCAGGCACTACCAATTAGCTGAGCCATATACTTCCCAGAGCTTGGTTTGCCATTAGCTTTGGCCGAGAGCCGATGGCAGCAACGATAAACTATCGATCTCAAGGCTTCTGCAGCTCTGCAGCGATCCTGTTTCCTGCTCAAGCGACGAAATCACACACACTAACGCTAGATTATCGTACCAGGCGAGGCAGGCATGAAGACGGACACCAGCACTGTAGCGGCATGGCATCATCGTCGGGAATTCACCGCTGGTTGGGACAGCATCGTCGGGAGAGCGCCGCGTCAATTTTTAAATCGAGATCAGAATTTTGAATGTCACTATAGTACCGTTTCGCTTTAATGACAGATCGATTCAAACTTGACACGCAATTTCTAATCTCCTTGATTGGCTTCTTTATCTGCCAGTCACTGCTGTCAGCAACCATGCGTCGATATTGAAGCCCCTAATTGAAGCAACAGCTTCATCATGCAACCACTGAACGCCACTCGATCAGCCCAGCTGCGACCTCGTAATCCCTCGCTAAGGCCAAGGTGCATGGTGCATACAGCGGCTCCGCTCCGCTCCATCCAACCCTGCGTACAATCAGTAGTCCCGGTGTGTGGCGCACATCGTCAGCCATTTCGATAGTCAACTTAACTGCTATGCCGCGTCTCTTGCATTTTACCATACAATTTTCCATCGGAACCACCAGTTAGGGGTCGGTCTCAGAGTGATGGTCTCTTCAGATCCGTAAAGCCCTACCGAGTCATTTGCTAATCTGCGCTAGAGGCAGCAAGGCCGATCGCCAAGAAACCCGCCGCCGACGCAGCCATGAGCGACGCTCTGTACGCGTCCGTGAAGCAGGACGACCTCGAGTGCAACGACGGCACTGCCAGTCGCGTGTTCTCGCGTGGTCCGGACTACGATGAGCGTCGTGCGCTGGTCAAGAAGTTTGTGCTGGCTGGGCTTGTAGTCATGCCTTATCTCGTGCTCATCGCGCTCTTCGCAGGCGTCGGCAGCCCCAGCAGCTCCAACTACCGTCCGCCTGTCATCGCTGTGTCCGATCTGGCCAATCAGACGCAAGTGGATCAGGTGTGTGCCGACCAGCGTCTACAGAAGCTCGACATGCAGCGCAACGTCTACTACGACTCGTCGCTGCTCTCACGTCCGCAACGCTACGCTGCGTTGCAACAGAAGGGCGCCACACTCTGGTTCACAGGCCTCTCGGGCAGCGGCAAAAGCACCGTGGGCCGCGCACTGGAGAAGGAACTATTACACCGTCGTGTGCACACGTACCGTCTGGACGGAGACAATGTGCGCATCGGTTTGAACCGTGACCTTGGCTTCTCCGAGACCGACCGTGCTGAGAGTGTGCGTCGCGTGGGGGAAATGTCTGCGCTGTTCTCTGAAGCTGGTGTTATTACACTTGTGGCTCTTGTGTCTCCTTTCCGTGCACGTCGTGACGAAGTGCGTGAGCTCCACAAGAAAATGAACATCCCATTCTACGAGGTGTTCGTCGATGTGGCTGTGTCAGTTGCTGCTGACCGTGACGTTAAGGGACTTTACAAACGTGCTATCAAGGGAGAGATCAAGGACTTTACGGGTATCTCGTCGCCCTACGAGGAACCTCTGAACCCGGAGATTCACCTCAACGCCTCAAGTCAATCACTTGAGGATGAGGTCAAGATGATCTTGGATAAACTGGAGGCTGAAGGTCTGCTTACTGGTGTGGAAGATCCTCCTCCTGGATACCCTGGTGTAGCTGTGGCAGACGGTGGCAATGCTGTTGCCACGTTCCCGACGTTGTTCCCTGATCAACCTCGTACCTCGTATCCGGACAACTACGACAAGCTGCCTAGAGTGCTTCTACGCGATGAGGACGTGCACTGGCTACAGGTGATCGGTGAGGGTTGGGCTGCTCCTCTGCGTGGATTCATGCGTGAGAGCGTCTACCTGCAGTCGCTGCACTTCAGCAGCGTGCTGTATGACACGGACAACCTGACCGATGGCCATCTTGCTCTCCACAAGCCCACCAACTTCTCCGAGTACTCAAATGAGTTCGTGTCCAAGGGCCAACGTGTGAACATGCCTGTGCCTATCGTCCTCCCTATCAACGATGCTGCGAAGGAACATATTGGCGAGTTCAAGCAGGTTGTGCTTGTCAGTCCGTCCGGCGAAGAACTTGCGTTGCTGAACGACCCTGAAGTGTACGACCACCGCAAGGTGGAGCGTATCACGCGTACTTTTGGCGCCATGGACAATGGCCACCCGTACATCGCTGAGATTCTGAAGTCGGGTGAGTACCTGCTGGGTGGTGAAATTGAGCTCCTGTCTCGCATCAAGTACAACGACGACCTGGACCAGTACCGCCTGACTCCGACCGAGCTGCGCAAGCGCTTCGAGGAGATGGGAGCCGACGTGGTGCTAGCCTTCCAGACAAGAAACCCGACGCACGCTGGCCACGCGTACCTTATGAACAACGCCCGTGAGCAACTGATTGCTCAGGGCTACAAGAACCCTGTGTTGTGGCTGTCTCCGCTTGGCGGATGGACGAAGGAGGACGATGTGCCTCTTGATGTGCGTGTTCGTCAGCACGAGGCTATTCTGCGCGACGGCATGCTGGACAAAGAAAGCACTGTGCTGGCTATCTGGCCTTCTCCTATGATCTACGCCGGCCCTCGCGAAGTGCAGTGGCATGCCAAGAGCCGTAAGAACGCTGGTGCGAGCTTCTTTGTCGTTGGGCGGGACCCTGCTGGTATCAAGCGCTCGGATGGCGACAAGGATGACATCTACGCCGGCGACCATGGTCGTTTCGTGCTGCACATGGCTCCTGGCATGGAGGACTTTAACATCCTGTCGTTCTCAAAGGTGTACTACGACGTACAGGACCACAAGATGAAGCCGATGGACAGCAGCCGTAAGCAAGACTTCCTGTCGATCTCGGGCTCGCGCATGCGGAAGATGGCACGTGAGGGTCTGCAGAAGTGCGAGGGCGACAAGATTCCTGCTGGTTGGGAAGACAAGCCGACGTGCGTTCCTCAGGGTTTCATGGTCAAGTCTGGCTGGGATATTATGATCGACTACTACCAGAACATCAACAGCCCGCGCTGGATTCCTTTTGCGACGCAGTTCTCCAAGGCTGTCGTGGACACCTCGCGTTCGTTCTCGTCTGAAGGCACGTTCGGTCGCACCGACTACAAGCTCCACTTCAAGAACGAGAAGGGCGAGAAGATCTCTCCATGGCACGATATTCCGCTCCACCCGACGGACTTGAAGGACAACAACTCATACAACTTTATTGTCGAGATTCCCAAGGGCATTGCACGCAAGATGGAGGTGAACAAGGAGGACCGATACAACCCAATCATGCAGGATACGACGCACAACGGCACTCGTGGTCGCGATTACCTGTACGGTGTGCCCTTCTTCAACTATGGTCTGTTCCCACAGACATGGGAGGACCCAAGTGTGAAGGACGAGAGCGGTAACGGCGGCGACAATGACCCGCTGGATGTGATTGAGATCGGTGTGAAGCAGCTGCCCATGGGATCGGTGAACCCGGTCAAGGTCTTGGGCAGTCTCGAGCTCGTTGACCAGGGCGAGGTGGACCACAAGATCCTGGTGATTTCCCTCGCCGATGAGGATGCCGACAAGATCAACAGCGTTAGCGACTTGCAGAGCGTGAAGCCCGGCGTGCTTGAGGCGCTGGTAGACTGGCTCAAGAAGTACAAGATCCCGGAGGGCAAGTCAGAGAACGTGTTCTCGCAGGAGAAGCCGACGTCTGCCGAGGCCGCCATCCAGATTGTGGCGGAGACGCACGAGCGGTGGCAGAAGCTCAAGGCAGGAGAGATTGGCGTCAAGGACGAGTTCTGGCTCAACTAGGTTCGTCAACAGAGCGTAAAGCTCATTGTTCGCGAACGTAGCGCAGCCTCTTGAATGAATAAATGCTCGTGTGTTGAATAGGTTCGTGGTGGTGGTGGTGTGCTCGTTTGTCTTGTTGTTGTGTCTGCCTTGCAGCAGGAAGATGTCTGGATCACCAAGGTGCTGGATCTGGTGCTTGTTTCGACCGTTTATGACCACTCGCTCACTCGTCTCTCGTTCCGTTATGGCGCAGGTTTGGCGCCGCTGGCATCGACGATGGCATGGCTCCGTGCTGGCTGCGTTGCGTTCGTCGAGCTCGCCAGTTGACGTGCTAATAGACCGGAAGCAGCCTGTTCTCAGTCGCATCTATGGCTGGATCATTGACCGCAAGCGTCGAAGAGAGTTGAGTCAGACGCAGCACATTGC
Source organism: Phytophthora sp. ST_20190627 (assembly GCA_014706145.1). Lineage (NCBI taxonomy): Eukaryota > Oomycota > Peronosporomycetes > Peronosporales > Peronosporaceae > Phytophthora > Phytophthora sp. ST_20190627. Next base: position 220,007 of record JACBOU010000066.1, read on the forward strand.
TCCGCCGCATATTCGCGTGCTGAGTGTGGGGAACGTCACCTTTGGTGCTACAGGGAAGACGCCATTCGTGCAGTTTCTGATCGACTACGTGCTGAAGCAGGAGAGTGGAGGTAAAGTGCCGTTGCTCTTGACTCGTGGGTATGGTGACGATGAGTGGCGAATGTTAGCGAATCAGTTCCCTGCCTGCGAGTTGGCGTTGGGGGGCGATCGTGTGGCAATAGGAACAGCGAAAGTGAAGGAGCTAGGGGGAGAAGCAGCGCCATTGAGTTGCGTAGTGTTGGACGATGGATTGCAGCAGTGGAGACTTGCCAAGAGCTTGGAGATCGTAATGATGGATGCTTTGCATCCGCTGGGCAACGGTTTGTTACTACCGTGTGGGAGTCTGCGTGAACTGCCTCGCGATGCTATAGCACAAGCTGATGTGGTGGTTGTGCATCATGCGAATTTACTGAACGGAGATGAGTTGAAAGTCTTGATGAAAAGCTTGAGAACGCTGATGAACCCACAGCGGAGTCCAATAGTTGCTACGTCACAGATGAAGGTGGTGGGGTTGGTTCCTGCTGTTAAACTACTTTCAAGAGAAACGAGTGGCAATAGCAGTGACAATACAGTCGAGAAGGAGGACTTGGCTGGTCGCTCTGTACTGGTCGTGTGTGGTGTTGGCAATCCCGAGTCCGTCATGAAAGTGGTGGAGCAATTGGCTCGCTGGGCGCGAGTCGAGATGAAAGCGTTTCCTGATCACCACGCGTTCACTCCAGGCGATATGCACGATATCTCACAGTGGATAAGCGAACTACAGCGCAGTGAAGACGTCGTAGTGGTAACTACGGAGAAGGATTTTGCTCGGTCACCAACGGCAATGGCAAGTCTCGCTGAAAGCCTGGATCTGCGAGTGCTACGATGCGAGCTGGAACTGATGCACAATAGTAACGAAGTCAAGCAGCGCATCGACTCTTGCTTGGGCAGAACACTTGCCGAGGAGGACGTCTGTCAGCGGTAAGTATCACTAATAGGCTAGAGCACTACTTCTTTTTCTTGGCCTTGAATCTGTGCTCCTCCAAGTCGATAATTTCCTCATCTTCCTCTTCATCGTCCTCTTGCTCCTCTTCACTGTCTTCCTCTTGTTTCTCCTCCGCCTCCAGCATTTTGGAATACTTTTGTTTGGCCTTAGCACTGCGCCTGGCCTTCTTGCGTCGTAGCTTGTCGATCTTCTCGCTGCGCTTGCTCAGCGCCCCATTCACGTGGTCGTCCAGCTTCTGCAGCAGCAATTTGCGGGCAGCGCGGCGGTTGCCGTCCAGCGAGCGAGTCTTTTGGCACTGCACCTGGAGTCCCGTAGGCACGTGCGTTAGCAGCACGCAGTTGCGCACTTTGTTGATCTTCTGGCCACCTTTTCCTGGTAATGACAGCAATTAGAGGACAGAATTAGTTGACGCTAACTAGTTAGGGTAACAGGTAAGAGGACGCACCGGAGCCTTTGACGAAGGACTCGCTCAGGTCGCTCTCGCTCAACTGGACGTCGATGCGCTGCTTGGGCCTGTCAGCGCTGAACTGGCGCGTGGTTAGGAAACCATTACTCAGTGAGGGCACATGTAGCAAGCGCTGGCGCCCGCATAAGGCCCGCGAGGTGGCCACCGAGTCCTTGAACAGCCTCAACATGGACCGTAGAATTTTCGACCTATTCCGTATGCTTTTACATGGCAAGTTTTCAAGCTGAAAAAAGACGAATTAACAAGTTTTCATGTCCCAGTACTTAAGTATACGTATCTAGTAGACCAATTAGTGCGAGTACTTTTTGCAGAACAAATTTCATTCATATAAATCCCGCCTCGGTGGCTCCGCTAAAAAATAATAATAACGGACGGATAACTTACCGATGGATATTTTCCGTAAATTATTTAGATTCTAGCGGATTTTTGCTGTTCCAAACCCTGCGATAGTAAGCACTTTTGCTGGAATAACTCCAGGTATTGGAACTATATCCGCTGTTCCAAGAATATTATCCCGTTGAGCAACGACGACCTTCGATATTCCACTGGATCTAAATTTTGAAACATCCAGCGGAAATCTATGTAAAAATCCGTAATTTATTCGGAATTTATCCGGAATTTCTTTGCTCCATTCCAAAAACTAACTGTAAAATTCTCTTTGCCTAAAAACTTGATCTTCATAATATGAAGATGCACTGCGTTTTTCATCATCTTCCTTCCCTGCAGTATGAAGACATGTATAACGTTCATAAAATCCAAGTCTCTCATTTCAACTAGACACGGTGCCCTCGCAGGTGCGTCTCCTTCTTTCCTCGTGCTGTGATCATTAAATCCAATCAAACTGAAAGTAGTACTTCAGTCGGAGATCACGATAAATGGGATCGGAAACACCCTTCATACACAAATATATTGTACTTCACGAATTCTATCACCACGAGGGAGTTTGGCTCAGTCGACAAGAAAGTGGTTTGCATTGCAGCCGTAAAATCCATAATTTGCTTTCCATTCCACACTCGATTCTATAAGACAAGTTTCTGGGCTACATGTACCACCAGTCATTCGATAGAAAAATAGTGTATTACTCCCAGTGTTGGCAGTAGAGAACGAGTTGGACTTAAGAAAATCTAAGAAATATCTGGATAAACAGAAAATATATGACGGATAAATTACCGGCGGATACTCAATACTCAAGTCCAGTCTCGCAACTCCAAGGAGTTTATTTTGAAGGCGTCAACAACGTGCCTCATAACTCCAGAAACTAAGTGGTTCGATCGAGTATTTGTCACCTCGATGCCACAAGCGAGGGGGCATCAATGAGAAGTTGAACAGGATACTTGAGTTTGCGCTTGGATGAATGATTTCCAGATCATAGTCGATGAAACGTATAATTTGCTTTATAAGGTGGAGCGCTCGAGTAAGGACTACAGCTATATTTCTGCGTAGCGTAGTAAATTCGATGCTCGGAATGCAATGCAATGCACAAGCAATTATAGCGACAGGACTGGCCAGGGTAGTGCTAAGCTGCCGCTTTGTCACCATTGCTGGGCGTTTCGTTCGCGAAAATTGCAGGTACTGCAATGTAGCTTGACGTGCCGGCCTTAGCGAACGGGATTGGGCTAAGGAATCCAATGATAGCCAACTGCAGCTCCAACAACGTCGACTGCGGTCACGTAATGCGAATACGGCTCGTCAACTGGAGGACGACCACTGAAAGCATATCGTCCGTTTCGCCTGTAAACGAATGCATTACCGCACGATCCTGAACTCGAAGCCATCACGTACTCGCTTTCAATTCAACCAATTCGAGCTTGGATATCGTAGGTTTCACGTCATAAACGTTCCCATGTAATCGTCTGAAGTTACTTGGGACAGGATCGCCGTCCGCTTCATTCCAACTTCTGCGGCCAACGGAACAAGTTCACACCACAAGGCAGGAACCAAGTCGTACTGCTACAATGGACTGGATACGCATCATTGCTGGGTCAAACCAACATCCTTCGAATCCACGTTTCGTCGCACCAAAGAATACGCCCTTCGAACTTGCACAGCACTACGTCCCCATTCTCAAATGGCTGCCCAACTACAAAATCGGACAAAAAAAAATTTGACGTTGTAGCTGGTATCACCGTCGCCATGATGCTCGTCCCGCAAGAAGTCTCGCTATCCACCATCATGCACGTCCCGGCGCACCACGGACTCTACACGGCCGCCACCTCACTGCTCATTTACGCGCTCTTCGGATCCAGCACTGTACTCTCCGTCGCCAGTGGATCTGAAGTAGCGCTGCTAACGGGATCTATCCTCGAGCCAATCGAGGACGAGAAGGAGCGTATCGCCACCGGCATCATGATCGCCTTCCTCAGCGGAACCATCCTGCTACTCGTTCGTATCTTCAACCTCAGCCAGGTCGCTGACTTCTTTTCCAGACCGGTCATGGGTGGATTCATCTCAGCCGGTGGCCTGCTCATCATGCTCTCGCAGTTCCAGAACGTACTCGGCGTCAAGTTCGACTTGCAGGATTACCCCGTGCAGACGCTTTACCAGAACTTGAAAAACCTAGGTCACGCCAACAAGAACGCGTTGGCGGTCGGTCTCATCTCGATCGCCTACCTCATCGCTGTAAAGCTGATCAAGAAGCGCTTCTTCCCGTTGCCTGTGCTCTCTCAGCTGTTTGAACACGAACCATCCGCAAAGTACCCAGCAAATGCTAACCCGTCCAGCGACGTACTTACTTCTGAAGTGGGCGCGGTCAATGCACACTACGACAACGGAAACAGTCATGGCTTTTCGCTGACCGATGAGCAGTTCGTGAATATGGAGAGAGAAAAACACCAACTTCAAACTGCACGCCACCATACAAGCGCAGCACAGCCTCCTAGGTCCAAGCCAGTGCTGGTCGCTATCTTCCTCGCTCGTACACTCTGCGACCTCGGACCTCTCGTCGTCTGCATCTTTGGCGGCATCGTCGGATACCTCCTGGGACCAAAGGCGCTCAAACTCACTGGGACCATCCCCGGAGGATTCCCTGCACCCGTCGTACCCTGGTATGGATTCAACGACGGACTCATCGACGGAGGACGATTCGGTACCATTCTGCTCAACTCCCTTACCATCTCGCTTGTCATCTTCCTGTCCAGTATCGCTATGGTCAAGCGCCTTGCCATCCAGCGAGGAGAAGACATCAACACCGAGCAGGAACTCACCGGTATCGGCATCGCCAGCGTCGTCTGTGGATTCTTCCAAGCCATGCCACCCACCGGAGGTATGTCGCGCACAGCCGTCAACATACAGAACGCGCACACGCAGCTCGCCTCCATTATCACCACACTCATCGTCATCATCGCGCTGTACACGCTCACTGGAACGATCTCCTATCTCCCCAGAGCCACACTCGCATCCATCATCATCGTCGCGGGATATACGCTCGTCGAATTCAAGGAGGCCAAGTGGCTTTACCGCGTCAAGCGCGACGAGTTCTTCGTGTGGGCTGCGTCCTTCGTTCTCACGATCGGTCTGGGCGTGCTCGAGGGCCTCATTGGATCCATTATCTGCTCCGTGCTGGCACTCACGATCAAGACCAAGCGCTCCCCGGTGGTCATTCTGGGCGAACTTGAGAACGGAAGCCTCGTGGACCGAGGGCTGTTCCCGGACGCGTGTCACCTGGATGGCATCGTAGTTGTTCGCGTGCAGAGCTCACTCTACTTTGCGAACTGTGAGCGTGTAGCCCTGTCCATCGAGCATGAGATGGTTCACCTGGCCAAGCAGGGTGTTTTGACTCGTGGTGTGGTACTCGATGCCTACCACATGAACGATATGGATGCCACTACGATCCAGGTGCTGTCCGACACACAGGAAAAATTAGCTGTCCGTAATGTGCGCTTCTCCATTGCGAATGCTAAGGGCCACCTCAAAGACCTTCTGTCGGCTACGAACTTGCCAAAGCGTCTGCTGAGTGAGAACCCCAGCATTTCAGTGGAAGATGCCATTCGCCTGCTTCGTGCTGCCACGCCTTCAGCACTGAAATCTGAGGCTGAGCACGTTTAGAAAACTTCAACCGCAATTTTTACATGCTCTGCAACTTCACCAAGTTTTTTTTCTCCTTCAGTACGAAGTGAATTGAAGTAGCTTCCAGCGTTCTCTTCTTCATGCACCGTATGTGGTACAATAGCCTGTTCTTGTGTATCGGTTCAGGTGCCCCAGTACTCCACTTCAAAAAGATTCGATTGTCGATAATAGCAATCTCTCCATCGTTGTGTGCCCCATACGATCGTACCTTTGGCTTCCACAGCATGAGAAATTCCCATGACCCAGACATCCGCAAGTAGTGAGTGACTCACGAAAAAACTTTATCATCAACATTGTCGAGACTGTAGCGATAGGTCTGCATCTAATCACCGCAATAGTGGCAATGTGAACACAGCAACCTCGCCACACATAGCTTGCCTCGGTCGATTTCTGGATTGTTAAGGGAATAAAATCACGTTTTCTAAAGCACAGCGGGCCTTTTATATGTTCTCGCCGTCGGCGCATCAAGTCTCGAGCGGTACCAATTTGCCTGTTTTGGGGTCTACGCAAAACTTTTCGTCGTGCTTCTTCAACCACTCCTCGTACTCACGCGCCTCAGGGTGGAAGTGGCAGACCTGCTCAAACACTGCGTTTTGCATCGCTGCTTTCGTCTCATCCACGTATTCATTGGAGTCGTCAATTTCTCCGACAAATTGGTCCTCTTCCTGCTCGGCTTCATCGTAAAAGAACGACTCGTCATCTCCAATACCATCGCCCACAACTGACCGAAACGCCTCACGTAAATACGGGTGCCGAAGAGCTTCGAGAGCTGTGATACGCTCCTTCGGGTCATACGCGAGCAACTTCTCCAAAAGGTCCAGCGCCTGCTGATTTGCATTTGGGTAAAGCTCTTCAAACGGAATTTTCGAGCGCCGCCGCTGACGATGGACCCACTTTTGCGCAGCATCTTTGTGGATCTTGGAGATGTAGGAGATGTTCGGCGTGCCGAGCACGTTGAAGATCTTGTTGAGCTGGTTGGTAGTACTAGATCCTGGAAATAGCGGCTTGCGGCCCAGTAGTTCGCCCAAAATGCAGCCAGCGGACCATAAATCAGAGGGTTTGTCGTACCGGCATCCATCCAAAAGAATTTCCGGGGCGCGATACCACCGCGTCACCACGTATTCAGTCAGCTCCACAAAGACATCATCGGGGGAAGCCCCCTTTACCTTTTTCGCCTTGGAATAGTCTACATAACGTGCTAGACCAAGGTCGCAGATCTTGGCTTCGCACGTACTCGTAACTAGGATATTCGACGGCTTCAAGTCTCGGTGGAGGACATTCGCGGAGTGCAAGTACGACAACGCACGCAGAATTTGCCTCATAAAGTGAGCCACGTGTTCATCCGTCAGAGTCTGCGTAGAATGAATAACGCGATGCAAATCCGTCTCCATGAGATCCGTCACAAGGTAAATGTCCTCCAAATAAGAGAGACGCTCGGGTCGAGGGACATCGTAAAGCTGGATAAGATTCGGGTGACTCAGCTGTCGCAGGAGACACAACTCGCGGAGAATCCGCTTTGTATCGGGCAAATCTTGAAACGCGTTGGTGACTTTCTTGATAGCAACGGTCGTACCCGATTCAATATCACTTGCAGCGACAACCTCACCGTAGGTACCAGCACCCACGACCTTGATTAGTTGATACTTCTGGGGGACATCAAAAGTAGTCATCTTCCCTGAAAAAGTGTGGTTGTTGCGGGCTAACCGTGCGAGCTCGCGGTTGTCTTCACTTTTCATTGATGCAGTGTCCGTGCTCACTACCCCATTGACACGTTTTCCAGAAGAATCTGTTCTGCTCCGAATCTGACGGGAGACGTATCGGCCTCCACCCCCCGTTGGAATATCAAATGCTCCAGCAGAGGCTCGTTTATCGGTTCGAATAAACTCGCGCAGATCGTAACTAGACAAACTCTGCAGCAATGCTTCATCCGCAGACCCTCGTCGAGAGTCCACTAATCTGCCATCACTTGCCATACGTCGTAGACCTTGAGATTGGGGGAAATTGTCCACGGACGTAACTGTGGGGCCGAAAATGATACCAAGTTGAATGCGACCGCGAAACACCGTCGGGGGCGCCCAGGATTCCTTGCAATCGTTGTACTGATCACACAAGTTGTGCCAGCGAGGGAGAGCACCATTTGCTTTTGCGTCGGCTGACCCATTCACAAGCGACAAATGAGGTGTGACGTTAATCTTGCAAACGCCCAACAGCTCATCTGGCAGCATGAAGCGACTCTGGAACACCTCTACCTTCAAATAGTAAGTGAAACCTCGAGCGCAGCCCGGAAATTCTAGTCGAAGATTGCTAGACCAGTCCGGATTTAATGTTCCGACTTTACGGTGGCTATCCGGAGTCACCACTGGCATACATTTGCAGGTACCCGTGACGCATCCGCTTGGATCACCAAATTTTGCCACCGCTCGCTCTCCGGAAATCCCAGCTGCACGTCTTAATCCACGGAAAAAGCGAGTTCCTTTAGATGGACGGCGACTTTCTTTATGAGAACCATTGAGTGACGAATTGGTAAGCTCATCCGACACATTTTCGCCTTCGCTCAGGTTTAGTCCACGTAAAGTTTGCTCCATGTGAGTTCCTTCCTCGAGAATGCATCGCGCATATACCGGGTATCCCTTCTTGGAAGCAGGCGCGGACTGAGTACTGCCTTTAGAGGGATGCTCATTTCCATTCTCTGACACATGTAGCTGCTGGGCCTGCAAAATCTGAACGTAAAACGTTCCTGGGGGTATTGAGTGAGAAATAGCCGACGCCTCGCCAGGCAAAACGAGTCGAATATTTTCTCCACGTGGAGCGTCATCGAATGCAACTGAGAGTGCAACCGCATCTCCGTTCAGATGCCAGCGCACCAACCTGTCTTTGTGATCTAGCCATAGCTCATGCACAAAAAGCTGTGTTACCCGGCGATTGTCAGTGTCAAGCAAGTTGTACGTCTCCTTTCCCGTGACCACAAGACGTCTTGTCCATTGAGACGATGGCGTCGATGCACTGTCAGGGGTCGACTTAGGCGCCTCAGTCGCTTTTGGAGAAAGAACGTAAGAATCGACCGTGATTGGAGACGGTGTAAACGCGTCATGATGAGCACCCGTTTCATCGACGCAATCAGCATCGCCACGTACCAACTCAATAACGTCCAGAAGCGAGAAATTATCCACCGTGACAGTGTCCAGTAGCGTCGAGATAAAAAGTAGAACTCCATCGTACCGACGGTATTGGCCCCAAAACGGCACAATCGGAGGAAAATTCGATGTCACGACGATATCTGGGTGCATGCTCCGGAATAGCAGCGGGAAATTGCCAATTTCTTGACGCAATAGTGCACCAAGTAGCCGATAGAATTTGTGGGGCTCCAATGGTTGTGATGCAAACGCAACGTACGGACGCGTCACCTCCGGCGCCTTGGAAATCGCAATCTGCCATGAAACAAGCAACACAACGTTAACTACAAGCTAAACCGAGATCACACAAGACAAAAATCTTACGCTGATCGCTCGTTTCCACTGCTCTTTTTCAAACGCTGTCCGTGAGCTCAAGTGGTTGATGTGGTTTCCTTCTGCAACCACACGAAAGCCGTTGGGTTTCCCCATATCTTCATCCTCAATGCCCTGTAGCTGAATCCTCCCGATAAGCTTCGTGTTAGAGATAAAATCCTCTCGCGTCTCGTAAAACGCCAACGTGTCCTCTTCCAGCACGCAATACGTCGCTTTCCAGCTTATGAGCACGTCGCTCTTTTTGCTCAAATAGCCTTCAAACGAAATATCTCGATCTGTACGATATCGAATGGTATGTGATCGTCCACGCTCAATAGGTCGTGGCACCGTCAGTGGTCTTGCTACCGGAGGTGCAGACGTTGTCCGTCTCGGTGGCGTCACAACTGAAGCTGCTGAAGACGCCGGTGGAGTCATCACTGGTGGTGTGGATGGTGCCACCGAGGACGTATCTGAGTCTGTGGTTCCTTCATTTTCACTCTCTTCAAGGAACAACTTGCTCGTGTCTGCACTCCTTGGCTGTGGTCTCCTGGGAGCACTTCCTGGTTGAATACGTTGTTGCAATATACTCAAGAACGCAGCCATCCTCGTACGATGCACTGGATCTGTGTTCTTAACTGTAATTCCAATCTGCTCTGAGTCGTGCAGTTGCTCCATCCGGACAAGTAGCACCGTCTTAAGCCCGTAATTGTCCGAGATACTCGCGTACGCGAGCACCACGAATGAAAGCTCCGATTTCTGTGGGAAAATTACGAGATCGTTCCCCAGAGTCTTGAGGAATTGCTGCTGGAAGCTGTGACCTCTTCTGTCTGTTGCTGTGTTTGCTTGAGTCTTTACTGTTTGTTTGTATTTGGTGAAGGTGCAACTGGAACTCACGTGTTGTGTAGCGTTAAGCCACAGCTGCTCGAATAGCTCTATAGCCATCCAAGGTTGCTCGATCTTCTCCATCTCCACAGCGACGTCTTCCTCCTCGTCCAGCGTTAAGTTGCTCTCACGACGTCGCATCATGGTACTGCGCATAATTGTACCAAAAAAGGGGTACACTTACTGAGTTCGGTCTCTTGAGAGCTACAGGGCACGGTGAGAGGCGGTGAAGGCAGCGATAGATAGAGAACGATGTGGGGAACACGTAGAGCGAGGAACGACACCGAGAGAAGACCAGGGAGACGAGAAAGAAGAAGGTCAATGCAGACCGCCACGCTGTGTAGAGGGGCGGCGTTGCAGATTGAAAAACAGTTGGACCTGGGGAATAATATAACGGATTCGACAGGGTATGTAGCCATATTTCAGATGGCTACATCAATGATGAGTCATGGCTACATTATAACGGACAGTCGCTCGAGTTGAAGACGTTCAAGTGATGAAGCATGAGGTATGTTATTCATCTTCTCTACAGTTAATGTTTCTTTGTTTGTCACTCTTTGTGATATTGTAGCAGTGTGTGTCGTGTGTAGCTCTTCAGCAGGAATTATTGCAACTACGAGAGTTGAGTGAGCAACGAGCTCGTCAGGACCACGACCAGTGTGTTGGGGTGTTCCAGCAGATGCAGGAGCTGGTGAGGCTGAACGAGTCTTTGGCTCGCAGTTGCAATCGTGCAGGAGGACGTCAAGTTGATGTGACCACGTTAAAGTGCGGTAGTAGCATTGGTAGCGATTCAAGTGAAGAGGTTGAAGACGACGAGGCCGACAGTGCACAGATCCAGATCCAACGCTTGCAAACCATCATCGTGCACCAAGCGAAGGAACTTGACACGTTCCGACGAAGACAGCGAGACGCTACGGCCGACGACCGAATACAACCCGTAATTACGAGACTTTTGGAAAGCCAACGCGTGGAGGATCAACTTGGTCTAGACTCTAATTCCGACGACGAGGAGGTTCAGGACAACGAGGATACGCATAGTGAACACCGATCAGTAGCGAGGCGACATGCTAACCAACTGCACAGACTTCCCTTGACCTCATTGCACGCTCAACTGAAGGGTAAGGACCTCCAGTTGCAGCGTCTTCAGCAGATCATCGCAAAGTTGGACACCCGCTTCGGACAGCTCATCGACAGTAAACACTCCATGGCGCTGAACTTCCAGCAAACAGCTCGAACGCAGCAAGCGCATCTGAAGAAGTACTCAGCGTATATTCAACAGCAAACAGCGGAGAAGAAAGCACTGGAGCGACAACTGCGCGAGCTCAAAGAATACATCGACGTGCTGGAGAAGAAAGTTGTTAGTTTGTCTCTTCGAACCGGCAATCGACATGAAAGAGAGATAATCAGCGTCAAACTGCGCGATGTCACGTAGGTCCTTCAGTTTCTTGCTCTCTTACAACGAGCCAAAGCTACGCAACCGTTCTTTGAGTCTTTAGTTGCAGTAGATCCCAACTCGAGACGCCATCACATGGCTGCTTCAAGGATATCCTGCTTCAACAAGCCAAGCCGATTTGCAGCCATGGATACATCGACGAAGAATAGCATGGCTGGACATGGAGGTTGTGTATATCGTAGACTTATTTCATTTATTTGAGAGCATTAGTACTTCACACAATTTAGGCCTCAATGCCGAGACGTTTGAGCACGTCCTCCATCGTATCGTCCTTGTTGATGTTGCTAGCGTTCTCGCAGATCTTGACGTAGGCGTTGAAAAGCTCACTTCCGACCTTCTCGTCCACCTTATGGGCCAGTGAGTAGTTGAACGAGTTGACAGTCGAGAGCCAAATAGTCGACGACGTAGCCACGAACGGGATGGCGCAGAAGGCGAACATGTCCTCAACCTCAAGTACACCGTTAGAAGCCAGAATGTGTTTCTTCTTGTAAATGTACCGACCGAGGTTGGAGATGGTGGCGTCACCCGTACACGAACTCGGGATCTTAAAGTCGCCCAGCAACTCACCAAGCTTGGGTTTAATAAGCTTACGGTCCATGAGGAAGCACGGCATAGCCATCTCCAGAAGTTTATCACCCTGTTCAGCCATCTGCTTCTTCGAGGTGCGAGCCAACTCCCAGAACTTCTCAGTCTTCATGTTGACACCTTCAGTAGCGAGCCACTGGAGTGGGGTGTTGGTCACGTACAGACCCACCTGACGTTCCTCAGCAGGATTGGGTACACGCTGACGCATATTGTAGCATATGTCCGCCACGAACCGGAACGGGTCGTCAGTCTCCTCGATGCCCTTAAGCTTATGGTCAACTTTACTGGCATGGTAGAAGGCCAACACCAGCATGGGGATAAGAGCCCCACCTAGTGTGACACCTTCCTCCTTGCATTTACGCAGAGTATCACGCATGTTTGTCGGGTTACCAGCCTGACTGAGTAACGTGGTGCTGTTCTGTTCAAAGGGGATGCCAAAGTCCTTCTGGTCCTCACGCGGGGTCAACACAGGTTTGAACACCTTCATGAAGTTGACGAAAGCTGAACCGCCTACGAACGCGAGCATTAACTTGGACAGTGGCTTGAGCCACCACGGACCACCCGTGAACCACATCTCGTAGAGTGACGGACGTAGTGGGAACTCGTTAACGGGTTTAATCGCTTCGATTGAGAGCAACGCGATCTCTTCGAGCGTATCGTTGATGAAGATCTGACCTGAGTCACCGTCTGACATAATGTGGTCTGAGAAGACGAAGAAACGAGCTTTACCCTCCGCCTTGTTGACCCATACAGTGAGGTAGAACATGAACTGTGTGAACCGGTCGAAGGGGATGTGAGTCTCGGTCTGTACGAACTGATTCCAGTTCTTCCAGGCCGAAATGTCCTCGTTTGAGTCGGAGATTTCACGAACACGCAGTAGATTCTTGGTAGCGACATCGTCCAGCGTGATCTGTGGCTGGACTTCGGCTGTGAATTCCTCGTCCTTGACGACCAACGCACGTAGACGCGGGTGGCGGTTGAACGTGCGCATGACGGCAGTTGGTAGGAACTTGAGCATTTGATCCATATCACCACCGATGGCGATAGCGTGGCAGCATTTGACGGACACATCAGGTTCAGCGATACCGAAGCGTTCAATGGCACGCAGAGGGAAGCGACGCTTGTCACCGATAGCGGCTTCGGTTGATATGCAGCTCATGTCTTGAGGTTGGTCGGGACTTGTGCAGTGCTGAGCAAATTCGGATGTGTCATGGCTCGGAGGAGAAGCATCGCAACGTCCAGCTGGGCCGGAGCGGAGACTTTGATGCGGTGGTGCTGCAGGGATTGGCGTCAGCACGTGGAGGTCCATGGCGTCGACGCCTCGACGGCTTTTCTGTCTTGTACTGTAAATGCTTGCTCGTCATAAGGTGACAGGCGCAGCAGTGCGCGAAAGCGATCTCGATGACATTGGGATAGGCGCTGCAAACGAGCCGAGGTGATCAGATCAGCAAGACACATCGAGACTTGAAGTGTCAAAAGCTGACAGGGATGCAGCGAAAGTATCTTTGCGAATGGTGTCGAGTATTGTTGGTGGTGCATACATGTATGAATTTTCGACACCTCCAAAGCAAATTAATTGGAGATTCATTCATGACGACATGAAGGTCTGAGCTCTGCGAATTGTCGAGACCGCAGACTCCGGATGATCGCCGAGGGAAGCCGTTGTCGCCTTGTGTAGCCAAGTGTCACAAACTACCTTACAGAGACGCGGCACCACAATGCCAAACCTGATCTGGTTGCTGCGGTGCAAGACTGCAAGTTGCCTCAGTGCAGACGTCCTGGAGTCTTCTTGTAGAACTCCTCACCACAATGTACACTTTTGTTTCGCCCCGCTTGAGTATGTCGGCAAATTACCGCGTACATGTGGAGGACTCTGCAGGTGATGAACTTGGAATTTGCTCACCGAAATCAAGATCGGGGCAACGAGCAGAGCCCACGGGTTTGAACAGGGTCATGCGGAGACCGGCGTTGGGATCGGTTTCGACAGGACGCTGCGATTGTGAATTGCGCTCGGTCGAGGGCCGACCCATCAGGATCTCACAGGAGCAAACAAGTGGGTGCGGGGACACTGAGCGCGTCCAGCACGACCAAACCACGTGTATCGGCAACTTGCCAAAATTTGGTCGCAGATCGTCGTGCCCATTATGTCCCCGCCCTCGGGTCGCCTCGACGAAACTCGTAGTATACCAAGCGAAAGCCCTTCAAACACTTGAGTTGGTTCGCTCGTCGCGGCGGCGGGAATGTGCTCCATGCTTTCCGTGAACCGCTTAAAATCGTCGTCCTTTGGTGCAGTATTCCCTCCCCAGGTTTTGCTTGCTTGGGCTACCTCTATTATCCTGTAAAACTATCCACGACATGGAAGTGTACATGTACGGATGTACGTCCTCTTATCTACGGGTGAATTATTTTGATATCCCATATGATAATACCATAAGTATTAATACATGTACCGGTAGAGATATTTATTATACTTAAACTGTATTAAGAGCCTAGGAGCAGCTTAATGGTTACGCAATTTATCCGCGTTTGGAACAACGAAAACGGGATAATCTAAATATATTACGTATAAATTACCGATGGATTATCCATCATGGATATTCCAAATTGGAATTTCCAATGCCACTGGTAATTTATCCGTAAGTTATTCAGATGTTAGCGCTGTCCCAAACTCCAAATACCGAAGTTCTTCAATGAAGTAGCGCGCTGTCCGAGTTGTCGAATCACTCGTGAATACCAGACGAATTGGCTGGTGAGTGCTGTTCTGGCGAAGTATGCTTCTTTGCACGTTGTATAATGTCGATTTATATATATATATATATTACAGTGAAAACTCTGCTGTAATTCACAAAATCCAGGCGCCCAAGCACATCGAGCATTGTGTCATTGGGGCCGATGCAGCTGGCGTTCTCGCAGAGCGTCACGTATGCCGCGAAGAGCTCCTTACCTTCTGCGTATTCAGTGTGTGCGATGGAGTAGTCGAGTGCTTTTAGCGACGTCACCCACAAACCCACAATGTGGAAGTTGTTCCAAGGAACGGCACAGCAGCGAACGTGTGCAAACTCGCAACTTGAAGCATCCCGGTCGGGGCCAGAATATGCATGGGCTTGTAGCTGTAGCGCCCGATGCTAGAAATGGTGGCGTCCCCCGTGACAGAGTTGGCGATGCGGTGGTTCTTGAGGAAAGAGCCCCGCTCTTTCGTTTTCAGTTTGCGGCCCATCACTGCCGCATATTGAAGCACATGTCCACCGCCAGTTTGAACAGCTCCCCCTTATCTTCACTAGCCGCAGTTTCCTTCGCGTCGAGCAGCACACTCGTGGCTTGGCACTTTGAGACTCGGTGGCGATGCAGCTCATGGTCTCGGGGGCTTGGCCTGTAGTTATAGAGGCGACTTTGATAGTAACTTTGGACCTAGACATCAACAACCCGAAAAATGCAATATGATGGACAAAAGCTCCAGTTGAATCGACAAGGTGGCAAAAGAGCACCGAACGGAAAGAGATGAGGTGTTTTGTCGGTACGATGATAGTGCTAACGAGTTTGCTACACTTAACTCAGGTTTAGAGTAGATGGTAGCGCTCGCTTGGCCTGGAAGCCGAAGCCACTTTTGCTGAGAGGATGCAGAATTGCTGCCTGTTAGCATGACTTGGAGGAGACCTGTATCACTAGGCATCAATGTTCTGACGACGAAATCGCCGAGATCACGCGAACAATGGCCATTGCGGTGTGGGGATTCGCCGCCAAGTTGGTTGATGTGCTTTAAACCCAACGATCACCCAGCGATCACTGGTCACGGGAGAAGTCTTGAGTTGTTGAAGTAGTCCTCCCCACCGACATTTTTCACTCCTCATCCCTGGGTTAGAAAGAGTTACGGTTCAGCAGCGCGGTACGGAGTAGAATTCTCGCAAGGCGATGGAATGTGCAGCTGATGCAGAGAGCCCTGCGACGCCTGGGAAGCACGTGAGTAGCGAGAAGCGCGCTCCTTGTCAATCTTGATCTTTACGAGTTCATCGCCGTTGGTGGCAGTACCTGGAGTCGCGATCTGGATATGCTCTACGGCATCCCAGCCGAAATCGTGGTTCAGCATATCCAGCGACTGCGAGTCGAGGTTACGAGCCACAAGCGTCTTGCCAGCATCACGGTAACGCATGGCAGACTCACGCAGTGCTGCAACAGCCGAGAAGTCAGCAAAAACACAGTCGACCATATCCAGGATAACCACGTTCGGATCGTGGAGCACGTCGAAGAACTCTCGGAAGGAAGCCACAGACGAGAAGAGGAGCTGGCCCTTCACGTAATAAATCTTAGCTTCCTCGTGGTTTGTGAGCAGTTCATGGTCAGCAGCGCGATCGTGAGCATTGACAACAGCAACGACCTCCATACCCGTACGGAACGTGAGCTGGTGGCCACTCTGCCACCCATTGACCAGACACTGCCAAATAACACCAACGATGACGGCAATGGCCAGGTTCATCGCAGCAGCGAGCACGGTCACAAGAATAATAGCGATGGCATCTGTAACCTTGACCCGGAAAATGAGCTTGAGTGATGGCCAGTAGAAGGTGTGGATGACGATCACGAAGAGGATTCCTGTCAGACACGCCACTGGAACACGCTCAATCACGGAGCTGGCGAAAAACACGACCAGGAAAGTGAAAATGCCGCCCATAAACGATGACAGGCGGAAGCGTGCACCGTTCAAAATGTTGCCATTGGACTGCGCAATCATCGAGCAGCCTCCCATGCCCGAGAAGAAACCACACAAAACGTTACCGATGCCCTGCGCGATACACTCCTTGCGTGTGGCCGTCTGCGAAAGCTGCTCCTTCTTCAGATCGACAACCGACTGCAGCGTCATGAGCGACTCGAAAAGACCAACAGATATGATACTTGCAGCCGTCGACAACACCACACCCCAGTCTTGCACATCACCGAACTTCGGAATAGCAAACGTCGGCAAACCACCGTTCAGCGAAGACGTATCTCCAATCGTGCGCACGTCGTAGCCCAGTAGCGGGCGGTTGATGCCGAACTCGAAACCAACACCAATCACCGCCGCGACCAACGTCGGCGGGATCAAATGCCCAATAAACGGCGTCCTGGGGAAGTGGTGCATGATGGCCATAGTCACCAACACCAGTCCGATAGTCACCCATGTCGTTGGCGACGACACACTCATCCACTTTAAGTCACCTGCAATCTCGCACTCTCCAAACTGCATCGTGTCGCTCTTGCATACTTCAATAGTAGTTTTCTGTGAAATGAACATCATCAGTGCCAGACCATTCAAGAACCCAATATGTGCTGTCCTAGGGATCATCGAGAACAGTTTAGACAGTCCCAATAGTCCGAACAACAGTTCCAGTACACCTGCAATAGTTACAGCTACAAACAAGTGCTGCAGTCGCTCCTCGTACGTCAAGTACGCGAGTGATCCTGTGCCACTGGTGATCGTAGGCATAACCATAGCTACAGCTCCCGCAGCTCCAGCTACTGTCGCTGGGACTCCACCAAAGAGACTCACGGCAAGACCGAGGAAGCCTGTGGCGTACAGACCATTGAGAGGGTCCAGATTGGCCGCGTAGCTGAAGGCCACAGTCTCTGGGATCATGAGCAGCATAGCAGCCACGCCACAGAGCATTTCACGCTGGAAGATGAGCAGATTCTGCCAATAGAAGCGCGTCGAGTCCTGTACGTCACGTTGCAGTTTGTGCGTCATCTCGGTGGTCGACACTTGTGGTGCATGTGCATGTTGGTGCGCAGTACGGATTAGTCGACGGAGACCGTGACCAACACTCTCGTCCCAGTGTGCGCGTAGTGAGTGTGTGTTGTTGTTAGCTTCTAGTGTCGTGTATTGTGACGACTTGGTGGGTGGTGGGAAGAAGGCGGAGGTGGCGGACTCGCCGCTAAAGTGAGGTGTAAGCCCCTGCTCGACGTCTTCAGCCTGACTGCTCACCATTTTGCGCGCTGCGGGGACTGAGCACCACAAAATAACGGCAAGTGTTAAAAATAGACGCTATGTCCGAGTGATTATGTCGCATGTGATAAATAGTATGGGTATTTCCTGTTTAGTTGATTATCAGGGGCTGTTACATCGGGACACAAAAATGCATAGACGAAGCAGATTCGCTTCAACAACACGAATACCGCCGGAAACCCCCCAGCCACTCGTTACGTCGCGCTGTGCTTCAGAAAGTGACTGCAGTTTTGATGAGCAGACAGACACGTCAAAGCAACGTAGCGAGAGTGTCTTTCACGTTGTAGAGTTCGCTCGTCAACACTAGCACCTTCCTTCGTTATGGTCATGGAGCAGGGGGCACGTTAATGGGTGTCGGGTGGGTAGCTACTGGATGAATCCGGTACCATCCCCGTACTCGATCATTGCAGGATTCTCGAATGTTGGTCATGGAAAGCCGCCTGGAGTTATGTGGTCTCTTCACGGCGCTGAAAATGCTGTCGTCAGTAGGGCCGCCCCCAGCTCTCTCGTGACGAGATTCAAGACGGAAGTTCCCGCATTGCAGCTATAATAACTTGGAGTAGACTCATTTGAAGCAGAATCATCTCGTTTCACGAGCTGTCAGCAATTACATCGCTAGCATCGATGATATCGCTTTAAAACAGCATCTTTTGTTTGTCTATCGCTTTAGAAAGCGGTCACCTTCGCAGCGGAAGGAACGCTGTGGTGGATTGAGTTAAGCCTCAACGGGAACCCCATCGCAAACATTCGCCAACGTCGGTCATCAGCGTCAGTAAGCAATCCGTCGAATGGTGTGTCAACGATGATACCGCCTCACTACATGTACCGTTGGGGGCACCACCCCGAAATTGCTGGTGTGAAAGTCGTGGAGATTGCGCATGTACATTGGATACATGCATTCTCGTGTACTGTAGCTCGGTGAGCCCGTTCGTGAGGACAAGATTCGAAGTATTACTAGGTTTAAATAGCAGAAAATCGCAGCTCGATCACCGTAGCAGTGAACCTACATTCAATTAAGAAGGCAGCCATGGGTAGCACTTCGTAAGAACGCATTGAATTAAAAATATTTATCTCTGCCAGTCACTGGAGTTCGGCACAGGAATTGATTTTTTTGTTAACGAACTCGTGGCTTTGGTCTCAGTTGACGACAAACCTACAAGCCACACACGCGTCGAGGAGACATAGTTCTGCGTTCTGTCGATCACTCACCAGCATTCCTACCAGTATGCAACAGCAGTCTCTGACCCCTCGGAGTCTTCCCCTTCTTGCAGTGGGCAGGGCAAAAATCGACTCGTGATCTCCTCCACATTGGAATGCCGATGATGCGTCTTCCAGCATCGAGGTCTTGCATGATTTCAAAACAACGAGTGTGGACCGAAGTTCTTTCGGAAGGGTTTAGAATAGTTCTCAATGGAGCCAATGCATTCAGCGTGGTGCACGCACGCATGCGATCATCTCCATTTGCTCGTTTGCAGCCCTGTCGTTATAGCCAACAATTTGCGCACTCTCGAACAAGGCAATGTTGCAAAGTTTCACCGAGTCGTCGTCATCTGTTCCGTCGGATATCGTCGGAAGTAGCGGGGTTTTGGTCTTTTTCAGAGCAGCTCCTTGTTCTTCATCCGCGAGAAGGGAGACGGCGCCTAGTGTATTTGAGTCGTCGCAGTTCAGGTACAAGTTGGCCAGCCCACCACTGATGTTGTACGTGTGGCTGTAGTTGCCCAGATCTTTGGCGTCCACATAGTCAGCGTACTTGTACGGCAGATCTTTGAAGAATGGATACAGCATATTGTTCGGGTCCTGCCAAACGTTCACGTTCGTTTTGCCATCGTTGGCCAGTGCGCGCATCGTGATATTGTCGGAACCGCTGAAATTTCCTCCGCCCGATCGAGCACAAGACGTCCAGAACCGAGGATCACTGCTCATAGCTGTGGTAGACAGGAAGTTTTTTTCATCTCCGTTCTTGCACTTGAGGTAAATCGTCTGGAGCAAGTCGATGAGCGAGTGGTGCGCATAGAAGATTGGATCGACAGGGGCCTGGAAAGACACCATGATGTCACCCATTGCGTTGTGAACAGCATCTTCGAATGAAAAAAACCTTAGTATGTCGCTTAAACCGCTGCATCAACTACCGGTGCATGAGTTACGTACTGTGAATGCCTCTTTCAACGGCTGACGTGAAGCTCCCGGAGTCATTAAAAGTGAACACTTGCTGATACACGGAACCAAACGAAGCTACAGTCGGATATGTCGTAGCGCTCAAGTATTTACTACGCGTTCGGATAATGCAGTGAGCACAGCCCGTGTTGTTCCCACAGAAGTGGTAAGCCGGTCCTTGGCTCACGCACACCGTCTTGGTTGTGTAGGGGATGCTTGTCCCGTAGACTGACAGAGTCTTGGCCACACCGGTGGTCGTCCCTCCGAAATCCGCGACGATAGGCGAACACCCTTCAATGCTGGCGCAGTTGCTGCTTGCTTGGCGTGCTGAACCCGAGAGGTGGTCCCAGTACGGCAATGTGATGCATTGATACGTGGTGTTGAGGCTGCGTAGCATATTCTCGTAGCCCAGCAACAGCATCCGGTGCCAGTAGATGAAGACGCACGTTTGATGCGCCTCGAGACCCGTGAGCTGCTCGGCGTGTATTTGCACGAACTTCTGGTGGAAACCTCGGTCCATTGCGACGCCCAAAGCCTCAATGTACAGCTCCTTCTCCGCGTCGGTGTAAGCGTCCCATGACTTGCGAATGCGGGGCTGCGAGCAGGACGTTCCGACTTGTTGCCCTTTGGTAGAACTGGCAAGATACAGCAGCATAGCCACCAGTCACAGCGTGAAAGCTCTCGTGGTTAACATGCTTGCCAGAAGCGTGTCAAATTGAATCAAATTGAACAATAAAAAAAAATGACACGCTAAGAGGGTCCATTGGTGGCCAATCAGCGAGCGCTCGTTGAAGATCTCGCGACGGTTGAAGATCGCGAAGATATTCTTGCCAAAAAATAGACCTTTTACCAAAAAATACCTTTTTGGGTATCCGGGATGCAAATAGTGTTCGCGATGCTGTGCTTGATTCATAGATCCGTGCCGAGTTGTTGCGCTCGGGCGTTGTAGTCTTGGACATCCGTCAATTTGGCATCCCAATTCGACCCGACGGCCTGAGTTGACCAGCTCTACCTAAAATTCGCTTTGAGGGAGCGAAGCCCTGCGCTAATGATGATCAATCACAGTCGCAGTAAACTGTCATTACCTCAGCACACCACCAAAAGCCCAATACTCTTGAAAAAAAATTGCGTCATCATACCAATTGTCTATTGCCGCAGGTACTTCTCTGTTGCCCCAAAACCTTGACCAAATCATTCGAAATCGAGTCTTATCTAAAAGGTTGGTTAGGCTTCCTGGGATAGTTGTTGTGTCCGTCCGATCTTTCCTAGGGGGATACCCCAGTCTTTCTCTTCCCAGAGAGCACTCGATGGAACCACAAAGTCGTGCGGCACAGCACGATCTCCATGTAGCTGCTCGAACGTAGTTAACAATGGCTCGACGCACTCGTTCCACTTGGCAATCGGAATCTTTACGTCGAAATTGATCGCCTCCAACGAATCGATCGACCGGACAAGGTAGTCAAAATACGATCCACGGCTCCGAATATTCGCTACAGCAAACCCCAGTTTCAGACCATGCGTCTTCTCTGGCCAAGCTGCCTCCGATGGCACAATGAACACTGTCGGTACCCGGGAATGTCCATGCACCCTGTAGAATGCCTCCAGGGCTGGCAAGATACGGAGTTTCCACTCCTCTTCATAGAAATTCCAAACAAATCCCAACTTCTCTAAGTGAAGCCTGTCTCGGGAAACCTGGACGGAGTAAGCATTTGCACTACGCACTCGATTAACTGTCTCCCCAAGCCTCAGACCCCACGTCTGCTTTGGCCATTGTTTGTCCGACGGTACTAAAAAGCTTCGTGGTATGTGGGTGTGGCCGTTGAGCTGACGGTAAACTCCCAGGGCGGGTAAAATGCGTTCACTCCACTCCCACTCGAAATGGTCCCATACGAACCCCAACTCATCCAGTTCGCTCGTGTCTCGGCCCACACCTAGCTGTTGGCATCGAATTAAATTGACAGCAGAGCCCAGAGACATTCCCCATGCCGCTTTAGGCCATGGAGAAGACGATGGGACCGTAAAACCTGAGTTTACGTTGCAGTGGTCAAATACCTGTCGAAACACCTTTAAAGCGGGAACCAACTTTTCGCGCCAGTCCCGATCGTAGAGTGTCGAGTCGTGGCAGAAACGCAGCCGCTGCAACTCCTGCGAATCAGCACACACCTGCCTGGCAAAGTCTCCTCTACTGCGTATGTTGAGGACCTTGCGGCCCAGGCGTTGCCCCACAGATGATCTGGCCATTTGGGGTCCCCAATAGGAACCTGAAAATCCGCCGGCACATCCGTGTGTCCATTCAACTCGTAGAACCGTCGGAGTCCCGGGAGAACGAATTGGTCCCATTTGTATTGGCTATGTTCCCAGGCAAATGTCATCTCGTCCAGCTCCTTCTTCTGAATTGGGTAAATCTTGAATCCCCCTTCTCTCCACTGTTTCCGCAGCCACACGGCGTGCTTACCCAAGGGATATCCCCACGCTACCTCAGGCCACGATTCATCTCCATTCGGGACTTTGAAGGCAACCGGCACCATCAGATGCTTCCTGAGCTTGAGGAACGTGAGGAACGCTGGTTTCACTGCTTGTTGCCACGCGACGGGGTTGTGCACTGCCAGAGTTGTCCAAGGACCTTCATCTTGGGCTTGGGAGGAGGAGAAGCGGGGCGACGGAGCAGTGATGACGGTCAAGCAAGGGGGGAAAGCGCTAGCGACACGTATGTGTCCTTCCCTCCATGCGTTGGCTGCCATTCTAATTTTTGCTTATAGATTTATGACCTGAGGTCGCACTTTTCAGAAATGCGAAATATCAACTTTCATATCAACCATCCGTTCTAACTCGATTTTTGTTTCTAGCAGAAGTAGCTTCAACTTTTCAAAAAATTGCACGGGCTTTAGAAACCCCACCGAGCGAAGCGAGGCAGCCACACATTGCTCGGCTTAACGTGGTAAAGAGCTCCGCTTGCGGGGCTTGTAACTTTAAAAAGCGAAGGTGTTATTTCAATTCACTGCAACGTCAAGCTACATGTATTTTAATACATGTATAATTCATTTGATTGGCTGAAAAGCGTCTTTTGTAATCATCGGGCAATGCCGCGACTTCTCTCACTCGACGATCCCGGTATTTTCCTAATCTAGGAAACTTAAGCCAGGATGTGTCCCAACTTACGTTTACCTACACCATAACTGCCCGGTCAGTATACGAACCGGTATGGCGAGTGTCCTGACCATCTCTCTGCTCACACATCCAACTGGCTTATCTCCAAAGTTTTCGCCGACCACCGTCCTCGCAAGGGCACCCTCCATAACTTCGGCCGCCGAGAACCAATGGCGACACAAGCGCCGCCGACGGTAAGCTCTGTGTCTCGCGCATCTGCTGATTCCTTCCTGGTTGCTGACAGTGTCCCGTGTGTTTCGTGATGACTCGCAGAATACAGCATCTCGGTCGACCGTGGGTACGGACAGCCTGCCCGCTAGTGAGAGATCTCCGTCCTCTCGTGGGGTCAGCGACAAATCCACTGGAGGTGTGATCAACCTGACAACTCCCCATGAGGGCGAGACAGATACCTCGCCGACTGAGGCTGCGTCTAAGCCGCCGCCGAGTGCTGTGTCGGCTGATGACTCGGCGTCTGAGGTTTGTACGGTCGACGACCGCGCTCCGCCAACTCTGGGAGTTCTACGGACGCTGCTGGCTCAGCAAGAGAAGCGTCGGGCAGAGGAAACGCAAGCGCTGGCTCATGTAGTGGCGTACGCTATCACACACCCGTCTGCCCCGCCTGAAGACCATCATCGCCGGGAGCTGCTGCGTGCTGTATCTCCACAGGCCATGCTGGATGTCTTAAGGGACATCCACCCCACGCAAGATCGCTCGTCGGAGATCACTGAGCTACGCACGGAGCTCTCCTCCGTCAAGGCGCTGAACGATGCCAACCAGCGTCGCATGGACTCTGCCATCGCTGAGAAGGTGGCTCTCTCGTCCATCGCTGAGAAGGAGTGTGACACCTGGAAGCATGAAGTTACCAAGACCTCCCCTCTTGTTACTTCGCCCCGGAAGATTACCGCCGAGTTTAAGCGGAGACGGAGAATGTTACATCCACGCTACAAGCCAAGATTCAGTCAGCGCTCGACATTTCCGCCGAGTTGAACGTTCTTGTACGCGCTCGGGACGCCGAAATCATACGCCTGGGCAAGGAGTTGATTCGACAGAAGGCTGCCTTCACGGTGCTGCACGGAGTGTGGTCCAAGCAATTCACCCAGCTGCAGGAAGTCACTCGTCACATGTGCGACGACAGTGGTTATCGGTTACGCGAGGTCGCCGAATGATTGACTCTCAGCGAGACGTCATTCTTCGTCTGAAGCGTATCATCAGCCGGCTGTAGACTTGCAGGGGTATCCGCTTCAAGATCCTCACCTCGCTGCTGCCTACGTTGGTGGCGTGGACGTCCCTGGCATGGATTTGGCGGATCTCCAGCTCAACGCGCGCCTCTGCCGGGCCCTCGCTGAGAAGTTTCCCGACGCCATGGCTATTCCGGATGGAGAGGGCCGTACGCTGACACTGAGCATCCAGCCTCGGACGTCTCAGTCAGCGACTGCGTCTGCTTCGACCGCTGTTCCCCTTTCGGACTCGGCGACGACTAGTCTCCCGTCATCTGTGTCTGCACCGATTTCCTCCAAGAGACCGAAAACTATTTCCCAGCTTCACCGAGCCAAGCTGTCGACCCTGACCCATCAGGAGCGCCTTCGCCGGTACTCTAATCCAGAGAACCCAACTGCAGCGGGACCACGCCAGCGTCGCTCGTCAAGCCCTCCTCCGCAGCCGTACGCACGCCCGGTTCCTGGGGAAGAGGGATTTGATCCTATACCACGCTTCTGGATCGCGAATTCTTGGCTTCGCTGACTGACGCGGAAGTCAAGTCCAGTTCTCGTCTGACTCGGCGACGTCGCTCTGCTCGCCGGACTCGTTCTGTTTCTCCGGAGCTTGTCATTGGTCGTCCGGCCGGAGAGGAGCAGGCTGCTTACGAGTTTGATGCTCCTGACCCTGTGCCAGATGATGCTTCACTCGGCGAAGCTCCTACCAGCGTCCCGCCGAGTGCTTCAGTTGCTCCATCGTCGTCCCCAGGTCGTTCGTCGTCGGTGAGTGTTCCCTCCGTTACTTCTGCCCTCATCGTGTGGACTCCTCCGGCGTTGGTGGTTCCTCCGGCGTCTGTGGCGGCGGTCCCAGCGTCGGAACCGAGTCCTAAGTCGACCTCGTCGAGTGGGAATTCGCCCAGTTTGTCTGTAGCATCTGTCTCGGCTGCGACTTCGGCTTCTTCGTTGCATTCGCCGAGTGGAGCTTTACCTGTCCCGCCTCCGTCGAGTGTTCCGGTGTCGCCAGCTCGTACAGGCTCGTCGAGCGTACGAACCAGGTCATCGACAGTCTCAGCCAACGTGCCTCCTACCACGGTCTCGACGATGGCACCCACGGTAACTTCCGCTTCGCTGGGACCGCTGTCTCCTTCTGGACGCCCAGTGCGGAAGTCTGCCGCTGTGGCTCGTGGTTTGGTTCAGGTTCATATGGAGAACCTGACTGCTAGCGATGCTGACGCCCTAGGCTCTGATCCCGCGATCAAACATTCGGCTCATGCAACCTCTCAACATCCATTGCAGGTTGACTCGCCGAGTGCTTCTTCCGGAGAGGGTAGTTCGAAGGAAAATGATTCGTCTGCTGAGTCCTGTTACCCCGAGGAAGGGGTCATCTCCTGACGAGAGCATGGGTGGAGGGGAGTCGGAGGACTCCCAGCGTTCTGCGGCTCCTACCACCAAGAGGAGCCTCGAGTCTCAAATGTTTGGAGACAGCGAGGATTCTGACAGCGGTGAGGACGACGCGGGATCTTCGGATGGTTCAAGCCGTGCTTCTCGGTCTCCGCTTCCTGCCCAAGTTCCACCTCCCCGTGGTAAACTGCTGAGTTATCAACAAGCAGGTCGCACCCCACCGATCCATGCTCGTCCGAACGCTGTGGTAAGTCGGTGCCGGGAATCTGCGGCCTCCAAGCGTCGAGCTGGTGCTTCGCCACGTCCTCCGGCTCCAAAACGTGCTCGCTGAAGCACTCAAGTCACCACAAAGGTACCTGCAATGGCCTCGGCGGGCACCACGACTTCCAAGCGCCAGAAATCCTCGTGCTCAGTCGGTGCGGACTCGGCGATGGCTGTGGCAACGCCTGTTCGCCCTACGACTGGTTCTGCTGTTCCCCGAGACAACTCGCAGCTGCCCAAGGTGATGACCCTTTTGCTGACTGAGCTGCGGTCTCGCGCAGCTACCCGCGACACTCGCGTAGCTAGCAATGCTCAATCGCTGAGTCTGCTGTTCCTCCATCCTGGCTCCCAGCGCTGTTGGTCCCAGATTTTGGCCGTCCAGGCTGCTGTCACTGTGACCCGGTCTGTCGGTGGCAAGGATTACGCTGTGAAGACACCTTCCTCGCTTCAAGGTTTACATGAAGTCATGGACGTGTACAGCCCTGATCATCCTTGTCAGCGCGGCAGCCTGCTGCTTCCCAAGATTCCATACTTCTTCTCAGCGACAGTGTTGGACGCAGCCCGAGCTCGGGCACGGGTTTCTAGCGGACCGTCCAAGGGAAAGAGCTTGATGGAGACTCTGGGCGATGTGTGGCTGAAGTACCGTGGAGAATTTGGACTCGGCGACAGTGTCCTTCCGACGAAGGAGACCACCCAATTTTACGTTGCGTCCTGGGAACGTCGTCACTGGCTCGTTGAATCCAGCATAATCCTTGGTTTGCACCCATCTCTGAATGAGGATCGCTCAGAGAGTGAACTCGCCGAGATCCTGAAGCTCTGGCACGCATATTGCTTGGACCGGAAGCGTCGCAGCGACGTTCTCCGGCTTCAGCAGAACAATTATGTCAACGCCATTCTCCAATCTGCGAAGCATGAAGCTCAGGGTGAACCGGCTCCTCGCCTTGATGCTGAGATCATCTTCGACCCGTCGATCCCGCTGCCTTCACGCGTCAACCTTCCGTGGTTCCCATCGACTGCTGACTGGGTTGGAGCTGTCGAGGAGATCGATGATGCTGAACACTGGCGAGTGTGGTGGCTACTGGCTCCGCACCTCCACCCGTACTATACCATGTTCCTTCCGCGGAACCCGGGTTTCCCTGTGTTTGTTCAAGATGGAGGTGACGTGCAAAGGACGGAGAACCAGATCCAAGCGGACGTCGACACAGCGGAAGCTGCTCCACGACAAGCCGCTTCTGGAGCTCCGACTCCTGTTAACAGGCTTGGAGCTTCTATCTTCCGTGGTAGCACCTTGTTGTTGGGCCAAACCGACTCAGCGACTGGTCAAGTTGTCAGCGCGTCTGCAGAGCCCCCAGCTTCTGGCACCAGCCCTACTGATGACTCGGCGATGGCTATGCTGGCCACTGCTGCTGCCAACGCGTCAGCTCTCAGCCCTGCACAAGCTTCTGCCTGATCACTGAGTGGTTCTCTTCATTTCTCGTGTAGTACCGTTTCAATTCCATTTCGTAAGCAAATAAAATTCCACGTATGTGGTGCAGTAATTTTTTCATCGCTCAGCCTGCTTCCTCACTGAGCGAGAGTGAACCATGTTGTGCAATAGCTGTTAGTTCTCGTCAGCAACTTGCACCATTTGCAGACGGTTTTCACGTTTCTTTTGTCGCAAGTAGTCGAACAGTGGTCCTCCACATGACAAATTCGACAAAGGCTCACACGAAGGTTCTTCATAGCCAACCCATTTGACTAGGAAGTGGCGCTAGTTTCGTTCCGTACTCGTCGATAACGGCAACTTGTCGTCCAGGATGGTCTCAATCTCGTACTTGTCGTCTTCTGTATCAGGTTCCCAACTATCTTCTGGTAACAATTCCTCATCAAAGTCGAATCGCTGAGTCGAATCAAGTTCATCCACGAGTCGAGTCGTTGGTCAGATTGAACTAGCACGCCACAAGAAGATGACCAGCAAGCTCAATTCGGTACGCTATTTGCACGTGCTGCGGTGTTATAATGCGTCAGCCGATGCACTAGCTACAGAGGCGCTGGAGACCAGAACGGGCAGGGTGGTACTGAACGCTGAGCGGAAGAAGGAACTCAAGGTGCTTAACCGAATCACGGAGACGTTGTTCGCAGTCGATGGGAGGCCGAAGGAGAAGCTCAAGTGTCGGCAATCACGAGAAGTCAACGCCGCCGAGTCCGATTTGAAGAAGAAAGGGAACTGGACTCATCGAATCCACCTGACGAACAAGCGAAGGGTGCACCCAAAGCTGCGGAGCAAAGTTCGCCGAGTGGCGTAGACAAAGCGGGCGTATACGAGTTACCGTGGCGAGTAGTACGAACTCAGCGAGTCAACGATGAAGTGGACGTGGAAGCTGACGAGTCTCTGGTCCCTGTTGCCAGCGATATTGACCCAATTGTTGTGCAAGCTGAACGGCGACGACGCATATCAAAGGGTCAGGACGAAGAGTTGAAGTGGTCTGATCTGAAGGCTTACCCACGTGGAGAATTTGATAAATTGACTCATCGACGAGTGAACAACGCCGGCAAAGTCGCAGACAACTTCGTGTTAAGTGGAGACGAACTCCTGTACTACCAAGGACACCGGCGCCGAGACGAAGAACTCAGCGATTCAGCATTGCGGCTGCGATTGGTGGTTCCAACTACGTTAATCGACGAGATCCTGCAGAACTGCCACAATTCACTAGAAGGCGGCCACCAAGGCATTGTCAGAACTTACCACCGAGTCAAATCCGACTATTACTGGATCGGGCTCTACGCAGATGTAGTGAAACATGTACAGACCTGCGAAGACTGCAGTACCAGCAAGAGCAAGCCCCACCTTAAAGGGTACTCGCCGGGCAACGTGGTATCGGAGAGGCCATTTCATGTAGTCTCTATGGACTTCGTTGTCCCGTTGCCAAATTCTCGGCGAGGTAATACGGCGCTGCTGCTGTTCCAAGATCATTTCACGGGCTTCGTGATAGCCAAGGCGATGAAAGATACAAGTGCGCTAGAAGTGGCGAAAGCGTTCGAGGAATGTGTCTTCCGACAATTTGGCGCTCCATCGCTAATCCGCCACGATCGTGATCCCAGGTTCATGAGCGAAGTATTTCAAATCTTTGCGGAGATGATGCAGTCGAGATCCAGAGCGACACTGAGCTACAGACCTCAAGCGAATGGACAACAAGGAGTGAGGCTTACCCTGCTCATTCAGGTGGGACTTGTGCATGAAGATCCAGTGGCAAACTTTCGCAGGGTATGTCCACGCTCCAGGCTTCTTGACCAGTGACTCCCGGATACCTTGTTGACCCAGGCGTCAAGCAGCTTCCGATAAGCCTTCTTCACCGCGTCACACTCTTTCTTTCGAGCGTCGTAGAATTGCTTCGAGTATGTGTCACCCTTGGACATGCGAATGAACACCCAGTGACCAGCCCACCAGAACGCTCTGCGATTATCGAACATGAACTGCACAATCTCCTCAAGTGCATCCAGAGATACTAGAGAGAGTTCCTCGCGGGAGCGTAAGATCAGGAACTTCGAGCGTTCGTCGAACATGGTGTCCCAGGGTGCCGTGTCCAAGAGCTTCTTGAATTCCACTCGTCAGGTGGGGAGTTTGGTGGGGTATGTACATACCTAACAGTACGCCCAAGCGTCAGGCCCCACACCAGTTTTGGCCATCTTTCGTCCGATTGTACCTGGCAATGCCCATCTGGGTCCCAACGATTGCGTAACTAGTCCACTTCGTCTTGTTTGGACAAGTTCGGAGTGTAATCCGGGAAGCCCCTCGATTGCTGAAGAGCATTGGTAGTTCCGGGAGGGAACTTCATCAGGATTCCGTAATGACGCCACGAGGCGACGCCCGGGTCTGGCACCTCGATCACCCAAAGTTCCGACTCAAGCAGCTCGTTGTAGTCCTTGCGTGCGAGCGGAGCCTGTCTACGCATTTGAGCGGGTCGCGGTTTGCGTCCTAGAGGGACCCCCGAGTTCCGGTTGCGCTTGTTCGGTGGTTCAGGATGCTCGGCAGGTGCGGCGTCTGAAGTCGAGGACAGCGAATCGTGGTTACGTTTGGCTGGCCTAGGCGGTGTCGTACGACGAGGGGAATGCACGGACGATGTGTCCGGCTTGAAATTCTCATCGCGCTCCTCATTGTCTTCCTCATCAGTAACCGACGTGTACAAGGCTTCCATGATTTCCATTTGAGCATCCTGATCTGTCATGTTTTTCTTGCCCAAGTCCGGCCAGCGTTCAGGAGTCTCGCCGTTTTCCAACATGGTTTCCAGAAGAGCTTCGGCATTTTTGAAACACCAACTCAGAACGTGCTTCGCCCAGGGTGTGGCATTCAACTTGCGCCAATACATCATCCGGACCAGCATCAATTCCACAGCCCGAGCGCAGATGCGAGAGTGGATTTCTTTGCCACTTCGGACTAATTCAAGCTCCTGAGCGTACATGTCCGAGCGGCTGGAAAGTGGTCCTCAACATGATTGAAGAAAGTATTGAAGTTTGATATTCTCGTTCAAGCAGGAAGGTATTGGTGAACAAGCAGCTATTGACTTGGTGAAATACTCATCAACGTATGTACTCCACCTTATTACTCGATATATAGCTTGTAATTTTTCGCCTACGCTGCCACTGCCTCGAAAGCTTTGCGTGGCGGGTTCAACGGCTCCGTCATGCGGACCTTAGCTTTCTGTTGAACCGCCTTGATCTTCTCGAGTGCGTGCAGTTTCTCTTGCACCCGTAGCCCGTAGTCAGGGTCAGCCTTGGCGAAGTTAGCCAC
This sequence comes from Phytophthora sp. ST_20190627, assembly GCA_014706145.1. NCBI lineage: Eukaryota > Oomycota > Peronosporomycetes > Peronosporales > Peronosporaceae > Phytophthora > Phytophthora sp. ST_20190627. Next base: position 250,862 of record JACBOU010000066.1, read on the forward strand.
AGCACGAGTTTGCACAGGCTTGGACGCGTTCACCAACGACTCGGCGATGTTGTGTGCTAGACGTTCACGCGCACCCGTGTCCAGCGTCTTCCGGTAGAAATCTCCGACTTGAGAAAAGTTGTCGTCGTCTTCGGTTGAGAACTTGTCCACCATAGAGTGATCGCCATGGTACGCGTGGTAGCGCATTGTGTCAGCCTCCAATGGACCACCAACGCTATTGGGGAAGTAATTGGGTGCGTCTGCCATGTTGCCATCGACCGTCATGAAACCATCGCGCTGGTAGGTTCGAAGGTCGTTAAGTGGTTTGTTGACGGGGATCTGCAGCAAGTTGGGGCCAAGACGGTGACGCTGAGTGTCCGGGTAGGAGAACAGACGTCCCTGCAGCATTTTGTCTGGAGACGGCTCGATACCCGGCACCATGTGCGACGGCGAGAACGCGAGCTGCTCCACCTCTGCGAAGTAGTTCTTTGGGTTTCGATTGAGTACGAGGCGTCCAACCTCCTGTAGCGGGTACGAACTATGCGGCCAGATTTTGGTGACGTCGAACGGGTTCACACTCTCAACTGCTGCTTGTTCAGGAGTCATAGTCTGGAAGTACAACGTCCAGGTGGGAAAGTCCTGGCGCTCGATGGCGTCGTACAGGTCGCGGATGGCATAGTCCGGGTCCGAACTCGCAAGAGCAGCGGCTTCGTCTACCGACAGGTTGCGGATACCTTGGTCCGTCTTGAAGTGATACTTGACGTAGGTAACTTCGCCTTGAGCGTTCACGTTGACGAACGTGTGACTACCATATCCGTTCATGTGGCGGAAGCCGTCGGGAATGCCGCGGTCTGAGAAGAGGAAGGTCTGTTGGTGGAGCGTTTCCGGACGTAGTGAGAAGAAATCCCACATCATGTTGTCATCTTTAAGGTGTGTACTGGGCAGACGCTTCTGCGTGTGAATGAAACTCGGGAACAGGATCGGGTCGCGGATGAAGAAGATCGGTGTGTTGTTGCCCACGAGGTCCCAGTTGCCTTCTTCGGTGTAGAACTTGATGGCAAAGCCACGAGGGTCACGGACGGTGTCGGCACTGCCCGATTCACCTCCGACGGTCGAGAAGCGAATTGCCACATGTGTTCGCTTGCCCACAGAAGAGAAGAGTTTGGCAACCGAGTACTTGATAGCCGTGTCGTGCGTGACCTCGAAGTAGCCGAATGCTCCCGCTCCCTTGGCGTGTACCACGCGCTCGGGGATCCGTTCGCGGTTGAAGTGAGCCAAGTGGTCAATTAGAGCGAAGTCTTGCAACACAATAGGCCCACGACGTCCAGTAGTAGCAGAAGCAGTGAGACCCGTGGGTGGTAGTGGCGCACCGTTGCTAGTGGTAGCGACTGGTGGAACGGCGGGAGCCATGACTTGAAGTTGAAGTTGTCGGAGTGTTGGTCGAAGTAGACAAAAGTGATTGCGCAGGAAGCTGCAAATTGAAAAGTGAAGAGTGATGCAGGACTTTTAACGACATCGGTCGATGAACAAGAACGAGAAGGCGTTGAAGTTCTGTGGGTGTTTCTTTGCCTTGTCGTACCCCCCGAATGGTGAGTGCAGAGACATGATGTCCGACCATGGGGTCATCCAGGTGGGATGCCTTCATTCTCATTCTTCTGAGAAGAGTCTTCTCACATAGGCCGCTTAGGATGCCATTATCGTACCCGAGAGCATCTAGAGCAGTTCAGGTTAGATGGAATGTGGACCCCTGCAGGGATCATAGTGATCGATAGGGTACCGAAGTGAGCTCGAAATGCCAACATCATGATCACCCAGAGCACAAACTTGGCTTGGATCAACCGCAACTGCGTCTCCAGCACGAATTCTAGCTGATACATCGCCCGCATGCCGCAGTTGCGTCTCATGATGACAGCAAGCGCCACGAATGACATTAATTCAAGCAAGCCATACGCAAAAATCCCCAACACTTTCCCACCAACATTCTCGAGTGTGGTCTTGCATCTCGGAATGGTATCGTGCGCTCGGGGGATTCACTATCACTAGAATTCCACAGCCGTGAATTATCGTCTCGAGATATTCTGTGAGGACGAAACACTCGGACGTAAACAGCAACTCAAGTGGCTCAGAGAACGTGTTGACGTTCTGTTGCATGCGGTGATGGAAGCTGATTTGGTGTTGAAGCGAGGATTGTGTCTTGACGTGAGTAGTATTCATCGCCTGGACTGGAGTGACGCTGCTACTCAATCTGCATCTGCAAGGAGTCGCATTAGACACAGCACGAATTATTGCCACGGGTCCAGATTTTTTACTTGCTGATGCACTCACCAGGCGGATGATAGGATCACTTGGAGACTCGTGCAATCCCTTTAGCAGAGCTCTACCCTCGGTTGATACTTGATGACGAATGCAAGACTGGATCTATGTCGACGCTTTCGTGTGTCTGAATTTGTAGCTTCTGAAGAGTTGTGTGCTGTAAACGAGATCGAACTGATGCAAGAAGAACGTCATGAATCTCGTTTGCCCCGACCGCACGAGAAAATCGAGCCAAGATGTTTTGTGTCCGTTAATACAGCTCGCGTAACTCAGTGAACGTGCCAGCGACATCAATTAGCATAACTACCAGCACTGTGGTCGCCGACGATGCAGGTGGCGAGGTAGACAGCATGAAAAAAAATCTACAGTGAAGATAACGTCTTCCGGGACAATATCTTCCATACCCACAACAGTAAGAGCTGACAAGTTTTCCATCACCAGCTTAATCACAGGAAGCAGCAGGATTACTGGCAGCTCCAGACGCGTATTGACTGCAGCATAGAAGAGCATTTGGTACACCGGGTAAATTAACACCATCAGAATCTGAACCCAAAAAATGTTCCCAAGCTGCTGTAACTGAGTTGTCTGTGAAATAACGTAACGAAAGGCATTGCTTCTTGCAATGCAACGAAATGGTCCTACAAGAAGAATAGGCATACTTGCGGAAGCAGCACATGTAAAAATGGGATCGGGAACATCCAATTCGCTGCAATAGCCAACGCGATAGAAACGTATTTATTAAGTAAGCAATAGCCACCAAGATAGATAAAAGTGCAAGCTGCCGTGAAGAAAATATCCTACATGAACTGCAGACGAACAGGCAATTACACCTCCCCGAATACTGACACGAATCCAAGATCCGTAATGACCAGCCGCTGGATCTTGGAGAGAAACACTTTCTTGGACGAAAAAAACGCTACAACCGGCACGGGTGTACCAATAGGCTATTAGTTATTAATAGTGGCTATTGGCAATAGCCACTAACAGCACCCATGAAAATGGCGTACGTTGACTATATTCCTCAAATGCCAATAACCGTTCCATAGAATACAGTGTATTTACCACCGTAGTGACTACTGACCTGTACCGAAGACCAAACATCCATGAACTTCGCAATCCAATCTTGGAGAGAACTGTGTTTGCCTTGTCTCGAACCGAATCCATTTGGTACAGCAAGTCCAGGCAAAGGCAGAATTGTCTGCGACGGCGATATCATTCAATCTGAAGATTGATCTTCACGTGGTTAGCCTGCTTTTTATCCACGAGAAAAAGTAAATGTAACTTAAACGATTGACGTCCGATTTAGCCTTGCCAATTTAGGCTGCCATCAAACAAGCAAACAGTAGCGCCAGCTGGCATTAGTATTTCTCATTTGCCAGTATTATGCGAGAAATTTGTCACGTTAGTGAGCATGTGGATAAGCTGGGTTCGTCGCAACCAGCAACACTAACAGAATCACTCCCAGCGCATACAAACTACAAGCCGGTACACAACGAACGCTATCGCACCGAAGTTTTACGGTTCCATCACGGGGGTGAACACGTCGAAGAAGTCCACGCCAAGCCAGTAACCCGTCAAGTTCGAGTACAGAGCTTCTCCCTCTTTCCAGTTCGCAGCGTCGTTCACATCACCAGAGCCAGAATACTTTGCTACAGACGGATACGGATACGCCGGACGCGTGCGGTACACCGTGCTGGAAGAACTTGAGTCGGAGGTGTCGTTCTCCGTCGACGTCATGATCTCATGAGGAGCCGAACCGGCTTCGATCCAATCCAACATTGGAGTCAGTAGATCGAACGATGCCATGCCTTCGCCACTTCCACAATGCCACACACCGGGGAAGAGATACATGCGGTTGAAGTCCTCCACAGCATCAGCGCCCATCGTATCGATGAGCTTTTCGTGATATTGGATGGTCGTGCGCGGTGAAATGTGCTGATCAGCCCAGCCGTGCCACAGAATGAGCTTACCACCAGCCTCACGGAAAGGCGTGAGGTCAGGACTGACAGCGTCCAGCAAGGGGTGGTGCGGTCGCAGCGAGTCGATGGTGGAGTTGGCGAAAACGAAATCATCCAACGTGTAGTTCGCACCGGGGGCGCCCTTGAAGATGAGGTAGCGCAACGCTGATAGAGCGATAGCCTCACTGGCCACGCTGCCACCGTCTACGGCTGGGATACCAACACCGACCCACGCACTCTCAGAGCCATACTGGAGCTCGCCCACCGTGAGATGATCGCCACTGGTTTCGTCGATTGGACCAGTGTAGAAGTCGTAAGCCACCCGAGCTTCAGTAGCCGTCAAGCATGTAGCATTATCGGCGTCGTCAGCGCATTGGATGCTTCTCGGGTCGAACGAGCAGATACGAGGATCGCTCATCAAGCCATCTTCAACACCGTCCAATGCATCACAAGCAGCGACCACAGCGTCGTAGAGGATCGGGATACGAGACGGATTGAAGATCGGCTCGTCATTGTCATCCAAATTACTGTGGGCGATCCAAGCGTGGTGGAAACTGTTCTGGAACTGGAACAGCATGGCGGGTGCACCAGCGACAATACCATTGAAGTCTTCCGGGTAGCGCAGCGCCTCCATGACGGCCTCGCGACCACCATCAGAGCAGCCATTGAAGTAGGCGTAAGCTTGCTCTTGGCCGTAATACTGCTTGATAAGCGTCTTCGCCACTTGAGCAGTGTTGTGCACCGCTAAGTAGGCAAAATCAATGAAGGCATCTTCATCCAGAGCGAAAGAGCCGTCGGTCCCTCCGTCCATATCCGTCGTTGCTACAGCAAAGTGACCGTTCTCGTACTGGTCCGAGCCTTCAGCCGCGACAATAGACAGCGTCGCTTGGTCGGCACCGCACAAACCGCCGCAGCCAGCTTGCAGATAACGTTGCGTCCACGTGGAAATTGGGAGACGCATCATCCACTTGGCCTGAGGTGGCAGATAACCCTCAATGTAACAGTACGACACGCCGTCCACCTCGGTCACCGTCGCCTCGGTGATGTTGGTGCCATTACCGCCGATAGACGTCAGGTCCACCGATGCCAAATCTGAGCAAGCAATGACCGGCTCCACAGTTGCGAGGCTCTCACCGCTATCGACAGAAGCCGTTGAGGATGAAGCGAGGGCGGTGTTCTGCGAGAGTACAGCCGCCACGATCAGTGGCGCGTACAAGACTTTCATCTACAGCGAATATTCCGTGTAGTTTGTGCTCTTGCGTTGAGATTCAATTGCGTTGAGCAAAGGAAATTGAATAGTGCTTTTGAGGGAGGCAGCCACGGAGAGAGACGGCTACGAAAGGAAAACGTCATGGCAATAGCTCACCCAGGCAGACCGCAGTGTGGGTGTTGTTGAAGACAGGAGAGGTCTTGTCAAACATCGCATCATCCTTGTAGAGTAATGTTTGTGCGGCCAGAGCTTGTTTTGGTAGTCGTGCGTGGGACTTTAGCTAAACAGGAAAAAAAATCAAGTCTCTGTGTGCATCTGACATTGCTAAAGCCGCGCCAGTGCTCGGTGTATCGTTGAAGTTGCATCCCAAGCTGGGCAAGGTACAGTAGTAGGCGAAATGATCGACAATCGATTTCCGTTCGTAAGTGGCAAAGTCAAAAGCGGTGCGACTCGCAGCTCTTTTTAGCGCTTGTTTGAACAAGAAAAACGAAACAGCTTCAAGTTGGATATCAAGTGGTTGGCGTTCATCTGTTCTAGTTGAGATGATGAATAGGAATTGAGATGATAATAGGATTTTTGCTGATCATCATCATTTTTCCTTTTGTACAATACAGATGCATTTGCCGCCGTCCCATGTGCTACTTGGCCACAAGAAGCAGAAATGTGAGCTATTCCCTGACTCACAACAGATTAACCAGCCACACTGCAATGAACGCTCACAACTGTATCACTCTCTTACGCTAATGACTGCAAAGGGAATCAAATGCTAGCGCTGAGAGGAACTACCGAGAAGATCGCGACACCTGCCGACAACTACTCCCTAGAACGCGCACTGCTTACTCGTCGGCCGCCTTGGTGGCCTCCAAGTCCTTGAACATGGCAATAGCCTCCTCGAGCGTCTTGGTGCCCGTCACCTTGTTGTCGCGCGTACGGATGTTGACGGAGCGCGCCTCCTTCTCGTGCGCGCCCACCACCAAGATGAAGTTGTAGTGAGCCATCTGGCCCTCGCGAATCTTCTTGTTCAGCGTCTTGCCCGAGTCATCGATATCCACGTCGAAGCCGGCGCGGAACATCGTGTCCTTGACCTCGTAACCGTAGTCCACGAATGCAGCTCCCACCGTGACCACGAGGATCTGGCGAGGCGACAGCCAGAACGGGAACTTTCCGGCGTAGTGCTCCACCAGCACGGCAACAAATCGCTCCAACGAACCGTAGATGGCGCGGTGGATAATCACCGGGCGCTTGAAGTTGTCCGTGTCGTCCGTGCGGTACTTCAGGTTGAAACGGATGGGCAGCTGGAAGTCGAGCTGCACCGTGGCGCACTGGTGCTGACGCTTCAGCGCATCCGTGATCATGATGTCGATCTTCGGGCCGTAGAAAGCGCCATCACCCGGGTTCACCACCCACTTGCCAGCACCCACGAACTCGTCCAGAGCCTCAGAAAGCTGTCCCTGGGCACGCTCCCAGAGCTCCAGGTCGCCCATTGCCTTCTCGGGACGTGTCGATAGCTCCAGGTTGAACTCGATGCCAAACACGTCGTACACGTACTTCATGAAGGCGAGGAAGTCCAGCACCTCCTTCTTGATCTGGTCGTCACGGCAGAAAATGTGGGCATCATCCTGCTGGAAGCGACGCACACGCGTAAGGCCCGTCAGGGCACCGCTGAGCTCGTTACGGTGCAGCACACCGCAGTCCGCGAAACGGAGAGGCAGCTCACGGTACGAGCGCTGACGGAAGTCGAACAAAAGCGACGCAGCCGGGCAGTTCATGGGCTTCAGTGCGTACTCCTGTCCCTCGACGTCGAACACGAACATGTTTTCCTTGTAGTGCTGGGCGTGGCCCGAGATGTTCCACAGCTCCATGTTGTAAATGTTGGGTGTGATAACCTCCGTGTACCCGCGTTCACGGTACTGCTCCCGGATGAACTTGAGCAGCTTGAAGTAGATGGCCGAGCCATGTGGAAGCCAGAAGCCGCTGCCAGGACTCAATGAGTGGAAGAAGAAGAGTTCCTCACTGACGCCAAGACGACGGTGGTCACGCTTGGCGGCCTCAGCCTGGAAGTGCTTCCACTCCTTCATTTTGTTCTTGTCCGGGAACGAGATACCGTAGACACGCTGTAGAGTGTCGTTGCTGGTCTTGCCCAGCCAGTACGAGCTCGAGGAGCGCGTGACAGCCAGTGCTTTGATCTTTCCAGTGTGAGGCACGTGCGGGCCACGGCACAGATCGATGAGTGGGCCGCAACGGTAGGCCGTAGTCTTACCTCCGTCCGGGATCTTGGTGGAGATGATCTGCGTCTTGAAGACGTTGTCAGCGAACATCTCGAGTGCCTCCTCCTTCGTAAGCACTATACGCTCGAATTTCTGCTTGTCCTTGACGACCTTCTGACAGGCTTTTTCAATGACACTCAGGTCACTCTCTAGAACCGTCTCCGTTCCCATGTATGAGTCATAGTAAAAGCCTCCCTCAACAGGGGGACCAATAGTCAGGCGTGCACCCTTAAGTGTCTCCAGACTCTCACCCAAAATATGGGCACTTGAGTGCCAGAAGACCATACGGCCTTCCGTATCATCGAACTTAAGCAGTTCCAGTCTACAGTCACCAATAAGTGGACGGAAGACATCCCAGAGCTCGGATGAGTCAGCCACAGCGCCACAACAGGCGTCAGCCTTGTCACTAGCCTCGTTACCGTCCACATCAGCAGCTGTGATGCTGAAAGGGTCCTCAGGCTTGCCACGGTACGTGACGCGCGCCACGACGACCTGGTCCGCCAGACCCTGCGAGATCTCGAGTGCCACGTCCAGGGGCGTCGTCTGCCAAGCCAAACCTTCCTTCACAGCGCCATCTGGTAGCGTGATATTGATGGGCGTCTGCTTGGCGGCCAGAGTCTCCAGCTTCTTCTTCTGCTCCGTCATGATGCGGTCGTACACAGCCACACGCGCCGCTACGAAGGGAGGGTTGGGCGTCAAAGTGAACGCGCCGCCGATCTTGGACTCACTGGCCACACCCGTCACCTTGGGGCCGCTCTCCTTCGTCAGACGCGTCTGCACGCGCGCAGGTTTACTGCTCATAGTGCTGCTGATCTCTTCTGGCTTGAGGGGGAAGACACCAAAGGGGAAATGACCGAGTGAGTGGATCGCGCTTGCAGCAAGTACAGTAGATTGTAGTAATTGCGATACTTTATAATGCATTTCATATTGAGGGTAAATAGAGAAACAAAAGAAAAAAATGTGCTTACTTTGTGGATGGGTTAAATTAATGGGTGTGTTACAAGTTCAAAGCGGTTGCGTCCGCAAAGAAGCGAGCGGCGATGTTTCAAAGATGCAAGACCTCTAGCAATCATGGAGACGAATGCGGCAAACGCCGCCAAGAGATGTTTCCAAGCAGAAAATGCAGAAAATGCAGCCAAGTGCGCGTACGTGGCGCGACGTTACTTTCATTCACTCTATCGTTCATCTACAGAGCCCAACACACGGTTTCAGTAGTGTGGTTCAATCGGAATCCGTTGCTTGGGAGGGGAGGCAGACAGGTAGGTGCAGCAAGTATGATGCCGCAGCTACTCGAGCCGCCCGTCCGATGTCCGTTGCGATTGTTTCCATGTGCTAGCGAGGGGGTCTGGTCTTCACTCAAGAAGAGGCTGGCTGGATCGGTGGCTGGTCTCTACAGCGACGCAAGCGCAAGTTGGGCCTGCAGCTGACGCACCTTCTCCTTCAGCTGGTCGTTCTCGCTGCGAACGCCCGCGAGCTCCGAGTGCACTGCACGTAGTTCGCCGTCGAGCTCCTCCTGCAATGACTGGAACGACGCCAACGTGTCGAACATTTTCTCACGTCGGGACTCCAGCTCGAGCACACGCGCGCGTAGCTGCTCCTTGCCCATGGCCTCCGTGATGATCCGCGTGAATATGCTGAAGATGTCCGATTCATCTGTGAATGACGACGCAGTACGACAAGGTTAGCACAAGTTACACAAGCATCTCATGTCGAATAAATGCACTCACCGTTGGCATAGTCGTTGTCGACGATGTTGACAAGGAAGTACGTGTCGTAGATGTTCTGGATGACTTCGCGCGAGTGGGAGCCCTCAGGGTAGGCTGACGCCCACTGGGTCTGCCACAACTCGAATGCCTCGTCCTTCCATGCGGCGAACGAGTCCGAGTCCACGATAGTAGGCTGCACAATTTCAGTGCCGGGGAACACGCCCCACGTGACGGCCGTGACGCTGTGCAGCGGCGTGTTGCGGTGCTCGTCGCCCTGGCGGTTGAGGGCGTGGAACGACAGCTGCGGGTAGTCGCGACGCATGACCTTCACCAGGTGCGCTATCTTTTCGGGGGCCACGAAGAACTCCACGTACGCCTTCTGGAACACGATGCCATCGTCACCACCCCAACCGACGGACGGGTCACTCGAAAGAGCTCCGTTCACACGCGGCTGACTGTTGATCGTCAGGAAGCCATTGGAGTTGAGCCACTGCAGGTTTTCACGAATGGCAGCGCTCTCCAGCGATAGTGCCTGCTCGCACCACGGGAGCTGCTTCACGTGACCGTCAATGAAGCGAACGAACACGTTCCACACATCCTCCTCGATCTGCGGAGTACCCCACAGCTCAGCACGCTGGAGCTTCGGTCGCTTGAAGGCGAGATAATACTCCGACAGCTCACCGTAAGCAGGGCTTGTGCGGTCTCCCCAACGTCCGTTGGGGAACTCATCCCACGCAGCAGTACGCGCAATGTAGCTAGCCTGGCGGTTAGACCAAAAAATTGGACGCACCTGCTCGCCGTCGACGGTGGAGCGCTGCAACGTGGACTGCCACGGCAGCTCGCGCTGGTTGCGCGCAGGAAGCAGCTGCAGTCCTTCCAGCACTTGCGTTACGGTCGCGGCCAAGTTCATAGTGTAGAAATGCAGCGAGTTAACACCGGCGGCCAGAAGGCGCTGACACGTCTCCACTGCAAGCTGGGTGCCGTAGCGGCGCACAGCCGCGTCATCGTTCTTGATGGCGTCCAGAGCCGTCAACACCTTCTCGGGCACTCGGGTCTTGCACCAGCTTGTGAACTTGCAGAAGGAGCTGTAGTTCTGAATTGGCAGGTAACCTGGCAGAATGGGGATAGTAATCCCTGCGTCCTTACAGTCAGCGATCCACTGGATCATGTTGTCCACGTCGAAGAAGAACTGGGTGATGATAAAGTCGGCACCTGCGTCCTGTTTGGCCTTAAGTCGTTGCAAGTCCAGGGCACGCGCCTCGTTGGACGGCGGCAGGTCCGGGTGGTTCCACGACTCCGTGTGCACCTCTGCGTAGCCGGCGCAAGCGATGCAGAAGTAATCTCCGTGTTCCTCGCGGGTGAGCTTAATAAGGTCCTCAGCGTTGCTGAGTCCGCCCTCCACAGGTGACCAGCGTTCAGCTCCAATGGGCGGATCTCCTCGCAACGCCAAAATGTTGCGGATGCCGGCAGCGCGCGCGTTCTTGAGGATGCGCTTAAGTTGCTCTGTGGGCAGGTGACACGTCAGATGCAGCAACACGTCAAGCTGAAACTCGTTCTGGATGTGGGCGCCAATTCGCAGCCACAGCCCTTCGTCCTTGAAGGCGGAGCGCCACGTGAGCGTCACGAAGGTCGGCTGCAGCGCCAGCCCCATCTCTTCCACACGTGTCAACAGGTTGAACACGCCCGCATTCGTCTTGGCAGGGAAGAACTCGAAGGAAACCGTGGGACGCGCAGAAGCGTCGTCATCACGCACTGCGTACGCGCTGCGGATTGACTCGATGATCTTGCCCATTGCTACTGGTCGGAGGAATGGAGCAGAGCCAACGCTGAGCAAAAAACTTTTTTTGGCCCCGATTTGAAAAAGTCATGTGGTGCACACCATATAATGTTGAAGAATGTTGAAGTTGACCTCACCATGTTATGTTGAAGTTGTGTAGTATCTACAACGCTTAGAACAAGACGTTCCCGAATTGATCGTGCAGCAACATCTGCAGCGAATCTGCGACGTTGGCAGTCAGTATGTCAGCTACGCCTTCAAAAATCCAATCCCAACCACTCGCAACTTACCTGAAAGATCGTAGACCGACGAGATTTTGCTGTCGAAGAAGACATACAGCTCGCGGTGCGAGGTCTCCGATTTCTTGGCGAGTACCCAGCCGGCGTGCCGCGTGCGAACGCAAATTTCTCGGTTCCCGGCGTTCGAAGACTTGTGTAGCTCAGCGTGAAGCTCGTTAATTAGCGCCATTGTAGACGCTGGGAAATAGTGCGCTAGCAATTTGACAGGCACCGGGAATAAGTCGTCCTCTTTGCTCTTCAGAAGTCGCGGCACGTGTTGCATTCGGAACGCAAGGTTGACGCGGTTAATGTACAGGAATGGAGGTAGTGGATGAAGATTCGGGACGCTACAACAAGAACAACGTGTCAGTTTTGGTGAATACATAACGTGGGTTGTAAGTGACAAATGCACGCACTTCTTTTCGGGGGCGAATGTGGCGTTGTAGCGCGTGAGGATGAGCTCTGCCAGGTTCTGGAACTGCTGCTGACCCTCAAGATAATACTGTAAGCGTTCAAGTGTGACTGCTCTCAAGACTTCTCGAGAATTACCCGTTGACTCAACCTCCGCATCGTTGAGACGGAGCAAGATTATCATAGTAAGGTCTGCTTCGTGCCACACAGCTACTCGACGCCTCGGAGCTGCCGCTAGAGTCGCCGCTCCATCGAGAGGGTAGATCAGTGGGCTCCACACTGCTTCTGTCTCACCCCAAGCTCTTTCAGAGTTTATTTCTCGGGTTGTATGGAGTAACTTTGAAAAGCGACCCTTCTTCAGCAATAAGCCAGCGTTGCGAAATGAGATAGACCGGGCTCGTGCCTTTATAGCACTCTTCGAACTAGCAGGACTTGCACCATTGCTTCGTGGTCCACCAAATCGTGCTGACGAAGCAGGAGAATGAGAAGGTGAACCAAATGGCGATGATTCGGCTGCAATACCAGAACGTGGAGTCGAGGAGGGGGTCAACACTTTGCCACCACCAGCGAAAGACGGCCCTTCCGACAGAAATGTTGAGAGTGAGACCGGATGCTGCTTGTGTAATGAACGAGCTGCCTTACGGAGATGAGGAGGTCCATCTTCTGCTTGGGAGACGGCATCGCATTCTGCGTAGGACAGCTTGCTGGACCAAACAGGGAGAAAAGTATCCTCGTACGCGCTAGTCATCCACAGCTCGGGGTCAGCATTATTCGTCGGATTCGGATCAGAATAGGGATCCCCAAAATCTTGGTTTCCCGGGCCACGGAGCATGGTCATTCCGCGCTCTTCGCGAAGCCGGAGAAATTTGTATAGCAAGTGCATCGTAGCGGTTTCCATAGAGCTCCACAAGAGATTGCCCTTGAAGAACAGCGCCGAACTCTCCAGTGTTTCAGCTCGTACGTTTGCATCTGGGAATTTCAAGTCCGTGTGGAAGCTATTTACAAAAGTTTGCAATGCTAGGAACGTGGGTTGGTCCATTGGGAAATATCCGAGGCCTTGGAACTCCGAGAGCCCACTTGATCCGCGAGCATCGACAGCTTGAAGTAATGTGGGGAAGAAGTCGCCGCATTTTTTCTGGAGTATTAATGCTGGGGAGTGTGCCACCAGCGTCTCCAACGTTGCTTCCACTGTCAGTTTCTCTTCCTGTAGTCGCGCCATCACATTATCTTCGTGCTTTTCGCATTCATCGGGGGACTGGGTATGCGAACCAATCGCAAGCCGAAGTTTCCGCAACTCTTTTCGAGTCGCAGCGATGTCCATCAAGAGATCCATTCCGTCAATGTACTTGTTCGTCTGAAGCCGAGTCGTATTCATGTATGAGCTTCCAACAGAAGGCAGCACCCGCAAATTGCTGCACGAAAGATTCCAAATACAAAGTGCCTTAGCCAGTAGCTATGGGGTCAGCTTCAATTTAAAGACAGCCCACCTGTCGATACTCCCATGGAACAGTCGGAACATGCCGTACATCTCTCGGAGCAGAGCTTCGTATCCAGGGCTGTGATCTTTCTGTCACGATAGCACCAACATGAGCATGTAGTAGTTTGCATCAATGTTCCACAAGTTTTCAACGCAATATCTTACAATTTCAACTGTCGGATACACACCCTTCAACAGCAACCAGCACACAACCAAATTCCACAGGTTTTCAGTACCAGTTTTCCTACAAACACTATCCTTTCGACTGATGATACTGTCCACGTACCAGCGCCATGAAGATGTGCGGCTCCACCTCCAGGATGAAGAACCTCCTCTTGGACAGCGTCACACTCGCCCACTCGGGCACCCACGTGGCGCTAGTCTCTAGCTTGTCCTCACTTTGGCCTCTGCTGCTACGTCGACGCAGCGCCCGCACGAACGTTAGCAATCCCTGCACCAGGTGCAGACTCTGCAGCAGCCGCTCGCCATCCTCCTGGGCGTACAACACACGTGCACAGAGCTCGTCATCCGTCGCCTGCTCGTCGTCCGAGCCCAACGTCTCGTGCCACAGCAGCAGCATCCCGTCCAGGTTCAACGTCTTCAGTGGGATATTATTATAACAAAAGCGGAGTATTTCGGAACATAATCGTGTCAAAAGTGGAGTATAGTTCAAGTTACACCGTTGAGCATAGTGGATGCAAGTAACAAGCAAAATGGGCAGGAAGCGCGTGGCCCGAGGCCCGCCGTCGCGCAAGGACCGCGGCCGCAACAAAGGCGACGGAGCGGCGCCGGTGCGTGGGGAGGAGGAGAGTGAGGCCAGCTACCGGCGCCGCGCGTTTCACGTGACGCTGCGTATGTGGGATTTCCAGCAGTGTGACTCGAAGCGGTGCACGGGACGTAAACTCTGCCGCCTGGGCTACATCAAGAGCATGAAGCCCGGCGCGCACTTCCGCGGACTCGTACTGTCCGCCGCGGGTGAGCACATCGTCTCTCCGGCGGACAGGGGCATTGTGGAGGGGTCGGGCATCTCGGTGATCGACTGCAGTTGGGCCAAGGTGCAGGAGCTGCCCTACAAGCAGCTGCGTTCGGGTGTGCACCGCCTGCTGCCGTTCCTCGTGGCAGCCAACTCGGTCAACTATGGACGGCCGCACAAACTCTCGTGTGCTGAAGCGATTGCAGCGACGCTGTACATTGTAGGGCTCAAGCAGGAGGCCATCCAGCTCATCGACGAGTTTTCGTGGGGACAAGAGTTCCTCAAGATCAACGCCGACTGTCTGGATGCCTATTCGGCCTGTGAAAACAGTGCTGAAGTAGTGGAGGCTCAGGTAAGGAGCTGTGGACCTCCTACTGGCAGTTGGGGGGTGGTACTGATTGGGTGTGTGCTCTACTTTTTTTGTAAGTGTAGAATGCCTACTTGGCTGCTTGCCAGATCGAGCACGGGGAGCGTTTGCAGCGAATGAATTTGCCTAGTTTGGAGAGCGATGAAGAAGATGAAAACGAAGAGGAACCAGAGCTTGATCGATTTGGAAATATTATTGAAAAGCCGAAAGCATCAGAGACAGAGGCCGTCGACGAGCTGAAGAAGGAGCAGCAGCTCTACAAAAGCAAGACGTATGGCTTCCTGACTGAAGAGCCTGATTCTGACGAAGAGATTGCGAGCTTGACGAAGAACTTGCACATGGCCGCGGACTCGGTAACGAAAACTCGAGAGCTGCGCGAGGAGATGAGAAATGCGCGTGCGTTTGATGGAGAAAAAGAAGCATTCGCATACTCGTCGATGGAGGATGTTCATCACCAACAGGTGGCAGCTGTGTGCTTGGAGAGAACAGCGGTCGCTGTGTCAGGAGACGCGGTGCTGCACCTACCGGAGTCAGTGTTTCACCAGTGGGCGAAGGATTCAGAGAAGCAGCCGTCAAAAGCTGTACGGACCTCACCTACTACAGATTAGCCTGTCCTAACTGGTAGTTGTCGTTGCCTCGGTTTCTATCAGGGGGTGAGATGGTGTCGTATGCAGCGCTGGGCGTTGGCCGACATAACCGCAATAATTTCAAATACGATACAAAAGACCCCTGCGCCAAAAATTTAGTCAGGATTTGGTCATTTATCCAATAGTCCGGCGAAGCTACATTCGCTGTGATCAACGCGATATAAGCACTCCAATTTGCACTACCATTGGAGCATTGGAGACGCTCTTAATCTCACTTCAGCACTGAGCTGACGGGGCGGCAAAACAGTTTATGACAGATCTTTCATCGCTCGACTCTGATGGTCTACAATTCGCGAGCTCCTACAGGGGGACATCGAACACTGGATCGCCATATACCCGGATACGGAGGACGATAGCCGGACCTCCACCTTCAACGGCGTCTGTTAAGGATATGCATCTGCTGGTGTCCAAGTACAACCAGCAACCCGTCGGGAGGTGACAGACACTCGACGGGCGGGCATTTTCTTAGTCGATAGTGATTCTAACTTAGATTTTCTAAGTGACTGTAATGCTACTCAACCTTGAAAACGAAAACGGTTTACTGTTATTACACGAGAGGAGTGGGCTGGTAGTGCCAGCATTAACGCCTTGTTATCGAAGGAACCTGTCCGTATTTGCACATATAGTGCACCAGACATGCTAGTCTAGATGTAAACAAACACTTAAATATCGTCAAGAATGATAATTTAAAACGTCCAGGCAAAAAAAAACGTTTGTATGGTAAACTGCGATTGGTGCAGCTGAGTCACACCCGCGTCAGACCATACGCGACACGGTTTAAAAGCACGTCGGCGTGCGCAGCTCCCGTGTCCACCTTAATCACAATAACAATGTTGGGCTCGCCGCTGGTTGCTGCTCTTCTCCTCGAACGGGATCTCACGATAGTCCAGCTCGCTCAGCACCACATCGAACGAGTACACATCAGCCTTCTCGCTGTAGTTGTTGCCGAGTGTGACCTCGGGGGCGGACCAACGATTTCCCGGTAAGTGGTTGCAGCTGACACCGAAGTTGCTCGGCTTGGCCATCATGCAGGAGTGCAGCAGCGCGTTGCGTCACTTCAGGCTACGGTGGATG
This sequence comes from Phytophthora sp. ST_20190627, assembly GCA_014706145.1. Lineage (NCBI taxonomy): Eukaryota > Oomycota > Peronosporomycetes > Peronosporales > Peronosporaceae > Phytophthora > Phytophthora sp. ST_20190627. The sequence continues at coordinate 267,299 of JACBOU010000066.1, forward strand.
ATCTTGGGTGAGCATGTACGCCAGTGCTTCAATGACATTGGAGATCTTCTTCTTCTTCCAGCTGGGACCGATCTTGCGGGTCTACCGCAGCGTGCGTAAGTCACCGCCGTTCATGTCCATGTACTCGGAGACGCACCCTGAATTCATTCATCATAATGCACACAATTAGCCGCCATGTTTAGCAATGTAGCACATTCATGTTTAACTGGCACGTACATGTACTCGGAGACGACGCCGAGATCCTTCGTGTTGTGCAGCCGATGATCTTGGGGTGGGCAGTCGGCACATGGTCTCTACCTCGCGGGAGAAGGAGCCTCGCCGTCGATCATGTAGTTGACAGCCACAGGCTGGCCGTGGTAGCGACCCAACCACACGATATCGAATGCGCCACTGGAGACCTTTAGGGTCAGCAGACCAGACGGAGCTTGACCAGCTCGCAGTTGCCGAACGGGCCAAATGAGTGCGGGAGCAGGTTGAAAACGCATGCAGCAGAATTCGGAATCGACAAACGTGGTATTACCGTATTCTGTATGTTGTATGATAGTACAATGTTCCGAAAATTACCCTAGCCCCATGAATTCTGCTGCCTGGTATGTTCCGAAAAAAGAAATTGCCTGTTGTCAGCCCCCAACTTGGCCCCAAGCGTCTAGTGTAGTAGGAACCACAGTCGTATACACGCACGTAGCGAAAAGTATTCACTTACGTGCTACACGAGCGTGATCGCCCGCATGGCAATCTGCAGGTCTGCGTGTTCTCAGTAACAGTAGTCTTGTCACAAGACTCTTGTGCCGCGCTGGTCGCAGTTGAGTCGCACTGATGTAGGTCACTCCCTGTGATTCTCCTTCGTCAGCGTATCTTGTTGAATGAACGAGTGCGACTAACAGCCAGACATTTGACTTATTTTCTTGCTGTACCACTGCCTTGATTCGTGATTGGCCGAAAACCTTTGATGACATGTAACATGAAGCGTCATACAACATAGAAAATACGGTATTTCGAAACAATGCCGTCACCACCGCTAATTTAATAGCCTGTGAACAATTTGTAAGCATGTGAACGTGATTCAAAAACATGAATTTATAAGGACCTATCACTTGAAATTTGTATCGATTCAGTACCTACTATCGATGTAGTGTACACAGCTTGAATTAATCCCTATAGGGCTGTCCGTACAACGTACCCGTTGCAATATTAACACTGTTTTGTAAAACAAAAAGGCGCTTGCTACATGGACCAACTATTTCGACATAAAATGGGCTATCGAGCAACTTGCGAGCAACTTTACACCCGATCCCTAACCCACCTATACCTGGGTGGGAAGCGTATTTGGCAAATGGTAGCACACCGCGCGAAGACTAAACCTTACTTGGCCGAGCCCGTTCGTTTGACCCTAGTCTTGCAGCGCTGCGCGCTGCGCTTGGTCTCGCCTGCCTTCGGCAGGCGAATTTCATGCATTTTGAGGGAATAGGGGTTATGTCGAAATGGTTGGTCCATGTAGGCACTTCAAAAAAAAAGCGATCCAAGAGTCATAACCTAGTACAGAAATGACTCCCACTTCGGATACCACTAACTTCAAATAGCCTCTTCAAACCGATCGTAACCGTTTTAATGAGAAAGGAGTGATTGTCAGAAGGTTGAAGTCGGATTCCGCACGCATTCCCGTTTCCGCACGCACCATGGGCAGATTGACAACCTTCGAGCAGAAACTAGTGATCGTGGACGAGCATCGTAAGCACCCCGCCACAAGATAGATCGACCTTGCCCTTTGAGCGAAGAAGAAGTTCAAGATGGCGAAGGCTCCAGCGCAGAGCACCATCTTTGCCATCCTCAAGCGTGGCCAAGAAGGCGCGGTGGCGTCGGACATGAAGCGAAAGAAGCCGCTGAAGGTCACTTCACCACGCCTGAAGAGAAATCTCGGACTGTGGGTCGAGAAGACGAAAGCGAAGCAGCTTCGCCTATCGCACGGACTGATCACGACGAAAGCAGAGCGCATGTAAATCGAGCAGGGAGGTGATGCCCTGGAGGCTGGCTTGTCTACGGGATGGATGACGAAGTTTATGCGGCGCCACGGTCTCCGGTTTCGCAAGCTCCACGGTGAATCGGGATCGGTTGATCCTGCTGTTGTAGACAAAGGCCGACGCTCCTTGCAGACGTTTCTGGAGGACTACGAGCCAAGTGACGTTTTCAATATGGGTGAGACTGGTCTCTGCTACGCGATGGCTCCTGCGCGTTCGATGTGCTCCCCAAAGATGAAGGGCAAGAAGAAGAAGAAGACCCGCATCACTGTGGCGCTAGCTGCAAACGCGACCGGAACTACAAAGCTGCCGCCACTGTTTATCGGACGAGCGAAGAAGCCGCGCTGCTTCGGAAAGAAGACAGCAGAGCAGCTTGGCTTCCAGTATGCCAACAACGCGAAAGCTTGGATGACTGGTAAGTTTCTTGTTATAATACGCGTGTGGTTGGTACTGACATCTCTTCATGCTTTTGATATGCAGGTGGCGTGTTCAGGCCGTGGCTACGTCGCATCGATAAAGAGATGCGGGCTGCCAATCGCATTATCGTGCTTTTGCTGGACAACGCTTCATCTCACTCAGCTGACGGCATGCTGCTGGCGAACGTGAAAGTGCACATGCTTCCCCCCAATACGACAACATGTCGTGTAGGAACACAACGCAAGTCCTCTTTCCTAGTCGGAAAGAGCCCTACCAACAACACTCGTCTCCCCGCAAAGGTCAACGAGCTTATTGAGTTCGATCCGAAGACCTGGAACGATCCCTTACACCGGGCTGGTTGTGCCTTTGTGCGCTGTTGGTCAGGTAGGCTTACCCTTAGAATTCTCTTGTGGAGAAGTGGGGCCCTGAAAATGTGCGGCGGTGATCAGAGGTTCGAAAAGTCACCTGATCAGATTTGGGAGGGTGCAATCTTTCAAGTACGTTTGTACCCACTCCGATTACTTTTGGGAGGGACAATCATTTCGGTACACCTGTACCCATTTTGATAAGGATTGGTCATGGTGCCATCATTTCGACACAGGTGTACCCATCTGGATCAGGATTTGGAAAGGTGACCATCATTTCGGTACACCATCTGATCACGATTAGGGGTACCACCTTTTTGGTACATCTATAAACACTCTGAGATTGGGAGCCAGTGCGGCTGATTTAGGGAGGATTAGTGGACTAGGTAGCCAGTTGGCAATTTGCTAAAGACAAGAACTCTCTTCTCTGGACTTAAGACCTTCGGTTTTCTCCCTCTAAGACTACGTGGCACACATACCAGGCTGGGAACGTATATTGGCCCACCTGACAACTAAGTGTCCACAAGATCAGCCGAGGAGATAACTCAGAGTGCCCCTAGATTGCTTGGCTAGGGCGTACTCCCAACAACCCCACGAAGATCCCACTAAAGGAAGTTGCAAGCACGGAAAGGAACAATACAAGAAAGGAAGGACAAGAACACACCCTCAAGTCTACGCGATCCATTGAAAGCCCGATCAAGTACGGCTGACCTACTGGACGATCAAGTGAAGCATACCCGCGTGATTGTCGCCAAGACCTCCAAGTACCGCCCAAGTACAAGACCCCTGACACCTTCGGAGTCCACCTGGAAGAGCGTGACCCGCCCAGCCAACGGGTACACAAGGTGAGAAGGTAACACAAGTCACGGACAAGCGGAGTACTCCCTCCGAAAGTTAGCAGTCTGGGCCACCGTTGGTGAGTTTGGATCACATCACGAGATTTTGTGATCCCCGCTACACCACAATGGTGCGCGTGCCCGGATCTTCTGGTGACTCTGGATATCGCCGTGAGTCCCAAGAAGATGTCAAGGATGTCAAGATCAAGATGGAACCGGGGACTGGTGCGTCGACGGAAGGTGAATCGCCGTTGTCGCCGCTGAAGAGCGAAGGATACACCGATCGTCAGAGTGCTGGGAGGAGCTCCGACGGCATAAAGGAGGAAGGTTCAGCAATGGATCTGGAAGAGAAGCCTCGACCTCCTCCCCAGGCTCCTTCGGGAGCCCCCGCGGATCGTGACGCAAGTTACGATCCGCTGGATGAAGATCCTAAGGCGCGAGCCGAAGGACCTTCACCCACCACCACTCCTCCATCCTCGCGTGTGCCACCGAAGACCTCGAAGCCTGCGCGGATGAAGCTGAAGGCACCGGAATGCCGAAGACGATCAGCACGGACGATGGACTGACGCTGATATGGAGAGGAACTTCTACTGGAAAGAGCTGATGGCGTTCCTGAACGAAGACCCCGTAACGAAGATCATGCGACCGAAGCTGAGCGACACCTTGACAGGACCGTCGAGTAAGCCTGCGGACACTGCCAACAAGTTGGAAGCTGTCAAGATCCTGCTGCTCAGGATGAAGGAAGCTGGAATCGTCGTTGGACCGTTCGGGGCGCACGAGCTCTTCGATCTGGATCTGGCGACGATCAAGGATGCCGCGACGTCTCTCCACAAGAAGCTGGCACCCATCGTCGGAGTTGCCGCGCCAAGAGAAGCTGCGGGCCCGATCGCGCAGCGTAGTCCAGAGTACCACACTGAATCGTCGCAGCACGTGTCGGCCACGTCAGAAGCTGGATCAGACGACAGCTGCCCCGGATGACGCTTGGGCCGCCAGGAGAAGCCATACTCCAGGAACGTGCGGCGGCCGCGAAGGCAACGCAGTCGCAGCAGTCGATCACCGAGTCGCCGATCGCCAAGTCGCCGACACCTGGTCGCGTACAGATGCCTGCCGCTGACTCGTCGTCGCCCGATCGGATGTAGACTTTCTTCAATGCCGCGATGGATCGCTTCCTCAGGGAACAACGAGAAGCTGGAGTGCCGCCTGTCGCGAGCCAGCAACAAGCTGCGCGGTCAACGCAGCCGAGAGACGCTGGAACACCAGCGCCGCGAGCTTATCAGCCGCCGCAGACGGTTAGCCAACCGGAACCGGATGGCACTCGAGACGTGGAGATGGAATCTGTCGGATCGCACGCTGATCAGTACGATCCAGACAACCTCAGCATCGACGTGCCGCGACGTGCTGCTGTAGCGACCACGCAAGCGCCGACAGGAGGTGTTGCATCCACTGCGCGGATCCGTGTGTTAGCGATCTCGGAGCTGAAGGAATTCTCCGGCAAGGAAAACGACGAGGACCGCGCGAGAAGTTGGTTGAGCAAAGTGAAGTCCGCATACGTGCGCGATCAAGCTCCCGACGACGAGAAGTGCTTGGTCTTCGGTGATCTGCTCAAGGGACCGGCGCGTAACTGGTTCCGGCAGCTGAGTCGATCGACGCGCAGCAACTGGCAGGAGCTCCTTCGCGAGTTCCAGACGCAGTATTGTGGGCTTGGTGTATCTGTCGCGAGACAATACTACCACGCCATGAAGCGATCAGACGAGTCACCGCTGGAATATCTTCACCGTTTGAACGTCGCCGGAATGAGAGCCAAGTTGCCAATCAAGGATGGATCCCGATCATCCCGTCGCGAACACGTCGAACACTTCATCGAGACGCTTGACGATCGTGAGCTGGCTGATCAGCTGGCCTTGCTGCGCCTTACCGATGCTGAAGACTTGGAAGAGACACTTCGTGCGCGCCAGCGCGCCGAGGCTGGACAGAGCAAGGCGGCGATGGGATCGAGCAAGTATCGCCAGAAAGTGCCACAGGCCCCGCCGCCGACTCCCTCGAAGACTGCACGAGCTGGGCGATCCGTGCGAGCGAAGACAGCAGCGAGTCTGAGTCGGACACCAGTGGATCGGAGACAGAAGACGAATGCCGTCGGGTGTTCGTCGCCGCTGAAGCCGATCGCGCCGATCAGGTCAACTCACGTCCGTCACGTCAGGAGCCGTACGGATCAAGCAAACACGTGTCGCAGAAGCGGTGCTCTCACTGCGGCTCCTCGAAGCACGACGACTTGGGTTGTTGGAAGAGGCTGACGTGCCAGAAGTGCGGCAGGAAGGGACATCCGTCCGATCACTGCCTTTTCGTCTGCCGCGCGTGCGGCGAAATCCACGACAATGGCAAGTGCCCCATGGAAGAGTTCTACAACTTGATCCGCCAGTGGTACGTCCCGAACAAGCATGCTGGGATCTTGCCTGCCAACGCGGAGAAGATGTTAGACTAGAACGCTCGCCAGGTTGGAAACTGGTACGAGCCGAGCGTTCTGAGCTCTGCATCTTTGCATACGTCGAAAAGCGTCCGACAATACATTTGGATTGCATGGAAGACATACCTCTGCGGTTGCAAGTCTGCGAGTGGATGAGTATGTCCGATCTGGTGATGGAATTGGACTTGCTGCCCGGCGAATCGCGTGGTTACTGGAAGTACCACTCACCCGGCAGGTGGTTCAAGCAAGCCAAGGCCATGGCCAAGATCAACAACGAGAAGGCGATGCTGCTCTTCGACTCCGGCGCCGAAGTCTCAATCGTGGACTCCACCTTTGCTCGTAAGGTTGGGTGTGTCATAGAAAGTCAGAGACAAGAGTGCGTTGGAATATGAGAGAGCGCGTACATGACAGAAGGACGTACCAAGATCCAGATCACGCTGGCGGGATCGCTGGTGTACTACTTCGATGCTTGGGTCGGAGCGCTGTCAGGACAGGAAGCCATTCTCGGGATGGACTTCATGGTTCCGGCGGGTATTCGCCTGGACCTGTCACATGGATCGCTGTGTCTCCCAGACAAAGTGCGGATCCAGTTGGCGGGACGACGTCAGCTGTACAGCGCGAACTCGCGTTTCTTTGAGCTGGGACAATATCTCGAAGTGCCCGTGTCTGGATCAGTAGAGATCGCTGTCCCGTCGTACGCTTCGGATCGACAGAAGCTGTGGATCACGCGTGGGGAGCGATGGGTGCCGACGTTCGTCAAGGGACTGGGCCGATCACGTTACCTACGCATCAGAAACGTTTCCGATCAGAGTTGAAACCTTCAGAGAGACATGAGGTTGGGAATATGGCTGACAGGTGAACACATACCCCGTAGTCCGGGGTACATCTCGATCGGATCACGTCGGTACGCTGAGTGGCAGAATTTGGCGTATCAGGCCACAACGGATCAGGAAAGCGAAGAAGACTCTGGCGATGAAGTGGCGGATCCGTTGGTTGATCGACCTCAGTACGACCCACCCACACGGAACATGGTCCGCAAAGTTGATCAGCCGAAGCCGGCCGTTGCGCAAGTAACGGCATCAAGGCAGGAGCCGTCCGAAGTGAAGCCTGAAGCCGAAGTGGAGACGCCGATCACGGTAAGGCCGATCCCTGTGAAGTCGGAAGAACCTGAGCATCCAGTTGACCACGCGGAAGGAACATCCAAGCCGGCCGGCCTGGTTGAGGAATCACCCGAACAGGAACCGCTAAAAGTGGAGGCTGAAGCTGAGTCAGAGATGCCGATCGAGGAAGAGCTGACGCCGGTGAAGTCAGATGAACCACTGGAGCAAGCTGATCAGACGGAGGAAATACTTGGAGCCGCTGATCAAGCCGAAGAAGCGCCTAAGGTGGAGCTACCGACCAAGTCCGACGGAGCAGAAGCTGCGACTCAGGAAGAAGATCAGGAGTGCTACCATGAAGGCGGATACTTGTTCGTCGAAGACGTGGAGAAGCAGATGGCAGTACTCCCGGAAGTGTCGTCGACCACGGATGAAGTCACGATTGAAGACTTTCAGGTCGGCGACCCAGAGCTGAACACGCCGGAAGAGATTGACCGGCTGTGACGCATCATCTGGAAGCGGTGCCACCTCCTGATCGGGAAAGGCAACGCTCACCCTCCAGCTGCGCTTGGAGCAGTCTGCGACATTGATGTTGGGGACGCCAGGCCGGTCGCGCAACGCTGCCGCCGTGTTGCTCCACAGTTTTCGAGAAGTTGTCTGCCTTGATCAAGGGTCTGCTGTCAGCGACAATCATCAGTCCATCGACCTCACCTTGGGCATCGCCGATCGTGGTCATCATCAAGAAGAACGGAGTCGATATCCGTCTCTGCATCGACTATAGAGTGGTGAACGGCCTGACCAGGTTGATGATCTATCCGATGCCGCTGATCAACGATCTTCTCAAAGATTTGGACAAGGTGCTCTGGTTCTGCTCGTTGGATATGGCCAGTGGCTTCTGGGTAGTCTCGATGACGGAGCGTGCACGCAAGATCTCAGCGTTCATCTCGCCGTTCGGCCTCTTCGAATGGAATCGCATGCCGTTCGGGTTGAAGAACGCGCCGCAGATCCATCAGCGGCTGATCGACAACGCGCTGTACGGACACCTTCGGATCAACGCAGACGCGGACACCACGGAACTGATTGACGTGTTCAAGGATGGGGAACCGGAGCCTGATCAAAAGCCATCCGTACTCGGAAGACGATCGTACATCGACGACATCCTGGTGCATGCCCCGTCGTGGGATGTCTTGTGCGAGAAAGTGGAGAAGCTACTGGATGCCTGTGAACCGTTGGAACTTGTCAATCCGTGTTGCAAAGAGTTTCTGGGGTCAACACAAGGTGACGTACCTAGGTCGCTGCGTGTCAGCCGAAGGTCTAGAGGCCAGCCCGAAGAATCTTGAAGCGCTGAGTAATCTCCCGTTTCTGCGGACGTTGCGATCGATGCAGTCGTTCTTGGGAAGCTTGAACTACTACAGCCGCTTCATCGTAGACTTCGCTGTTTACGCTGCGGTCTTGTACGAGCTGCGGGAAGCGGACTTCCACGAGATCAGACGCCGAGATAAGGCTGACGTTGACGGACTCAAGACTGGGGACGACACGACGCTCTCGGATGAAGATGATCGCTGGACTCGAGCGAAGATCGCGTTCGGCATGCTGAAAGCGAAGATGGTGTCGACGCCGATCCTGTGTCACTTTGACCCTGATTTGACGCCTGTAATCGTGGTCTACGCGAGCAAGTGGGCAATCTCTGCCGCACTGGTCCAGGAACATGATGGCGTGTGCTGGCCAGTAACCTTCACCAGTCGAACCCTGAAGTCGAACGAGTTGAATTACAGCATCGTCGACAAGGAAGTCCTGGATCTGCTTCGGATACCGGACGTCTGCTTCACCATGTTGGTCTCACGACCTATCAAGGTGTTGTCCAGATACTCGACGCTGGCCTGGCTTTTGAACTCGTCGGGATTCGATGGACGACTTGGCAAGTGGGCCGCTCTACTGTCGCACTAGACACTGGAGATCACGAAGTGCGCGAAGGGCGAAGACGAGATCTTGGGTACGTTAGCAGCGAGCATCACCCCACGCGCCGAAGTCGATGAAGCGTTGATCGCGATCGCGCCGAAGAAGCAGCCACGCCAGGTGATTACCATGCCGCCGCCAACGGTAGAGCCGGACGAGAGTCTGATCGTCGTCAGTTTTGACGGGTCTGCAAGTGTCAAGCGAGGCGTTGGAGCGTATAGCGCGATCTTGTGGAAGCTACCAGAGTGGACGATCCTTGCTGCTGCGTCGGAATACATACCGGGTCTGACGGTGAACGAAGTAGAATACCGAGGCCTGTTGCTGTGTTTCAATTTTCTGTCCACTCAGGACAGGGGATGGGTCGTAGTTTGTGGAGACGCGAACTTTTGGTGATCCGCCAGATGCGCGGTGAGATCGAGTGCAAAGCGCCTGGTCTACTGTTGCTTCTACAGCGAGCGATGGATCGACTGCAGGTGTGGCCCGAACATGATTTTCTGCACATGAAGCGAGAGTGGAACAAAAGCGCAGATCGGTTAGCCGGTGAGGCATTGCAGCGCGAAGTAGGTACGGTGGTTACCTCGATGGGCGAACTTGAAGATTTGATCACGGTCAACCGCTTGCCGGAGCTGCTCAGACCGAAGGAGGTCGACAACGTGGCTCACGTGTCAGGAGTGACTCGATCTGCTCGCCGGAGAGGACGTTTACAGCCGGAAGCCCTGCAGGAAGAGTTGGTGCAACGCATGAGAGCTGAACGGATCCTGCGCGCGCAGAACGAAGAGAAGTGGATCGTAGATTTGAAGTCGTACCTGCGTGGCGAGGTAGCCGATCCGAGCGAAGGCGAAGCGAAGTCATGCGCCAAGATCGACTCTGATTACTAAGTGGATGAGAACGAACTGCTGTTCTACTGTCCAATTGGGTCGCAGCCGGATGCCGATCGCGATAAGTTAGCGAAGCTGGTCGTTCCGGAAACCCTACAGCCCGATATCCTGCACCATTTTCATGTTAGTCTGGAAGGCGGACATCAAGGAATAGGAAGAACGTACCAGCGGGGCAGGCAACACTTTCACTGGAGAGGTGTGTACCGGAGTGTCCAAACCTATGTGGGAGAATGCGTCGATTGTGAGACGGGGAAAGGAAGGCCGCTCATTCATGGTGAGTCTCTAGGAAACATACAAGCGACGTACCCGTTCCAAGTGATCGCGATGGACCACATTCGGTCTCTGCCGAAGTCGCACCACGGACACATGGAGCTGCTGATCTGGGCCGACCTGTTCACCGGACTCGTGATCGCGAAGGCAAGCTCGTTGAGGACTGCTCAGCAACACACCGAAAGCTACGAGGAATGCGTCTTCAGACGTTTCGGTGCAGGCGAAGTTGTCCGGAATGATCGAGAACCTGGATTCATGTCCGATGAGTTCCGTGCGTTCAACCGCGTAGTCGGCCAGAAGCAGAGTGCGACGTTGGCTTACCGACCGCAGGCCAATGGTAAAGCGGAAAGAATGGTACAGACGCTGACACGGGCCGTTAAGATGTACGTCACCGGCACGGATCAGCGAGACTGGGACGAGTACGCCGAGCGCCTTACATACGCGCTGAACACAGCGCAGGATCGAGTTCGCGGCGACACGCCGTTCTATCTTGCACATGGTTGGGATCCGCGATCAACTTTGGAGGCTGCCGTGCCGTTCGGAAGTACTCGTCGACGTGATCAGGATGCGCGCCGCTGGAGACAACAGGTACAAGGACACTATCAACGCGCGCGTGAGCAAGTCAACGAGCGTCTACGCGAAGCAATCCGGGAGAGAGCTGATCAGCACAACGACGGACTGTGCCCACACTCGATCGAAGCTGGGTCGAAGGTTTGGGTGTCTCTTGATCGAGTTAAGGAAGGTTACGCTCGGAAGCTGGCGCACATGTGGCACGGACCTTTCCGTGTCGCCGAGATGGTGGGTAGCCACGCTGCACGCTTGGTGATCGCTGGCACGGAGTACAGCATCTTCCCGACGGTCCACGTGTCGAAGCTGAAGCTGGTGCGATCGTTTCCGGATCGGCCCAAGACGCTGCTGACTGTCGACGAGGCGGAGCGTTTTGACTTCGACGAAGCTCTGTTGCCGGAAGACAGCTGGGAATCACCGCTGGGCTAGGACGAGTACGAAATCGAGAAGATCGCTGACGTCCGATCGGGACGGAGGACGCGCTACGGCCGAGTGCACCGCGAATTCCTTGTGCACTGGAAGGGCTACGACGGGCCCAAGTGGGTTGACGAAGCCGACTTAAACTGTGGGACCTTGATTCGGGAGTTCGAGAGAGAGAGAACGAGTCGTAGTCGCTTCGGTGTGATGCAGTCGCACGAGAAGAAGTGGCCGACCCTTCGCAGTAGGCTGACTGCTGCGAAGAAGGAGTGATTGGAAGATGAGTGTACGGGAGGCCGTATACTGGGTGGAAGGGTTTATTTGTAAATTTGAGTAAAGATGGGGTGGGCCACCCCACCTTCTCGGATTGGAGAAGAAGAAGAGGAATTGACTATGCTGTGCTACTGCTTACGACAGCAAGCTACATTCTGATCGAGACCTAGTCATTGTCTTCGGCCGTAGTGAACTTGTTCACCAAGCGGGTGATCTGCAGACCAGGGTAATCAGCCGGCTGCGTGCGGTACTGGTTACGGCAGGGCTCTTCGGCGTCAACTAGCGCGAGAGCCGCCTTCAAGTCAGCCGGCGCGGACGGAGCGCCAAGACCCAGATACCACGTGCCGTTCTCCGCTGGACGGCCAGGCTCCGCTTTACTGCGCGGGAGATGCAGGAAGAAGGGGTCGAGGAAGAGGTCGATATCGCACTCCCCGTTGACCATGCCCTGCAACACCTTCTGAAGCAGGAACTTCCAGCGGGGTCCCGCTCGGCAGCGACGCTGTTTGCGGTCCTGCCAATAACTGGCGAAGAACTCGCTGGTCTCCTTCCGCTTCTTAGATATCGGAAAATGGTGTGTGGCTTCCCAGAGGGCCATCAAAACCTCCTCCCTGCTTTCGAACGCAAAGTACTCTGTGGCGAGCTCCTGAAACCAGCCAACCAAGTCAAAGGAATAGGGAGTGATCGCGGTTTTCAGAACTTTCCAGGGGCGATGTTTCAGCAATGCCCGCACGTTAGCCTCCGTGATCAAGTCCTTGTACCACGCGGACTTACGCGGTGCTTTTGGTTTGCGGGGAAAGAGCCAGACGTTTGACCGACACCACACCTTGAACAATTGCTGTACTGTAAGCGTGCGTATGGTGAAGTGGCGTAACTGTCAACGGGGCCACAACCTCGCCGGTATAGTCACGCGATCGCCGGTATGCGGGGATCCACTCAGCACGAGGGATCATTGTCTCTGGAAGTTGATCAAACTTTTGATCAGGGAGCAGTATATTGGCGTCGTTTCCACTGCTGACCGAGTCGCCGTTGTCCTCCTGGCCGCTGCCCTCGTGGTCGTCACCGCTACCACCGACGTTGCTGCCACTGTCACTACCGTCATCTTGACTGTGGCCGCCGCCGTCACTACTGTTGTCTTGACTGTTGCCGCCGCTGTCACTGCCGTCGTCTAGGTTGTCGTCGTCGCTGCTGCTGTCGCTGGGATCAGGTTCCCCGTCAGGATGAGCTGGCTGCGCTGGTTGGGACCCCGGAGATCCTCCTGTTTCGTCATCTCCAGAACTGGAAGAAGAAGAGTCGAGCAGGATGGGCTGAGTGGGTGTTCCGCTGGGCGAAGATAAAGTGTTCGACGTGTCGGCACGGGAAGAAGCGGAGCTCCGACGTTGGTTGGATCGTGACTGGGCAAGGGCCGCGAGCATATCCTCGTCACTGGACGAGGAAGAGGAGATCGTGAGCTGACGACGCCGTCGTGGTTTGCGTGTAGACTGACCACCAGGGGGTGACCGACTTGCGCGACGTTTCGCCGAAGTGTGCTGGCGTGGAGTGGCCGGTCCGGCACTAGAGGACCCTGCCTGTGAAGACCGCCGAGGTGCCGGCTGAGAAGTCGTGCTCGGCGCCTGCTGGACCGGTGTTGGCTGCCGTCGAGGTAACGGTGGCGATCGCTGCGTTGAACCCCGCGTGGTTTGAGTTGTCGATGGCCGTCGCCGAGAGGCCCGCTGCTGAGTCACCGGAGACGCCGGTGTGATTGAAGCCGGTTGCAGGAACGACGTCAGGCCGGCCAACTGCGTCTGGATTCGGCTACGCTCAGTTGCAAGCTGATCACGCTCACTCTCGGCGTTCTGTTGGCACTTCTGGGCCGTCCCCAACGCCACCCGGAGTCGCGCATTCTTGTTCTGCAAATCTTGAACGGCCGGCCTTGCAGCTTCGAGGTCGTTGACGCGACGCTCCAGCCTTGCCACGGCTGATCGGAAAGCAGTCACTTGCGTTCCTGCGAAGGACAGACAAGATCGAGGAAAAATGTGAGTACATTGCAAAGAACAGCGATGCGTGAAGTACGTACTGGGGTCAGCCAAGGAGGCCTGAGCCTGGTCGCGTTCGCCCCTGATTCGCTGAAGGACTGCCGATTGCTGCTGACGGGCTCTGGCAGAATCGGCCAGTCGCTCTTGCAGGCGATCGCGTTCGCTGAGAGCTGCGTCCAAGCTTCGCCGGGAACCTGTGCGTGCCCGATCAAGATCCACCTCCTGGGTGGAGATGCGTCGCTGGAGTAAAGTAGCTTGGTCGCGAAGGCGGTGGGACGCACTCTGCAGGGCGTCATGAGAGACCCTCAGCAGCTGATGAGAAGTTTGGGCGGACGCCAACTCTCGACGAAGGTTGTCACGATCAGTGACGACCGTGTCTAACTCAGCCAGTAAGGCCGCTTCGGCGGCGGGGTTGCCGGCGGATGCAGCTCGGATCTCGGCATGGGCCTCGGCCAATTGACCTTCAAGGTCAGCGATCTGATCATGGAACTCGACAATGGCGTCCGCGTACACTTGGTTGCACACGCGAAGGTGATCACGCAGGTTCTCTACCTCGCGGCGGTCGCCCTCTCGCTCCTCGAGCGCTTCCTGAGTCTCGGCAAGGTCCAACCGGGCCTGTGCCAGATCTGCGCGCTGCTGATCGTAACTTTCCTGCACGAACTGCACGAACGGAGCAGCAGAACGCACTGCTGTGTCCCAGTCGTGCTCCAGAGTAGCCACACGATGGCGGAGTGCCAAGAATGGCTGCTGCAGGCCCTCACGGTCACGCTGCAGACGTAGGAAAGCGTTCTCCCGGTCCAGATCCACCGCGATTTCCGCCATAGACGCCTCAAGAGTCGGCTGATCGAGTGGTTCGACCGCCACACGAACTGTGGGGGCGACGCTTGAGGATCCAGAGCCTGGATCACCTTCGAGGAGTCGGCCCGACACGTAAGGGCCGGCAACTGGTACACTGGACGCACGATTCATACCTGAAGTGCGACCAGGTACCGCAGCTCTACCACCAACGAGACCAGCGCCGTACGGAGCTGAGGGAGGTGTCGAAGTGGCAGCGGTCGCTGCCGAAACCGCGTGAAGATCTGAAATGCATGAAACGACACACAGAATTAGTGTAAGGTCGTCTTTACACATGACCCAGATGAAGGACTTACCGGCAAGAGTGAGCGAAGCGGCGCCAGGAACACTAGGAACGTCACTGACCCCAGAGGCGGGGGATGCAGCACCTGATCGAAGGATATAGCACACAGGCGAACGGGTGAGATCGGAATGTCGGATGAGACCCTGATCGGGATTACGCACCTCGAGTGTCAGCAGGGGACGCAACAGGCGTCGAGTTTGACGCTGGAGCCCCTGTTCACACCAGACGCGACGCATGTTGGTTAGTGATGAACGGATCGTAGTGGAACGCTGCGTGATTCAACTAGATCGCGTTCACCTTGGCCTGGAATGGGCGCTGAGACGTCGGTGGACGAAGTAGGCGTCAGGCTTGGTGTCGGGACACCTGTTCACAGCATACACCACATGAACACGTCGGTACGTGACACGGTCCAGGCCTTCTGAAGCCTGGTCGAGCAAAGGGGCACCTGCTGGCGCTTCATGCGTGGATGAAGAGCCCTCCTGGGTCCCAGGAGCAGAGTCTGGGCCAGGAGGGTGGTTATTGATGCCGGATCAGTACGAAGACGACGGGTTAGAAGTGCAAGTCTGATTCTGAAGACTGATCAGGGCGGTACTTACCCGAACTTGACGCTGCAACGCCTGTTCATGACACGCACAAGTTGTGCACAACGAAGTCGGGTCAGTACTCGACGTAACTACGAAGCTGATCAAGCTGCTACAACGACATCGCACCTGGGAAAGCGCCAGCCGGGACCGGAGTAGTCACCGTAGCGTTTGAAGACGGAGCTGGCACCACATGAGGTGCCGGGGTGCCTGTTGGTGCCGTAGGCAACTGTGTGTTAGTGTGAGGGGCAATCATGAAGCCCACGACCTGATCGAACAGGAGGGATACCTGGTGAAGACCCAGGCACAGACTTGGGGAAGCACGAGTGGCCGGAAGTGTCACCAGGCCCTGGACCTGCTCATTAAGCGTACGTGACGAGCCTATGAGACGAGTAGACCGGCTCAAATACCGATCAAGAAGCAACGCACCTTGGGAAGTGGACGAAGTAGACGCAGATGCGTCCGAAGCGGACGCGGGTGTCGATCGCGGACCAGGAGTGTTTGTTCGTGACAAGTACGACACATTAGTGTCAGCCTTCGACACAATTGCGGCGAACTCAGGTTAATACGTCCTGATCGGACGGGGAGTTTGCCTGGAGGAGTTTGGAGCGCGGGGAAGGCACCATCACGAGTTACAGCGACGTTACCTGGGCCGTGGTGGTGTGTACTGGTGCCTGGTGAAGCACACGACACACGAAGACGACAAGTTAGACCTGCTGATGAAGTTGCCAGAGGTGATCAAACACGCACCTTGAGTAGCAGACGCGGACACCGGCTGCGGCGCTGTGGCACCTGTTCACACCGCATACGACGCCAGCACGTTTGCATAGGACGCGACCAAGACGACTAACGCTTGATCAAGTAGGCACTTACCCGAGGAGACTCCAAGTGCGGACGTGGAGGACGCTACCAACGTGCACAACGACGAAAACGCACGTGTGAGACGAACTGGTCAGCTGGAGTGCTGATCAGGAAGTCACGAACCTTGCGTAGTGGACGGAACTGACGCCAAGGCGTCGGACGAAGACGTGGGTGCCGACTGCGACGTTCCGGCACCTGTTGACAACGTACACGACGTCAATGAGTTAGCGAAGGACGTGATCGGCACGTCTGAAGTCCGATCGAATGGGCCCTTACCCATGGAAATCCCAAGTGTGGACGAGGAAGGCGCTGTGGACATGCAGGGTGATGAGAAACGCGTGAGACGAATTAGTTGGCTAAAGTGTTGATCAGAGCCACGAACCTTGTGTTGTGGCTGGAACTGACGCTGAAGCGTTGGACACGGCGACATGGCGTCTGTATATAGCAAGAACGACGTGAATACGCTAGTTTTGCACGTGATCAAGGCCAACTTCGCTCAGCATGCCCCGATCGGGCTAAGCGGTTACCTGGTGGAAGTGAAACGGCAGGTGGAGGGCCACCACGATCTCCAATCGCGGTAGGAACCTCCTGGGGGCGCATACTGGCGTCTGATCGGACGTACAACAAGATGGGAGAGTGTTAGAGAGGCTTCAAACGTCGATCAAGCGTACACTTACTGAGAGTGACGCTGGGAGTGCCAGACGATGACGCAGCAGTACCCGAAGTGGGCACAGACGACGGAGAGATGCCTGGAGTGACCGAAGTGACTACAACAGCGTTAGCGACGCACGGGTGCGCGACATACGTAGACTACGGGGCTATGGCGGAGACTCACGCACCTGAAGACGACATGGGGACGCTTGGAGCGTTCCTGGACGACTGTGACGACGTGGGAAGGTTGGGTGAGGCGCACGACGCGCTGAACTGAGCGCCGGACGAACGGGACGGCTTGGGCAGCGTCGACAAGGCGCACGGCGCGCCGGAAGTGAGCTGTGGAGTGAACCGGCGATGCAGGTGGGCGTCGGGGCGAAGAGGGTTGCGCTGTGACCGCTGTACGGCCGCAGCGAAACCCGGGGACGGCTGTGGAGAAGTGGGGCCCTGAAAATGTGCGGCGGTGATCAGAGGTTCGAAAAGTCACCTGATCAGATTTGGGAGGGTGCAATCTTTCAAGTACGTTTGTACCCACTCCGATTACTTTTGGGAGGGACAATCATTTCGGTACACCTGTACCCATTTTGATAAGGATTGGTCATGGTGCCATCATTTCGACACAGGTGTACCCATCTGGATCAGGATTTGGAAAGGTGACCATCATTTCGGTACACCATCTGATCACGATTAGGGGTACCACCTTTTTGGTACATCTATAAACACTCTGAGATTGGGAGCCAGTGCGGCTGATTTAGGGAGGATTAGTGGACTAGGTAGCCAGTTGGCAATTTGCTAAAGACAAGAACTCTCTTCTCTGGACTTAAGACCTTCGGTTTTCTCCTCTAAGACTACGTGGCACACATACCAGGCTGGGAACGTATATTGGCCCACCTGACAACTAAGTGTCCACAAGATCAGCCGAGGAGATAACTCAGAGTGCCCCTAGATTGCTTGGCTAGGGCGTACTCCCAACAACCCCACGAAGATCCCACTAAAGGAAGTTGCAAGCACGGAAAGGAACAATACAAGAAAGGAAGGACAAGAACACACCCTCAAGTCTACGCGATCCATTGAAAGCCCGATCAAGTACGGCTGACCTACTGGACGATCAAGTGAAGCATACCCGCGTGATTGTCGCCAAGACCTCCAAGTACCGCCCAAGTACAAGACCCCTGACACCTTCGGAGTCCACCTGGAAGAGCGTGACCCGCCCAGCCAACGGGTACACAAGGTGAGAAGGTAACACAAGTCACGGACAAGCGGAGTACTCCCTCCGAAAGTTAGCAGTCTGGGCCACCGTTGGTGAGTTTGGATCACATCACGAGATTTTGTGATCCCCGCTACACCACATTCTCACTAGCCATGAGCGAAGGCTAGGAGGCGATATTGAACGCGCTTTCGCGCTTAACCCACTGTAGTCCCTCAGAAAGGAAGGTAACCGGGCCGGTCAAGGCCTTTTACAGGGGTGCCGAAGGAAACCCTCGGCGGTAGGTCAGATACAATAGAGAGCCCTCGGACTCACCTAATATCTATAGAACGAGGTATCTAATATCTCCAAACAGCGGCCACTATTCACTCTTGACCTTACCAGGATGAACTCTCGGTCAAAGTACCTTAAGCTCGCCGACAGACATAACCCAGCTAAACCGAGTGTATCATTGCCCTACAGCTAAACTAGCCAGACTTACCGTAGACGGATTTGACTCTTGAGGCTTAGGGGGGGAAAATCTGTTCTGATTTAGTGATTAGAGGCTCTGAGGCCTTTTCTATAGCTAATCCTATGTCTCTATACAAATATCGAGTATGAACCAAGCCTTCAGAACGTACCCTGGTTCCTAAAAGGGGGACCCAATTCCTGACTATTCTGACCTAAGAGACTACGGTCGGGGTTATATTAAGACCGACCGAGTTCCTATAGTCACTACAGCGTTCCATGTCACTCAGGCGCGGGGCACGTGATTTCGAACGTTTCAGCCAATCAGCGAGCCGGATTAGGTTTCACCCGAAGGTTCAACACCGTTAGGCCTCTGTCCGAATCCGTCGCGGGCCGGGCAATTCCCAACATCATAACTGCCCCACCTCGACACGAACCCTCGAAGGTGGCGAGCGTCGTGGTGCCCTCCGGTTCTTCAGTTATGGCACGCGCACAGAGCCCTCTGGAGCGCGCACAGGCGACTGATCTCCGTGCCCTCGGGCACACTTCACAGGTAAGATGTCTGCTGTCGGAGCCTTCGGCTCACCTTGCGATGCCTCAGTGCTGACTGCTACGCCTTGGCTTTCTCCATAGCAACCTCCTGTCGCGTCTTCCGAATCCGTAGACGCTGGCACATCCTCACCAGCAGCATCGGAGGCTGCGGCGACGCCAATTCCCGTCTCTGTTTCGAATAGCGGAGCGTCACGCGGCCTCAAAGCTGCTGCTGTGTCTGCTTCGGCAACCAGCACGTCCGAAGAGTCTGAAGCCAGCACTGGGTCTCCGCCGTCGCCAACCCCCGTCTCTGACTCGAACAGCGGGGCCACACAGGAACTTGGTGCTGGATTGGTCGTCGACGAACACTCTCCACGGAATGCCGACACTAGAGGGGCTTCGGTCGGAGGTGCTACGGCTTCTTTGTCGTCCTTGGTGGCTAATGCTGCTGCCAACGAATCCTCGGCGAGTAACCAAGGCTCTCCGGCCCTTGAACCTGTTCCATCAGAGACCGTAGCGTCCCCAGAAGACCTGGTCGAGTCTTCCCCAAGGCCGAGGTGTCGGGGCCGGAACACTGATAGCCGATGGTTCGCCGTTGAGGATATCGTGGACGACGGCGTGAGCGACATCGTCCAGCGAGTCCAAGACATCACTGAGCAACGCCTCGGAGAGCTCGCTCGCTTGATGATCAATCTCACGCGACACCCCCCGCTCCGCGTGGACGTGGAGCTTGACGAGCGTTTCGAGAACTCACAGACGCTTCGTCAAGTCGTGGAGGCTGTGGCTCCGGCGGATCCTCTAGCTCCTCTCGGATGGAACGAGGAGATGCTTGAGCTGCAGGATGAGCTAGCGGATACTCGGGCTCGTCTGACTGACTGCGAGGCTTCGTTGCGTGGCGAGGTGGACCTCCGGCGCCGAGCTGAACTCCTCTGCACCCAGGCTTCGGCGGAACGCAACAACGCGATGCAGCAGGCGCGGCGTCTCCGCTGGGAGAACGACGACACTGGTCGTCAACTGGTTTCGTCTAATGCGTCGCTCGCTCGGAGTGCTGAGCTGATTTCCCGGCTGGAGATCTGGTGTCGTGAGCAAGAGGCTTCGGTGGATAACGCCCACGACTTGATCCGCAAGGATCGTCGGCGTTTCAGGGCTGGTGTCGAAAAGTACACGGCCACCACCAAGCTCTACGATTAACTGGTGGTGCAGGAACAGAAGCTTCAAGACTTGAGCGGGCTCGCGGACGCACAGAGGGCTGGAACAGCTATACCAGCTTGCTTCGTTACGTCTCTCATCTCCCTGCTTCTCATTCCGTCCTCGTTCATTACTCTGACCTTCTGTTGTACCGTTTCTTGAAGTCACCTTCATGGAAAACATCGGTGCGATGTGGATTGGCTCGCATTAGGTCGTCTCTGGGTCCGAGCGCTCCCGTTCATCCTCCGGGACTTCGGCAAGCAGGTCGGCGAGCGTCGACGGTTCTGCCGGTTCTGGTTCGCACTCTCCAGGCGCTTCTCTCGCTTCCGTTGGGTTGGGCGAGGACTCGGAGGACTCCTCGCCGGTGGTTCCGTCAACTAAGCGTCGAACGCGGCTTGTTCGGGCCGCTGCGAAGTCTAGTTCGACGGTTCCCGCCTCTGTTAAACGTTTAACCAGGCTTGGAAGGCATTCTGTGGACTTGAGGGCCAAGGCTCGTATACCCCAGCCTGCCCCGCACGCCCGTTCCACCGTCGCTTCGTCTGGTACGGCTCAGAAGACTCCTACGGTGCAGGAACAGACGCCTCAAGCTTCGCCGGTGGAGCAAATGTCTTCAGAACCCTTGGTGGATACTGTTCCTCGGGCGGTGGCGCATCCCGTTGCAGCGGCTCAGCGGTCTGTGGCTGAGCCAGCTCCGAGCGTTGGAACGCCAACTTCTCCATCGTTTTCCGCTTCTTCGGCGACTTCAGTGGCGTCCACGATGTCTCTGGTTGGGTCTCCTGCGCATACTCGTGCCCCGGACGCTTCGGAGGTTGCCTCTCTCTTCCCAGCAGTGGAGTCTATTGAGAGCGACAGCGACTCCGAGGGTTCGGTGGCTGCGGTTCCTGCACAAGCGTCTCCGTTCTCGTCCCCCGTGGTAGTTCGTCCACGTCGTGACGGTCGACCGGTCCGTGGAGCTTCCGTGGTGTCGTCGACCTTGCAGTCAATGTCGAACGTGGAGCAGGAGAACGCTTCTGACAAGCTCATCCTAGGGCTCGGTTGGCGTCGACTGCCCGTCTGCCACGAGTCAACCCTCGGAGGAAGCTGCCACGGTTGAAGATGGACTCATCGAGCCCGCGGACAGTGGAGTGTCGTCCGAAGCTTCGGAGCAAGTGGGGTCAGGTGGTGACGATAGCGTCGGAGCTTCTACCACCGGCACAGAGGCCTCGGTAACTCCCGCTGTGTCGCCACCTCTACGTTAATTGACTCGTTGTCCTCGTACCCGTCGCTCAGGCATTGTGGTCACGGCGCCATGTCTTCAACCCCAGGTACCGTGACAACCGCCTCTACTCCTGCTACCGAGCTCCCAGCTCCGGTACAGAATGAACTACCACTGGTCCGAACCTCCTAGAAGTTCTCAGATCTGGTAGCGGTCTTCCTGGAACCACCGTTCACTTCGCCCAGCGCCAAGGAGTGTTGGTGTCAGATCCAGAACGCTCGGGTTCCATCTCCAATCCCTGGTTCCGCTCGCTCCGAGTGTTCGTTTATGGGTCTACTGGCGTTCATGGACTGGGAGAGTCCATCGCACCTTACCAGAAGCTTCGGGAGAAGTATCCGGCCGAGTTTTGCACTTTGGAGGTGGATGAAATCATTGACGCTCCCATTTCGATCCGGCCGACTGGGTTGGCCCTCCACGTCTAGCTCTGGCGGCAGTTCAAGGGAAACCCGGTTGGCCCGAAGTAGAAGGCTGACCTTGGTTTCGCCATCTGGGAGCGCGGCCATTGGGTTTCGAACTCAGCTGTGGAGCTCTGGATAAAAGGCTTGGCCAGAGATCTTGGCGAGAACTCGTCGGTGGTGATTGCTCTGTGGACTGTCTGGCGTGAATACAACCGGGCCGACCGCATCCGCCTCCAGATCCCGAAGCGGTAATGGTTGACTTGCGTGAAGGACGATAAGGGTGTCGTGGCCGAAGCTCCGGAGCTTCTCCTCGAACCCTCGTTCCTCCAGTAATCTCACGTGGGTCCCAGGGTCCTCGAATTGGATCATGGAAGTGGAAAAGTTGGATGCTCGGCAGCCATAGCGCCATTGTCTCTGCCCAAGACCCCGACTACGCCTTCGCCATGGACACCACGCCGACCACGACCGCCCGCATCAACAAGTTCGACGGAACCAACTTCCACACGTGGAAGTTCAAGATGCAGATGGTGCTCGAGGAGCGCGATCTGTGGGAAATCGTGAGCGGGGAAGTGAAGCTGGAGCACTGCGCAACCGTGCTGGACCAAGCGGCGTTCAAGAGGAAGTCGCGCAAGGCGCTGGCGATCGTCTGTCTTGCGATGGAGGACTCGCAGCTGCCGCTAGTCCGGTCGGCGAGTGGCGCGCATGATGCATGGTCAAGACTGGAAGGTGTTGTCAAGAAGGCGCCTCTACCAGCTGCCGTATACCGGTAGATACCGGTATGACCTTCACTCAGTGGTGCCACAATCATTCCTGTGATCATGGGACACTGATGACGGGACGCTGATGATGGGACGCTGATGATGGGACGCTGTTGACGGGACGCTACGAGGATTACGCCACGCGTGGGTACAAGATTGTAGGTACAAGATGGGCATCGACGTGTCACTCGCTGATTGGCTGAAGTAACTCAGTCGTCAGTAATGAATCCAGTAGAGTGTGCCCAGTATGTAGGACGACAGGCTTAGAGTAGCTTTGCGAACTAAGGACCTAAATCAATCACTTTGCATTTTGCCAACTACAACTCAAGCCACTCTTCTTTTGGTTATGAGCCCAAGCCCCGCATTCTCTGCCCAAGACCCCGACTACGCCTTCGCCATGGACACCACGCCGACCACGACCGCCCGCATCAACAAGTTCGACGGAACCAACTTCCACACGTGGAAGTTCAAGATGCAGATGGTGCTCGAGGAGCGCGATCTGTGGGAAATCGTGAGCGGGGAAGTGAAGCTGGAGCACTGCGCAACCGTGCTGGACCAAGCGGCGTTCAAGAGGAAGTCGCGCAAGGCGCTGGCGATCGTCTGTCTTGCGATGGAGGACTCGCAGCTGCCGCTAGTCCGGTCGGCGAGTGGCGCGCATGATGCATGGTCAAGACTGGAAGGTGTTGTCAAGAAGGCGCCTCTACCAGCTGCCGTATACCGGTAGATACCGGTATGACCTTCACTCGGTGGTGCCACAATCATTCCTGTGATCATGGGACACTGATGACGGGACGCTGATGATGGGACGCTGATGATGGGACGCTACGAGGATTACGCCACGCGTGGGTACAAGATTGTAGGTACAAGATGGGCATCGACGTGTCACTCGCTGATTGGCTGAAGTAACTCAGTCGTCAGTAATGAATCCAGTAGAGTGTACCCAGTATGTAGGACGACAGGCTTAGAGTAGCTTTGCGAACTAAGGACCTAAATCAATCACTTTGCATTTTTCCAACTACAACTCAAGCCACTCTTCTTTTGGTTATGAGCCCAAGCCCCGCATTCTCTGCCCAAGACCCCGACTACGCCTTCGCCATGGACACCACGCCGACCACGACCGCCCGCATCAACAAGTTCGACGGAACCAACTTCCACACGTGGAAGTTCAAGATGCAGATGGTGCTCGAGGAGCGCGATCTGTGGGAAATCGTGAGCGGGGAAGTGAAGCTGGAGCACTGCGCAACCGTGCTGGACCAAGCGGCGTTCAAGAGGAAGTCGCGCAAGGCGCTGGCGATCGTCTGTCTTGCGATGGAGGACTCGCAGCTGCCGCTAGTCCGGTCGGCGAGTGGCGCGCATGATGCATGGTCAAGACTGGAAGGTGTTGTCAAGAAGGCGCCTCTACCAGCTGTCGTATACCGGTAGATACCGGTATGACCTTCACTCAGTGGTGCCACAATCATTCCTGTGATCATGGGACACTGATGACGGGACGCTGATGATGGGACGCTGTTGACGGGACGCTACGAGGATTACGCCACGCGTGGGTACAAGATTGTAGGTACAAGATGGGCATCGACGTGTCACTCGCTGATTGGCTGAAGTAACTCAGTCGTCAGTAATGAATCCAGTAGAGTGTACCCAGTATGTAGGACGACAGGCTTAGAGTAGCTTTGCGAACTAAGGACCTAAATCAATCACTTTGCATTTTTCCAACTACAACTCAAGCCACTCTTCTTTTGGTTATGAGCCCAAGCCCCGCATTCTCTGCCCAAGACCCCGACTACGCCTTCGCCATGGACACCACGCCGACCACGACCGCCCGCATCAACAAGTTCGACGGAACCAACTTCCACACGTGGAAGTTCAAGATGCAGATGGTGCTCGAGGAGCGCGATCTGTGGGAAATCGTGAGCGGGGAAGTGAAGCTGGAGCACTGCGCAACCGTGCTGGACCAAGCGGCGTTCAAGAGGAAGTCGCGCAAGGCGCTGGCGATCGTCTGTCTTGCGATGGAGGACTCGCAGCTGCCGCTAGTCCGGTCGGCGAGTGGCGCGCATGATGCATGGTCAAGACTGGAAGGTGTTGTCAAGAAGGCGCCTCTACCAGCTGTCGTATACCGGTAGATACCGGTATGACCTTCACTCAGTGGTGCCACAATCATTCCTGTGATCATGGGACACTGATGACGGGACGCTGATGATGGGACGCTGTTGACGGGACGCTACGAGGATTACGCCACGCGTGGGTACAAGATTGTAGGTACAAGATGGGCATCGACGTGTCACTCGCTGATTGGCTGAAGTAACTCAGTCGTCAGTAATGAATCCAGTAGAGTGTACCCAGTATGTAGGACGACAGGCTTAGAGTAGCTTTGCGAACTAAGGACCTAAATCAATCACTTTGCATTTTGCCAACTACAACTCAAGCCACTCTTCTTTTGGTTATGAGCCCAAGCCCCGCATTCTCTGCCCAAGACCCCGACTACGCCTTCGCCATGGACACCACGCCGACCACGACCGCCCGCATCAACAAGTTCGACGGAACCAACTTCCACACGTGGAAGTTCAAGATGCAGATGGTGCTCGAGGAGCGCGATCTGTGGGAAATCGTGAGCGGGGAAGTGAAGCTGGAGCACTGCGCAACCGTGCTGGACCAAGCGGCGTTCAAGAGGAAGTCGCGCAAGGCGCTGGCGATCGTCTGTCTTGCGATGGAGGACTCGCAGCTGCCGCTAGTCCGGTCGGCGAGTGGCGCGCATGATGCATGGTCAAGACTGGAAGGTGTTGTCAAGAAGGCGCCTCTACCAGCTGTCGTATACCGGTAGATACCGGTATGACCTTCACTCAGTGGTGCCACAATCATTCCTGTGGTCATGGGACACTGATGACGGGACGCTGATGATGGGACGCTGTTGACGGGACGCTACGAGGATTACGCCACGCGTGGGTACAAGATTGTAGGTACAAGATGGGCATCGACGTGTCACTCGCTGATTGGCTGAAGTAACTCAGTCGTCAGTAATGAATCCAGTAGAGTGTACCCAGTATGTAGGACGACAGGCTTAGAGTAGCTTTGCGAACTAAGGACCTAAATCAATCACTTTGCATTTTGCCAACTACAACTCAAGCCACTCTTCTTTTGGTTATGAGCCCAAGCCCCGCATTCTCTGCCCAAGACCCCGACTACGCCTTCGCCATGGACACCACGCCGACCACGACCGCCCGCATCAACAAGTTCGACGGAACCAACTTCCACACGTGGAAGTTCAAGATGCAGATGGTGCTCGAGGAGCGCGATCTGTGGGAAATCGTGAGCGGGGAAGTGAAGCTGGAGCACTGCGCAACCGTGCTGGACCAAGCGGCGTTCAAGAGGAAGTCGCGCAAGGCGCTGGCGATCGTCTGTCTTGCGATGGAGGACTCGCAGCTGCCGCTAGTCCGGTCGGCGAGTGGCGCGCATGATGCATGGTCAAGACTGGAAGGTGTTGTCAAGAAGGCGCCTCTACCAGCTGTCGTATACCGGTAGATACCGGTATGACCTTCACTCAGTGGTGCCACAATCATTCCTGTGATCATGGGACACTGATGACGGGACGCTGATGATGGGACGCTGTTGACGGGACGCTACGAGGATTACGCCACGCGTGGGTACAAGATTGTAGGTACAAGATGGGCATCGACGTGTCACTCGCTGATTGGCTGAAGTAACTCAGTCGTCAGTAATGAATCCAGTAGAGTGTACCCAGTATGTAGGACGACAGGCTTAGAGTAGCTTTGCGAACTAAGGACCTAAATCAATCACTTTGCATTTTGCCAACTACAACTCAAGCCACTCTTCTTTTGGTTATGAGCCCAAGCCCCGCATTCTCTGCCCAAGACCCCGACTACGCCTTCGCCATGGACACCACGCCGACCACGACCGCCCGCATCAACAAGTTCGACGGAACCAACTTCCACACGTGGAAGTTCAAGATGCAGATGGTGCTCGAGGAGCGCGATCTGTGGGAAATCGTGAGCGGGGAAGTGAAGCTGGAGCACTGCGCAACCGTGCTGGACCAAGCGGCGTTCAAGAGGAAGTCGCGCAAGGCGCTGGCGATCGTCTGTCTTGCGATGGAGGACTCGCAGCTGCCGCTAGTCCGGTCGGCGAGTGGCGCGCATGATGCATGGTCAAGACTGGAAGGTGTTGTCAAGAAGGCGCCTCTACCAGCTGTCGTATACCGGTAGATACCGGTATGACCTTCACTCAGTGGTGCCACAATCATTCCTGTGATCATGGGACACTGATGACGGGACGCTGATGATGGGACGCTGTTGACGGGACGCTACGAGGATTACGCCACGCGTGGGTACAAGATTGTAGGTACAAGATGGGCATCGACGTGTCACTCGCTGATTGGCTGAAGTAACTCAGTCGTCAGTAATGAATCCAGTAGAGTGTACCCAGTATGTAGGACGACAGGCTTAGAGTAGCTTTGCGAACTAAGGACCTAAATCAATCACTTTGCATTTTGCCAACTACAACTCAAGCCACTCTTCTTTTGGTTATGAGCCCAAGCCCCGCATTCTCTGCCCAAGACCCCGACTACGCCTTCGCCATGGACACCACGCCGACCACGACCGCCCGCATCAACAAGTTCGACGGAACCAACTTCCACACGTGGAAGTTCAAGATGCAGATGGTGCTCGAGGAGCGCGATCTGTGGGAAATCGTGAGCGGGGAAGTGAAGCTGGAGCACTGCGCAACCGTGCTGGACCAAGCGGCGTTCAAGAGGAAGTCGCGCAAGGCGCTGGCGATCGTCTGTCTTGCGATGGAGGACTCGCAGCTGCCGCTAGTCCGGTCGGCGAGTGGCGCGCATGATGCATGGTCAAGACTGGAAGGTGTTGTCAAGAAGGCGCCTCTACCAGCTGTCGTATACCGGTAGATACCGGTATGACCTTCACTCAGTGGTGCCACAATCATTCCTGTGATCATGGGACACTGATGACGGGACGCTGATGATGGGACGCTGTTGACGGGACGCTACGAGGATTACGCCACGCGTGGGTACAAGATTGTAGGTACAAGATGGGCATCGACGTGTCACTCGCTGATTGGCTGAAGTAACTCAGTCGTCAGTAATGAATCCAGTAGAGTGTACCCAGTATGTAGGACGACAGGCTTAGAGTAGCTTTGCGAACTAAGGACCTAAATCAATCACTTTGCATTTTGCCAACTACAACTCAAGCCACTCTTCTTTTGGTTATGAGCCCAAGCCCCGCATTCTCTGCCCAAGACCCCGACTACGCCTTCGCCATGGACACCACGCCGACCACGACCGCCCGCATCAACAAGTTCGACGGAACCAACTTCCACACGTGGAAGTTCAAGATGCAGATGGTGCTCGAGGAGCGCGATCTGTGGGAAATCGTGAGCGGGGAAGTGAAGCTGGAGCACTGCGCAACCGTGCTGGACCAAGCGGCGTTCAAGAGGAAGTCGCGCAAGGCGCTGGCGATCGTCTGTCTTGCGATGGAGGACTCGCAGCTGCCGCTAGTCCGGTCGGCGAGTGGCGCGCATGATGCATGGTCAAGACTGGAAGGTGTTGTCAAGAAGGCGCCTCTACCAGCTGTCGTATACCGGTAGATACCGGTATGACCTTCACTCAGTGGTGCCACAATCATTCCTGTGATCATGGGACACTGATGACGGGACGCTGATGATGGGACGCTGTTGACGGGACGCTACGAGGATTACGCCACGCGTGGGTACAAGATTGTAGGTACAAGATGGGCATCGACGTGTCACTCGCTGATTGGCTGAAGTAACTCAGTCGTCAGTAATGAATCCAGTAGAGTGTACCCAGTATGTAGGACGACAGGCTTAGAGTAGCTTTGCGAACTAAGGACCTAAATCAATCACTTTGCATTTTGCCAACTACAACTCAAGCCACTCTTCTTTTGGTTATGAGCCCAAGCCCCGCATTCTCTGCCCAAGACCCCGACTACGCCTTCGCCATGGACACCACGCCGACCACGACCGCCCGCATCAACAAGTTCGACGGAACCAACTTCCACACGTGGAAGTTCAAGATGCAGATGGTGCTCGAGGAGCGCGATCTGTGGGAAATCGTGAGCGGGGAAGTGAAGCACTGCGCAACCGTGCTGGACCAAGCGGCGTTCAAGAGGAAGTCGCGCAAGGCGCTGGCGATCGTCTGTCTTGCGATGGAGGACTCGCAGCTGCCGCTAGTCCGGTCGGCGAGTGGCGCGCATGATGCATGGTCAAGACTGGAAGGTGTTGTCAAGAAGGCGCCTCTACCAGCTGTCGTATACCGGTAGATACCGGTATGACCTTCACTCAGTGGTGCCACAATCATTCCTGTGATCATGGGACACTGATGACGGGACGCTGATGATGGGACGCTGTGATGGGACGCTGTTGACGGACGCTACGAGGATTACGCCACGCGTGGGTACAAGATTGTAGGTACAAGATGGGCATCGACGTGTCACTCGCTGATTGGCTGAAGTAACTCAGTCGTCAGTAATGAATCCAGTAGAGTGTACCCAGTATGTAGGACGACAGGCTTAGAGTAGCTTTGCGAACTAAGGACCTAAATCAATCACTTTGCATTTTGCCAACTACAACTCAAGCCACTCTTCTTTTGGTTATGAGCCCAAGCCCCGCATTCTCTGCCCAAGACCCCGACTACGCCTTCGCCATGGACACCACGCCGACCACGACCGCCCGCATCAACAAGTTCGACGGAACCAACTTCCACACGTGGAAGTTCAAGATGCAGATGGTGCTCGAGGAGCGCGATCTGTGGGAAATCGTGAGCGGGGAAGTGAAGCTGGAGCACTGCGCAACCGTGCTGGACCAAGCGGCGTTCAAGAGGAAGTCGCGCAAGGCGCTGGCGATCGTCTGTCTTGCGATGGAGGACTCGCAGCTGCCGCTAGTCCGGTCGGCGAGTGGCGCGCATGATGCATGGTCAAGACTGGAAGGTGTTGTCAAGAAGGCGCCTCTACCAGCTGTCGTATACCGGTAGATACCGGTATGACCTTCACTCAGTGGTGCCACAATCATTCCTGTGATCATGGGACACTGATGACGGGACGCTGATGATGGGACGCTGTTGACGGGACGCTACGAGGATTACGCCACGCGTGGGTACAAGATTGTAGGTACAAGATGGGCATCGACGTGTCACTCGCTGATTGGCTGAAGTAACTCAGTCGTCAGTAATGAATCCAGTAGAGTGTACCCAGTATGTAGGACGACAGGCTTAGAGTAGCTTTGCGAACTAAGGACCTAAATCAATCACTTTGCATTTTGCCAACTACAACTCAAGCCACTCTTCTTTTGGTTATGAGCCCAAGCCCCGCATTCTCTGCCCAAGACCCCGACTACGCCTTCGCCATGGACACCACGCCGACCACGACCGCCCGCATCAACAAGTTCGACGGAACCAACTTCCACACGTGGAAGTTCAAGATGCAGATGGTGCTCGAGGAGCGCGATCTGTGGGAAATCGTGAGCGGGAAGTGAAGCTGGAGCACTGCGCAACCGTGCTGGACCAAGCGGCGTTCAAGAGGAAGTCGCGCAAGGCGCTGGCGATCGTCTGTCTTGCGATGGAGGACTCGCAGCTGCCGCTAGTCCGGTCGGCGAGTGGCGCGCATGATGCATGGTCAAGACTGGAAGGTGTTGTCAAGAAGGCGCCTCTACCAGCTGTCGTATACCGGTAGATACCGGTATGACCTTCACTCAGTGGTGCCACAATCATTCCTGTGATCATGGGACACTGATGACGGGACGCTGATGATGGGACGCTGTTGACGGGACGCTACGAGGATTACGCCACGCGTGGGTACAAGATTGTAGGTACAAGATGGGCATCGACGTGTCACTCGCTGATTGGCTGAAGTAACTCAGTCGTCAGTAATGAATCCAGTAGAGTGTACCCAGTATGTAGGACGACAGGCTTAGAGTAGCT
Source organism: Phytophthora sp. ST_20190627 (assembly GCA_014706145.1). Lineage (NCBI taxonomy): Eukaryota > Oomycota > Peronosporomycetes > Peronosporales > Peronosporaceae > Phytophthora > Phytophthora sp. ST_20190627. Next base: position 297,835 of record JACBOU010000066.1, read on the forward strand.
TTGCGAACTAAGGACCTAAATCAATCACTTTGCATTTTGCCAACTACAACTCAAGCCACTCTTCTTTTGGTTATGAGCCCAAGCCCCGCATTCTCTGCCCAAGACCCCGACTACGCCTTCGCCATGGACACCACGCCGACCACGACCGCCCGCATCAACAAGTTCGACGGAACCAACTTCCACACGTGGAAGTTCAAGATGCAGATGGTGCTCGAGGAGCGCGATCTGTGGGAAATCGTGAGCGGGGAAGTGAAGCTGGAGCACTGCGCAACCGTGCTGGACCAAGCGGCGTTCAAGAGGAAGTCGCGCAAGGCGCTGGCGATCGTCTGTCTTGCGATGGAGGACTCGCAGCTGCCGCTAGTCCGGTCGGCGAGTGGCGCGCATGATGCATGGTCAAGACTGGAAGGTGTTGTCAAGAAGGCGCCTCTACCAGCTGTCGTATACCGGTAGATACCGGTATGACCTTCACTCAGTGGTGCCACAATCATTCCTGTGATCATGGGACACTGATGACGGGACGCTGATGATGGGACGCTGTTGACGGGACGCTACGAGGATTACGCCACGCGTGGGTACAAGATTGTAGGTACAAGATGGGCATCGACGTGTCACTCGCTGATTGGCTGAAGTAACTCAGTCGTCAGTAATGAATCCAGTAGAGTGTACCCAGTATGTAGGACGACAGGCTTAGAGTAGCTTTGCGAACTAAGGACCTAAATCAATCACTTTGCATTTTGCCAACTACAACTCAAGCCACTCTTCTTTTGGTTATGAGCCCAAGCCCCGCATTCTCTGCCCAAGACCCCGACTACGCCTTCGCCATGGACACCACGCCGACCACGACCGCCCGCATCAACAAGTTCGACGGAACCAACTTCCACACGTGGAAGTTCAAGATGCAGATGGTGCTCGAGGAGCGCGATCTGTGGGAAATCGTGAGCGGGGAAGTGAAGCTGGAGCACTGCGCAACCGTGCTGGACCAAGCGGCGTTCAAGAGGAAGTCGCGCAAGGCGCTGGCGATCGTCTGTCTTGCGATGGAGGACTCGCAGCTGCCGCTAGTCCGGTCGGCGAGTGGCGCGCATGATGCATGGTCAAGACTGGAAGGTGTTGTCAAGAAGGCGCCTCTACCAGCTGTCGTATACCGGTAGATACCGGTATGACCTTCACTCAGTGGTGCCACAATCATTCCTGTGATCATGGGACACTGATGACGGATGACGCTGATGATGGGACGCTGTTGACGGGACGCTACGAGGATTACGCCACGCGTGGGTACAAGATTGTAGGTACAAGATGGGCATCGACGTGTCACTCGCTGATTGGCTGAAGTAACTCAGTCGTCAGTAATGAATCCAGTAGAGTGTACCCAGTATGTAGGACGACAGGCTTAGAGTAGCTTTGCGAACTAAGGACCTAAATCAATCACTTTGCATTTTGCCAACTACAACTCAAGCCACTCTTCTTTTGGTTATGAGCCCAAGCCCCGCATTCTCTGCCCAAGACCCCGACTACGCCTTCGCCATGGACACCACGCCGACCACGACCGCCCGCATCAACAAGTTCGACGGAACCAACTTCCACACGTGGAAGTTCAAGATGCAGATGGTGCTCGAGGAGCGCGATCTGTGGGAAATCGTGAGCGGGGAAGTGAAGCTGGAGCACTGCGCAACCGTGCTGGACCAAGCGGCGTTCAAGAGGAAGTCGCGCAAGGCGCTGGCGATCGTCTGTCTTGCGATGGAGGACTCGCAGCTGCCGCTAGTCCGGTCGGCGAGTGGCGCGCATGATGCATGGTCAAGACTGGAAGGTGTTGTCAAGAAGGCGCCTCTACCAGCTGTCGTATACCGGTAGATACCGGTATGACCTTCACTCAGTGGTGCCACAATCATTCCTGTGATCATGGGACACTGATGACGGGACGCTGATGATGGGACGCTGTTGACGGGACGCTACGAGGATTACGCCACGCGTGGGTACAAGATTGTAGGTACAAGATGGGCATCGACGTGTCACTCGCTGATTGGCTGAAGTAACTCAGTCGTCAGTAATGAATCCAGTAGAGTGTACCCAGTATGTAGGACGACAGGCTTAGAGTAGCTTTGCGAACTAAGGACCTAAATCAATCACTTTGCATTTTGCCAACTACAACTCAAGCCACTCTTCTTTTGGTTATGAGCCCAAGCCCCGCATTCTCTGCCCAAGACCCCGACTACGCCTTCGCCATGGACACCACGCCGACCACGACCGCCCGCATCAACAAGTTCGACGGAACCAACTTCCACACGTGGAAGTTCAAGATGCAGATGGTGCTCGAGGAGCGCGATCTGTGGGAAATCGTGAGCGGGGAAGTGAAGCTGGAGCACTGCGCAACCGTGCTGGACCAAGCGGCGTTCAAGAGGAAGTCGCGCAAGGCGCTGGCGATCGTCTGTCTTGCGATGGAGGACTCGCAGCTGCCGCTAGTCCGGTCGGCGAGTGGCGCGCATGATGCATGGTCAAGACTGGAAGGTGTTGTCAAGAAGGCGCCTCTACCAGCTGTCGTATACCGGTAGATACCGGTATGACCTTCACTCAGTGGTGCCACAATCATTCCTGTGATCATGGGACACTGATGACGGGACGCTGATGATGGGACGCTGTTGACGGGACGCTACGAGGATTACGCCACGCGTGGGTACAAGATTGTAGGTACAAGATGGGCATCGACGTGTCACTCGCTGATTGGCTGAAGTAACTCAGTCGTCAGTAATGAATCCAGTAGAGTGTACCCAGTATGTAGGACGACAGGCTTAGAGTAGCTTTGCGAACTAAGGACCTAAATCAATCACTTTGCATTTTGCCAACTACAACTCAAGCCACTCTTCTTTTGGTTATGAGCCCAAGCCCCGCATTCTCTGCCCAAGACCCCGACTACGCCTTCGCCATGGACACCACGCCGACCACGACCGCCCGCATCAACAAGTTCGACGGAACCAACTTCCACACGTGGAAGTTCAAGATGCAGATGGTGCTCGAGGAGCGCGATCTGTGGGAAATCGTGAGCGGGGAAGTGAAGCTGGAGCACTGCGCAACCGTGCTGGACCAAGCGGCGTTCAAGAGGAAGTCGCGCAAGGCGCTGGCGATCGTCTGTCTTGCGATGGAGGACTCGCAGCTGCCGCTAGTCCGGTCGGCGAGTGGCGCGCATGATGCATGGTCAAGACTGGAAGGTGTTGTCAAGAAGGCGCCTCTACCAGCTGTCGTATACCGGTAGATACCGGTATGACCTTCACTCAGTGGTGCCACAATCATTCCTGTGATCATGGGACACTGATGACGGGACGCTGATGATGGGACGCTGTTGACGGGACGCTACGAGGATTACGCCACGCGTGGGTACAAGATTGTAGGTACAAGATGGGCATCGACGTGTCACTCGCTGATTGGCTGAAGTAACTCAGTCGTCAGTAATGAATCCAGTAGAGTGTACCCAGTATGTAGGACGACAGGCTTAGAGTAGCTTTGCGAACTAAGGACCTAAATCAATCACTTTGCATTTTGCCAACTACAACTCAAGCCACTCTTCTTTTGGTTATGAGCCCAAGCCCCGCATTCTCTGCCCAAGACCCCGACTACGCCTTCGCCATGGACACCACGCCGACCACGACCGCCCGCATCAACAAGTTCGACGGAACCAACTTCCACACGTGGAAGTTCAAGATGCAGATGGTGCTCGAGGAGCGCGATCTGTGGGAAATCGTGAGCGGGGAAGTGAAGCTGGAGCACTGCGCAACCGTGCTGGACCAAGCGGCGTTCAAGAGGAAGTCGCGCAAGGCGCTGGCGATCGTCTGTCTTGCGATGGAGGACTCGCAGCTGCCGCTAGTCCGGTCGGCGAGTGGCGCGCATGATGCATGGTCAAGACTGGAAGGTGTTGTCAAGAAGGCGCCTCTACCAGCTGTCGTATACCGGTAGATACCGGTATGACCTTCACTCAGTGGTGCCACAATCATTCCTGTGATCATGGGACACTGATGACGGGACGCTGATGATGGGACGCTGTTGACGGGACGCTACGAGGATTACGCCACGCGTGGGTACAAGATTGTAGGTACAAGATGGGCATCGACGTGTCACTCGCTGATTGGCTGAAGTAACTCAGTCGTCAGTAATGAATCCAGTAGAGTGTACCCAGTATGTAGGACGACAGGCTTAGAGTAGCTTTGCGAACTAAGGACCTAAATCAATCACTTTGCATTTTGCCAACTACAACTCAAGCCACTCTTCTTTTGGTTATGAGCCCAAGCCCCGCATTCTCTGCCCAAGACCCCGACTACGCCTTCGCCATGGACACCACGCCGACCACGACCGCCCGCATCAACAAGTTCGACGGAACCAACTTCCACACGTGGAAGTTCAAGATGCAGATGGTGCTCGAGGAGCGCGATCTGTGGGAAATCGTGAGCGGGGAAGTGAAGCTGGAGCACTGCGCAACCGTGCTGGACCAAGCGGCGTTCAAGAGGAAGTCGCGCAAGGCGCTGGCGATCGTCTGTCTTGCGATGGAGGACTCGCAGCTGCCGCTAGTCCGGTCGGCGAGTGGCGCGCATGATGCATGGTCAAGACTGGAAGGTGTTGTCAAGAAGGCGCCTCTACCAGCTGTCGTATACCGGTAGATACCGGTATGACCTTCACTCAGTGGTGCCACAATCATTCCTGTGATCATGGGACACTGATGACGGGACGCTGATGATGGGACGCTGTTGACGGGACGCTACGAGGATTACGCCACGCGTGGGTACAAGATTGTAGGTACAAGATGGGCATCGACGTGTCACTCGCTGATTGGCTGAAGTAACTCAGTCGTCAGTAATGAATCCAGTAGAGTGTACCCAGTATGTAGGACGACAGGCTTAGAGTAGCTTTGCGAACTAAGGACCTAAATCAATCACTTTGCATTTTGCCAACTACAACTCAAGCCACTCTTCTTTTGGTTATGAGCCCAAGCCCCGCATTCTCTGCCCAAGACCCCGACTACGCCTTCGCCATGGACACCACGCCGACCACGACCGCCCGCATCAACAAGTTCGACGGAACCAACTTCCACACGTGGAAGTTCAAGATGCAGATGGTGCTCGAGGAGCGCGATCTGTGGGAAATCGTGAGCGGGGAAGTGAAGCTGGAGCACTGCGCAACCGTGCTGGACCAAGCGGCGTTCAAGAGGAAGTCGCGCAAGGCGCTGGCGATCGTCTGTCTTGCGATGGAGGACTCGCAGCTGCCGCTAGTCCGGTCGGCGAGTGGCGCGCATGATGCATGGTCAAGACTGGAAGGTGTTGTCAAGAAGGCGCCTCTACCAGCTGTCGTATACCGGTAGATACCGGTATGACCTTCACTCAGTGGTGCCACAATCATTCCTGTGATCATGGGACACTGATGACGGGACGCTGATGATGGGACGCTGTTGACGGGACGCTACGAGGATTACGCCACGCGTGGGTACAAGATTGTAGGTACAAGATGGGCATCGACGTGTCACTCGCTGATTGGCTGAAGTAACTCAGTCGTCAGTAATGAATCCAGTAGAGTGTACCCAGTATGTAGGACGACAGGCTTAGAGTAGCTTTGCGAACTAAGGACCTAAATCAATCACTTTGCATTTTGCCAACTACAACTCAAGCCACTCTTCTTTTGGTTATGAGCCCAAGCCCCGCATTCTCTGCCCAAGACCCCGACTACGCCTTCGCCATGGACACCACGCCGACCACGACCGCCCGCATCAACAAGTTCGACGGAACCAACTTCCACACGTGGAAGTTCAAGATGCAGATGGTGCTCGAGGAGCGCGATCTGTGGGAAATCGTGAGCGGGGAAGTGAAGCTGGAGCACTGCGCAACCGTGCTGGACCAAGCGGCGTTCAAGAGGAAGTCGCGCAAGGCGCTGGCGATCGTCTGTCTTGCGATGGAGGACTCGCAGCTGCCGCTAGTCCGGTCGGCGAGTGGCGCGCATGATGCATGGTCAAGACTGGAAGGTGTTGTCAAGAAGGCGCCTCTACCAGCTGTCGTATACCGGTAGATACCGGTATGACCTTCACTCAGTGGTGCCACAATCATTCCTGTGATCATGGGACACTGATGACGGGACGCTGATGATGGGACGCTGTTGACGGGACGCTACGAGGATTACGCCACGCGTGGGTACAAGATTGTAGGTACAAGATGGGCATCGACGTGTCACTCGCTGATTGGCTGAAGTAACTCAGTCGTCAGTAATGAATCCAGTAGAGTGTACCCAGTATGTAGGACGACAGGCTTAGAGTAGCTTTGCGAACTAAGGACCTAAATCAATCACTTTGCATTTTGCCAACTACAACTCAAGCCACTCTTCTTTTGGTTATGAGCCCAAGCCCCGCATTCTCTGCCCAAGACCCCGACTACGCCTTCGCCATGGACACCACGCCGACCACGACCGCCCGCATCAACAAGTTCGACGGAACCAACTTCCACACGTGGAAGTTCAAGATGCAGATGGTGCTCGAGGAGCGCGATCTGTGGGAAATCGTGAGCGGGGAAGTGAAGCTGGAGCACTGCGCAACCGTGCTGGACCAAGCGGCGTTCAAGAGGAAGTCGCGCAAGGCGCTGGCGATCGTCTGTCTTGCGATGGAGGACTCGCAGCTGCCGCTAGTCCGGTCGGCGAGTGGCGCGCATGATGCATGGTCAAGACTGGAAGGTGTTGTCAAGAAGGCGCCTCTACCAGCTGTCGTATACCGGTAGATACCGGTATGACCTTCACTCAGTGGTGCCACAATCATTCCTGTGATCATGGGACACTGATGACGGGACGCTGATGATGGGACGCTGTTGACGGGACGCTACGAGGATTACGCCACGCGTGGGTACAAGATTGTAGGTACAAGATGGGCATCGACGTGTCACTCGCTGATTGGCTGAAGTAACTCAGTCGTCAGTAATGAATCCAGTAGAGTGTACCCAGTATGTAGGACGACAGGCTTAGAGTAGCTTTGCGAACTAAGGACCTAAATCAATCACTTTGCATTTTGCCAACTACAACTCAAGCCACTCTTCTTTTGGTTATGAGCCCAAGCCCCGCATTCTCTGCCCAAGACCCCGACTACGCCTTCGCCATGGACACCACGCCGACCACGACCGCCCGCATCAACAAGTTCGACGGAACCAACTTCCACACGTGGAAGTTCAAGATGCAGATGGTGCTCGAGGAGCGCGATCTGTGGGAAATCGTGAGCGGGGAAGTGAAGCTGGAGCACTGCGCAACCGTGCTGGACCAAGCGGCGTTCAAGAGGAAGTCGCGCAAGGCGCTGGCGATCGTCTGTCTTGCGATGGAGGACTCGCAGCTGCCGCTAGTCCGGTCGGCGAGTGGCGCGCATGATGCATGGTCAAGACTGGAAGGTGTTGTCAAGAAGGCGCCTCTACCAGCTGTCGTATACCGGTAGATACCGGTATGACCTTCACTCAGTGGTGCCACAATCATTCCTGTGATCATGGGACACTGATGACGGGACGCTGATGATGGGACGCTGTTGACGGGACGCTACGAGGATTACGCCACGCGTGGGTACAAGATTGTAGGTACAAGATGGGCATCGACGTGTCACTCGCTGATTGGCTGAAGTAACTCAGTCGTCAGTAATGAATCCAGTAGAGTGTACCCAGTATGTAGGACGACAGGCTTAGAGTAGCTTTGCGAACTAAGGACCTAAATCAATCACTTTGCATTTTGCCAACTACAACTCAAGCCACTCTTCTTTTGGTTATGAGCCCAAGCCCCGCATTCTCTGCCCAAGACCCCGACTACGCCTTCGCCATGGACACCACGCCGACCACGACCGCCCGCATCAACAAGTTCGACGGAACCAACTTCCACACGTGGAAGTTCAAGATGCAGATGGTGCTCGAGGAGCGCGATCTGTGGGAAATCGTGAGCGGGGAAGTGAAGCTGGAGCACTGCGCAACCGTGCTGGACCAAGCGGCGTTCAAGAGGAAGTCGCGCAAGGCGCTGGCGATCGTCTGTCTTGCGATGGAGGACTCGCAGCTGCCGCTAGTCCGGTCGGCGAGTGGCGCGCATGATGCATGGTCAAGACTGGAAGGTGTTGTCAAGAAGGCGCCTCTACCAGCTGTCGTATACCGGTAGATACCGGTATGACCTTCACTCAGTGGTGCCACAATCATTCCTGTGATCATGGGACACTGATGACGGGACGCTGATGATGGGACGCTGTTGACGGGACGCTACGAGGATTACGCCACGCGTGGGTACAAGATTGTAGGTACAAGATGGGCATCGACGTGTCACTCGCTGATTGGCTGAAGTAACTCAGTCGTCAGTAATGAATCCAGTAGAGTGTACCCAGTATGTAGGACGACAGGCTTAGAGTAGCTTTGCGAACTAAGGACCTAAATCAATCACTTTGCATTTTGCCAACTACAACTCAAGCCACTCTTCTTTTGGTTATGAGCCCAAGCCCCGCATTCTCTGCCCAAGACCCCGACTACGCCTTCGCCATGGACACCACGCCGACCACGACCGCCCGCATCAACAAGTTCGACGGAACCAACTTCCACACGTGGAAGTTCAAGATGCAGATGGTGCTCGAGGAGCGCGATCTGTGGGAAATCGTGAGCGGGGAAGTGAAGCTGGAGCACTGCGCAACCGTGCTGGACCAAGCGGCGTTCAAGAGGAAGTCGCGCAAGGCGCTGGCGATCGTCTGTCTTGCGATGGAGGACTCGCAGCTGCCGCTAGTCCGGTCGGCGAGTGGCGCGCATGATGCATGGTCAAGACTGGAAGGTGTTGTCAAGAAGGCGCCTCTACCAGCTGTCGTATACCGGTAGATACCGGTATGACCTTCACTCAGTGGTGCCACAATCATTCCTGTGATCATGGGACACTGATGACGGGACGCTGATGATGGGACGCTGTTGACGGGACGCTACGAGGATTACGCCACGCGTGGGTACAAGATTGTAGGTACAAGATGGGCATCGACGTGTCACTCGCTGATTGGCTGAAGTAACTCAGTCGTCAGTAATGAATCCAGTAGAGTGTACCCAGTATGTAGGACGACAGGCTTAGAGTAGCTTTGCGAACTAAGGACCTAAATCAATCACTTTGCATTTTGCCAACTACAACTCAAGCCACTCTTCTTTTGGTTATGAGCCCAAGCCCCGCATTCTCTGCCCAAGACCCCGACTACGCCTTCGCCATGGACACCACGCCGACCACGACCGCCCGCATCAACAAGTTCGACGGAACCAACTTCCACACGTGGAAGTTCAAGATGCAGATGGTGCTCGAGGAGCGCGATCTGTGGGAAATCGTGAGCGGGGAAGTGAAGCTGGAGCACTGCGCAACCGTGCTGGACCAAGCGGCGTTCAAGAGGAAGTCGCGCAAGGCGCTGGCGATCGTCTGTCTTGCGATGGAGGACTCGCAGCTGCCGCTAGTCCGGTCGGCGAGTGGCGCGCATGATGCATGGTCAAGACTGGAAGGTGTTGTCAAGAAGGCGCCTCTACCAGCTGTCGTATACCGGTAGATACCGGTATGACCTTCACTCAGTGGTGCCACAATCATTCCTGTGATCATGGGACACTGATGACGGGACGCTGATGATGGGACGCTGTTGACGGGACGCTACGAGGATTACGCCACGCGTGGGTACAAGATTGTAGGTACAAGATGGGCATCGACGTGTCACTCGCTGATTGGCTGAAGTAACTCAGTCGTCAGTAATGAATCCAGTAGAGTGTACCCAGTATGTAGGACGACAGGCTTAGAGTAGCTTTGCGAACTAAGGACCTAAATCAATCACTTTGCATTTTGCCAACTACAACTCAAGCCACTCTTCTTTTGGTTATGAGCCCAAGCCCCGCATTCTCTGCCCAAGACCCCGACTACGCCTTCGCCATGGACACCACGCCGACCACGACCGCCCGCATCAACAAGTTCGACGGAACCAACTTCCACACGTGGAAGTTCAAGATGCAGATGGTGCTCGAGGAGCGCGATCTGTGGGAAATCGTGAGCGGGGAAGTGAAGCTGGAGCACTGCGCAACCGTGCTGGACCAAGCGGCGTTCAAGAGGAAGTCGCGCAAGGCGCTGGCGATCGTCTGTCTTGCGATGGAGGACTCGCAGCTGCCGCTAGTCCGGTCGGCGAGTGGCGCGCATGATGCATGGTCAAGACTGGAAGGTGTTGTCAAGAAGGCGCCTCTACCAGCTGTCGTATACCGGTAGATACCGGTATGACCTTCACTCAGTGGTGCCACAATCATTCCTGTGATCATGGGACACTGATGACGGGACGCTGATGATGGGACGCTGTTGACGGGACGCTACGAGGATTACGCCACGCGTGGGTACAAGATTGTAGGTACAAGATGGGCATCGACGTGTCACTCGCTGATTGGCTGAAGTAACTCAGTCGTCAGTAATGAATCCAGTAGAGTGTACCCAGTATGTAGGACGACAGGCTTAGAGTAGCTTTGCGAACTAAGGACCTAAATCAATCACTTTGCATTTTGCCAACTACAACTCAAGCCACTCTTCTTTTGGTTATGAGCCCAAGCCCCGCATTCTCTGCCCAAGACCCCGACTACGCCTTCGCCATGGACACCACGCCGACCACGACCGCCCGCATCAACAAGTTCGACGGAACCAACTTCCACACGTGGAAGTTCAAGATGCAGATGGTGCTCGAGGAGCGCGATCTGTGGGAAATCGTGAGCGGGGAAGTGAAGCTGGAGCACTGCGCAACCGTGCTGGACCAAGCGGCGTTCAAGAGGAAGTCGCGCAAGGCGCTGGCGATCGTCTGTCTTGCGATGGAGGACTCGCAGCTGCCGCTAGTCCGGTCGGCGAGTGGCGCGCATGATGCATGGTCAAGACTGGAAGGTGTTGTCAAGAAGGCGCCTCTACCAGCTGTCGTATACCGGTAGATACCGGTATGACCTTCACTCAGTGGTGCCACAATCATTCCTGTGATCATGGGACACTGATGACGGGACGCTGATGATGGGACGCTGTTGACGGGACGCTACGAGGATTACGCCACGCGTGGGTACAAGATTGTAGGTACAAGATGGGCATCGACGTGTCACTCGCTGATTGGCTGAAGTAACTCAGTCGTCAGTAATGAATCCAGTAGAGTGTACCCAGTATGTAGGACGACAGGCTTAGAGTAGCTTTGCGAACTAAGGACCTAAATCAATCACTTTGCATTTTGCCAACTACAACTCAAGCCACTCTTCTTTTGGTTATGAGCCCAAGCCCCGCATTCTCTGCCCAAGACCCCGACTACGCCTTCGCCATGGACACCACGCCGACCACGACCGCCCGCATCAACAAGTTCGACGGAACCAACTTCCACACGTGGAAGTTCAAGATGCAGATGGTGCTCGAGGAGCGCGATCTGTGGGAAATCGTGAGCGGGGAAGTGAAGCTGGAGCACTGCGCAACCGTGCTGGACCAAGCGGCGTTCAAGAGGAAGTCGCGCAAGGCGCTGGCGATCGTCTGTCTTGCGATGGAGGACTCGCAGCTGCCGCTAGTCCGGTCGGCGAGTGGCGCGCATGATGCATGGTCAAGACTGGAAGGTGTTGTCAAGAAGGCGCCTCTACCAGCTGTCGTATACCGGTAGATACCGGTATGACCTTCACTCAGTGGTGCCACAATCATTCCTGTGATCATGGGACACTGATGACGGGACGCTGATGATGGGACGCTGTTGACGGGACGCTACGAGGATTACGCCACGCGTGGGTACAAGATTGTAGGTACAAGATGGGCATCGACGTGTCACTCGCTGATTGGCTGAAGTAACTCAGTCGTCAGTAATGAATCCAGTAGAGTGTACCCAGTATGTAGGACGACAGGCTTAGAGTAGCTTTGCGAACTAAGGACCTAAATCAATCACTTTGCATTTTGCCAACTACAACTCAAGCCACTCTTCTTTTGGTTATGAGCCCAAGCCCCGCATTCTCTGCCCAAGACCCCGACTACGCCTTCGCCATGGACACCACGCCGACCACGACCGCCCGCATCAACAAGTTCGACGGAACCAACTTCCACACGTGGAAGTTCAAGATGCAGATGGTGCTCGAGGAGCGCGATCTGTGGGAAATCGTGAGCGGGGAAGTGAAGCTGGAGCACTGCGCAACCGTGCTGGACCAAGCGGCGTTCAAGAGGAAGTCGCGCAAGGCGCTGGCGATCGTCTGTCTTGCGATGGAGGACTCGCAGCTGCCGCTAGTCCGGTCGGCGAGTGGCGCGCATGATGCATGGTCAAGACTGGAAGGTGTTGTCAAGAAGGCGCCTCTACCAGCTGTCGTATACCGGTAGATACCGGTATGACCTTCACTCAGTGGTGCCACAATCATTCCTGTGATCATGGGACACTGATGACGGGACGCTGATGATGGGACGCTGTTGACGGGACGCTACGAGGATTACGCCACGCGTGGGTACAAGATTGTAGGTACAAGATGGGCATCGACGTGTCACTCGCTGATTGGCTGAAGTAACTCAGTCGTCAGTAATGAATCCAGTAGAGTGTACCCAGTATGTAGGACGACAGGCTTAGAGTAGCTTTGCGAACTAAGGACCTAAATCAATCACTTTGCATTTTGCCAACTACAACTCAAGCCACTCTTCTTTTGGTTATGAGCCCAAGCCCCGCATTCTCTGCCCAAGACCCCGACTACGCCTTCGCCATGGACACCACGCCGACCACGACCGCCCGCATCAACAAGTTCGACGGAACCAACTTCCACACGTGGAAGTTCAAGATGCAGATGGTGCTCGAGGAGCGCGATCTGTGGGAAATCGTGAGCGGGGAAGTGAAGCTGGAGCACTGCGCAACCGTGCTGGACCAAGCGGCGTTCAAGAGGAAGTCGCGCAAGGCGCTGGCGATCGTCTGTCTTGCGATGGAGGACTCGCAGCTGCCGCTAGTCCGGTCGGCGAGTGGCGCGCATGATGCATGGTCAAGACTGGAAGGTGTTGTCAAGAAGGCGCCTCTACCAGCTGTCGTATACCGGTAGATACCGGTATGACCTTCACTCAGTGGTGCCACAATCATTCCTGTGATCATGGGACACTGATGACGGGACGCTGATGATGGGACGCTGTTGACGGGACGCTACGAGGATTACGCCACGCGTGGGTACAAGATTGTAGGTACAAGATGGGCATCGACGTGTCACTCGCTGATTGGCTGAAGTAACTCAGTCGTCAGTAATGAATCCAGTAGAGTGTACCCAGTATGTAGGACGACAGGCTTAGAGTAGCTTTGCGAACTAAGGACCTAAATCAATCACTTTGCATTTTGCCAACTACAACTCAAGCCACTCTTCTTTTGGTTATGAGCCCAAGCCCCGCATTCTCTGCCCAAGACCCCGACTACGCCTTCGCCATGGACACCACGCCGACCACGACCGCCCGCATCAACAAGTTCGACGGAACCAACTTCCACACGTGGAAGTTCAAGATGCAGATGGTGCTCGAGGAGCGCGATCTGTGGGAAATCGTGAGCGGGGAAGTGAAGCTGGAGCACTGCGCAACCGTGCTGGACCAAGCGGCGTTCAAGAGGAAGTCGCGCAAGGCGCTGGCGATCGTCTGTCTTGCGATGGAGGACTCGCAGCTGCCGCTAGTCCGGTCGGCGAGTGGCGCGCATGATGCATGGTCAAGACTGGAAGGTGTTGTCAAGAAGGCGCCTCTACCAGCTGTCGTATACCGGTAGATACCGGTATGACCTTCACTCAGTGGTGCCACAATCATTCCTGTGATCATGGGACACTGATGACGGGACGCTGATGATGGGACGCTGTTGACGGGACGCTACGAGGATTACGCCACGCGTGGGTACAAGATTGTAGGTACAAGATGGGCATCGACGTGTCACTCGCTGATTGGCTGAAGTAACTCAGTCGTCAGTAATGAATCCAGTAGAGTGTACCCAGTATGTAGGACGACAGGCTTAGAGTAGCTTTGCGAACTAAGGACCTAAATCAATCACTTTGCATTTTGCCAACTACAACTCAAGCCACTCTTCTTTTGGTTATGAGCCCAAGCCCCGCATTCTCTGCCCAAGACCCCGACTACGCCTTCGCCATGGACACCACGCCGACCACGACCGCCCGCATCAACAAGTTCGACGGAACCAACTTCCACACGTGGAAGTTCAAGATGCAGATGGTGCTCGAGGAGCGCGATCTGTGGGAAATCGTGAGCGGGGAAGTGAAGCTGGAGCACTGCGCAACCGTGCTGGACCAAGCGGCGTTCAAGAGGAAGTCGCGCAAGGCGCTGGCGATCGTCTGTCTTGCGATGGAGGACTCGCAGCTGCCGCTAGTCCGGTCGGCGAGTGGCGCGCATGATGCATGGTCAAGACTGGAAGGTGTTGTCAAGAAGGCGCCTCTACCAGCTGTCGTATACCGGTAGATACCGGTATGACCTTCACTCAGTGGTGCCACAATCATTCCTGTGATCATGGGACACTGATGACGGGACGCTGATGATGGGACGCTGTTGACGGGACGCTACGAGGATTACGCCACGCGTGGGTACAAGATTGTAGGTACAAGATGGGCATCGACGTGTCACTCGCTGATTGGCTGAAGTAACTCAGTCGTCAGTAATGAATCCAGTAGAGTGTACCCAGTATGTAGGACGACAGGCTTAGAGTAGCTTTGCGAACTAAGGACCTAAATCAATCACTTTGCATTTTGCCAACTACAACTCAAGCCACTCTTCTTTTGGTTATGAGCCCAAGCCCCGCATTCTCTGCCCAAGACCCCGACTACGCCTTCGCCATGGACACCACGCCGACCACGACCGCCCGCATCAACAAGTTCGACGGAACCAACTTCCACACGTGGAAGTTCAAGATGCAGATGGTGCTCGAGGAGCGCGATCTGTGGGAAATCGTGAGCGGGGAAGTGAAGCTGGAGCACTGCGCAACCGTGCTGGACCAAGCGGCGTTCAAGAGGAAGTCGCGCAAGGCGCTGGCGATCGTCTGTCTTGCGATGGAGGACTCGCAGCTGCCGCTAGTCCGGTCGGCGAGTGGCGCGCATGATGCATGGTCAAGACTGGAAGGTGTTGTCAAGAAGGCGCCTCTACCAGCTGTCGTATACCGGTAGATACCGGTATGACCTTCACTCAGTGGTGCCACAATCATTCCTGTGATCATGGGACACTGATGACGGGACGCTGATGATGGGACGCTGTTGACGGGACGCTACGAGGATTACGCCACGCGTGGGTACAAGATTGTAGGTACAAGATGGGCATCGACGTGTCACTCGCTGATTGGCTGAAGTAACTCAGTCGTCAGTAATGAATCCAGTAGAGTGTACCCAGTATGTAGGACGACAGGCTTAGAGTAGCTTTGCGAACTAAGGACCTAAATCAATCACTTTGCATTTTGCCAACTACAACTCAAGCCACTCTTCTTTTGGTTATGAGCCCAAGCCCCGCATTCTCTGCCCAAGACCCCGACTACGCCTTCGCCATGGACACCACGCCGACCACGACCGCCCGCATCAACAAGTTCGACGGAACCAACTTCCACACGTGGAAGTTCAAGATGCAGATGGTGCTCGAGGAGCGCGATCTGTGGGAAATCGTGAGCGGGGAAGTGAAGCTGGAGCACTGCGCAACCGTGCTGGACCAAGCGGCGTTCAAGAGGAAGTCGCGCAAGGCGCTGGCGATCGTCTGTCTTGCGATGGAGGACTCGCAGCTGCCGCTAGTCCGGTCGGCGAGTGGCGCGCATGATGCATGGTCAAGACTGGAAGGTGTTGTCAAGAAGGCGCCTCTACCAGCTGTCGTATACCGGTAGATACCGGTATGACCTTCACTCAGTGGTGCCACAATCATTCCTGTGATCATGGGACACTGATGACGGGACGCTGATGATGGGACGCTGTTGACGGGACGCTACGAGGATTACGCCACGCGTGGGTACAAGATTGTAGGTACAAGATGGGCATCGACGTGTCACTCGCTGATTGGCTGAAGTAACTCAGTCGTCAGTAATGAATCCAGTAGAGTGTACCCAGTATGTAGGACGACAGGCTTAGAGTAGCTTTGCGAACTAAGGACCTAAATCAATCACTTTGCATTTTGCCAACTACAACTCAAGCCACTCTTCTTTTGGTTATGAGCCCAAGCCCCGCATTCTCTGCCCAAGACCCCGACTACGCCTTCGCCATGGACACCACGCCGACCACGACCGCCCGCATCAACAAGTTCGACGGAACCAACTTCCACACGTGGAAGTTCAAGATGCAGATGGTGCTCGAGGAGCGCGATCTGTGGGAAATCGTGAGCGGGGAAGTGAAGCTGGAGCACTGCGCAACCGTGCTGGACCAAGCGGCGTTCAAGAGGAAGTCGCGCAAGGCGCTGGCGATCGTCTGTCTTGCGATGGAGGACTCGCAGCTGCCGCTAGTCCGGTCGGCGAGTGGCGCGCATGATGCATGGTCAAGACTGGAAGGTGTTGTCAAGAAGGCGCCTCTACCAGCTGTCGTATACCGGTAGATACCGGTATGACCTTCACTCAGTGGTGCCACAATCATTCCTGTGATCATGGGACACTGATGACGGGACGCTGATGATGGGACGCTGTTGACGGGACGCTACGAGGATTACGCCACGCGTGGGTACAAGATTGTAGGTACAAGATGGGCATCGACGTGTCACTCGCTGATTGGCTGAAGTAACTCAGTCGTCAGTAATGAATCCAGTAGAGTGTACCCAGTATGTAGGACGACAGGCTTAGAGTAGCTTTGCGAACTAAGGACCTAAATCAATCACTTTGCATTTTGCCAACTACAACTCAAGCCACTCTTCTTTTGGTTATGAGCCCAAGCCCCGCATTCTCTGCCCAAGACCCCGACTACGCCTTCGCCATGGACACCACGCCGACCACGACCGCCCGCATCAACAAGTTCGACGGAACCAACTTCCACACGTGGAAGTTCAAGATGCAGATGGTGCTCGAGGAGCGCGATCTGTGGGAAATCGTGAGCGGGGAAGTGAAGCTGGAGCACTGCGCAACCGTGCTGGACCAAGCGGCGTTCAAGAGGAAGTCGCGCAAGGCGCTGGCGATCGTCTGTCTTGCGATGGAGGACTCGCAGCTGCCGCTAGTCCGGTCGGCGAGTGGCGCGCATGATGCATGGTCAAGACTGGAAGGTGTTGTCAAGAAGGCGCCTCTACCAGCTGTCGTATACCGGTAGATACCGGTATGACCTTCACTCAGTGGTGCCACAATCATTCCTGTGATCATGGGACACTGATGACGGGACGCTGATGATGGGACGCTGTTGACGGGACGCTACGAGGATTACGCCACGCGTGGGTACAAGATTGTAGGTACAAGATGGGCATCGACGTGTCACTCGCTGATTGGCTGAAGTAACTCAGTCGTCAGTAATGAATCCAGTAGAGTGTACCCAGTATGTAGGACGACAGGCTTAGAGTAGCTTTGCGAACTAAGGACCTAAATCAATCACTTTGCATTTTGCCAACTACAACTCAAGCCACTCTTCTTTTGGTTATGAGCCCAAGCCCCGCATTCTCTGCCCAAGACCCCGACTACGCCTTCGCCATGGACACCACGCCGACCACGACCGCCCGCATCAACAAGTTCGACGGAACCAACTTCCACACGTGGAAGTTCAAGATGCAGATGGTGCTCGAGGAGCGCGATCTGTGGGAAATCGTGAGCGGGGAAGTGAAGCTGGAGCACTGCGCAACCGTGCTGGACCAAGCGGCGTTCAAGAGGAAGTCGCGCAAGGCGCTGGCGATCGTCTGTCTTGCGATGGAGGACTCGCAGCTGCCGCTAGTCCGGTCGGCGAGTGGCGCGCATGATGCATGGTCAAGACTGGAAGGTGTTGTCAAGAAGGCGCCTCTACCAGCTGTCGTATACCGGTAGATACCGGTATGACCTTCACTCAGTGGTGCCACAATCATTCCTGTGATCATGGGACACTGATGACGGGACGCTGATGATGGGACGCTGTTGACGGGACGCTACGAGGATTACGCCACGCGTGGGTACAAGATTGTAGGTACAAGATGGGCATCGACGTGTCACTCGCTGATTGGCTGAAGTAACTCAGTCGTCAGTAATGAATCCAGTAGAGTGTACCCAGTATGTAGGACGACAGACTTAGAGGTAGCAAGCAGTTTGCGAACTAAGGACCTAAATCAATCACTTTGCATTTTGACATCAAGTGCTCAAACGACCTTCCTTTTGGTTATGAGCCCAAGCCCCGTCTTCCCTGACCAAGACCCCGACTACGCCTTCGCCATGGACGCCACCTCGACCACCACCGCCCGCATCAACAAGTTCGACGGAACCAACTTCCACACGTGGAAGTTCAAGATGCAGATGGTGCTCGAGGAGCGCGAACTGTGGGAAGTGACGAGTGGGGAAGTGAAGCTGGAGCACTGCCAGACTGCGGCGGATCAAGCACTCTTCCGGAAGAAGTCGCGCAAGGCACTGGCGATCGTCTGCCTCGCGATGGAGGACTCGCAACTGCCGCTAGTGCGTTCGGCCAAAGATGCTCACGATGCATGGTCAAGGCTGGAAGGACACTTCGAGAAGAAGAGTTTGGCCAACAAGCTCTTCCTTCGTCGACGTTTCTTCACGACGATGATGGACGAAGGTGATGATGTGCTGGAGCACATCAACAAGCTCAAGACTCTGGCGGAGCAGCTCGACGAGGTGGGCGCTCCGGTCAGCGAGGACGACTTGGTGATCACGCTTCTGGCAAGTCTGAGCGAGTCGTACCAGTTCCTGATCACGGCGTTGGAATCGCGTTCCGACACGCTGACGTGGGAACTCGTGACGTCTCGGCTGCTGCATGAAGACATGAAGCGCAAGGAGCAAGGTGGCGGTGCGGACGGCACCGCGCACGGTCAAGCGTTCATGACAAGCGACAACGGCAAGCGCAAGGGACGACAAGTGTCGAAGACTAGCGCCTGTCACTACTGTGGGGAGCATGGACATTGGATCGCCAAGTGTCCAGTGCGAATCCGCGAGAACGCGGAGCGGCAGAGGCCGCAGCGAGCGAATGTCGCGCAGAGTGAAGACGACTCTGGCGACTTCCTCTTCTCGGTTGGTGGCAACACGAGTGCCTCCAAGTCGAGTGGTGTATGGCTGGTCGACTCGGGTGCGACGCAGCACATGACGTACTCGAAGGAGTACATGAAGAACTACAAGAAGATCTCTCCGGTGGACGTGCATCTCGCGGATGACGGTGTGGTTCAGGCGGTGGGGACTGGCGACATTGTGATGTCGATGAAGACTCCACGGGGGACCAAGAAGGGTGTGCTCACGAGTGTGTGGCATATTCCCAAGCTATCGCGGAACTTGTTCTCCGTCGGCCGCTTCACCAAAGACGTCGGACCAGTCACCTTCGAGAGCGACGGGTGCTTCGCGGAAACGAAGGGTCTCAAGTGGAAGCTCGGCGCTCGTGAGGGCAAAGGTCTGTTCAAGCTCTGCATGACACCGGTGATGCCTGACGAGGCCAATGCGGCAAGTTGGAAGGATCGCAAAGGGGACACCACGTCGTACCTCTGGCACCTTCGACTTGGTCACATCGGCCATGGCGGTCTAGACGCCATCGTCAAGAAGGGCTACGGTGTTGGCATTGACATAACATCGGTGAAGCAGTGGGAGCTGTGCGGCGGATGCTCGCTCGGCAAGCAAACACGAGTGAGCTACATGAAGTCGTCGCCCAACCGCGCGAAACAAGTGCTGGAGGTGGTTCACAGCGATGTGTGCGGCCCCATGCAGACGCCGACGTTTGGAGGCAAGCGCTACTTCGTCACGTTCATCGACGACAAGTCGCACTTCTGTGTGGTGTACTTGCTGCGGAACAAGTCCGAGGTGGCTGCCAAATTCGCTGAGTTTGTTGCGTTCGCTGAGTTTGTTGCGTTCGCTGAGACTCAGACCGGCAAGCGTGTGAAGACGCTCCGGAGCGACAACGGCGGCGAGTACACGTCGCGCGAAATGGCCAAGTTCTGCAGCGACCGTGGGATCGTGCAGAAGTTCATGCCGCCATACACGCCCCAGCTGAACGGAGTCGCTGAGCGGATGGACCGGACGCTGGTGGAGTGCGCGCGCTGCATGCTGGAACATGCCGGATTGTCCAAGGCGTATTGGGGCGAAGCGGTCACGACGGCCACATTCCTCCGCAACCGGTGTCCGACGCGCGCCATCAGCCACGACAAGTCGCCGCACCAAGTTTGGACGGGCAAGAAACCACTGCTGGCAAACCTGAAGGTGTTCGGTTGCCACGCGTACGTGCATGTGCCGAAGGAGAAACGCACCAAGTTTGACGCTCGGTCGGTGCGTTGCCGTTTTCTCGGGTACTCGGAGCACGAGAAGGCATATCGGTTTGAAGAACTGGAGAACGGTCGCGTGCTAGTGAGCCGCGACGCGCAGTTCATGGAAGACGTCTTCGACGGTGGGAGACGCGACTACTCTCAGAAGGAGGTGATCATTCAAGATGAAGTGGTGACGGATCAAGATTCGTCGCGATCGGATGAAGACGGCAATGAAGAAGAAGAAACTGCGCGGGACGAAGGCTTCGAGCCCGGCAGCAAGCGACACCCGCGGACTCAGTCGCTGGAGGAAGCCGTGGAGGTTCCGAGCGCTAAGCGGTATGCGTCGCACAACCGGCAACAGGCCCTGGACGAGATGTCGGCCGTTGCGCGGGAAAATGGCAGTTTCGAGGCTGCCTACGTCGTGGATTCAGTGGGAGAGATGCCGACCACATTCAAGTCGGCAATGGAATCCAGCGACGCAATCAAGTGGAAGGAGGCATGCGACTCGGAGTATGAGTCGCTGCGCAAGAACGACACGTGGGATGTCGTGTCACTGCCGAAGGGTCGGAAGGCGATCGGCTGCAGATGGGTGTTCCGCGTGAAAGAGAACCAAGATGGAGAAGTTGAGCGGTTCAAAGCGCGACTGGTGGCCAAAGGATTTTCGCAGAAGTACGGCATCGACTACGACGAGACGAAGACATCAACACGGCGCAGCCGGACGGGTATGTCGACGAAGACCACCCGGACTACAAAAAGAAGAGTGGCTTGAGTTGTAGTTGGCAAAATGCAAAGTGATTGATTTAGGTCCTTAGTTCGCAAAGCTACTCTAAGCCTGTCGTCCTACATACTGGGTACACTCTACTGGATTCATTACTGACGACTGAGTTACTTCAGCCAATCAGCGAGTGACACGTCGATGCCCATCTTGTACCTACAATCTTGTACCCACGCGTGGCGTAATCCTCGTAGCGTCCCGTCAACAGCATCCCATCATCAGCGTCCCGTCATCAGTGTCCCATGACCACAGGAATGATTGTGGCACCACTGAGTGAAGGTCATACCGGTATCTACCGGTATACGACAGCTGGTAGAGGCGCCTTCTTGACAACACCTTCCAGTCTTGACCATGCATCATGCGCGCCACTCGCCGACCGGACTAGCGGCAGCTGCGAGTCCTCCATCGCAAGACAGACGATCGCCAGCGCCTTGCGCGACTTCCTCTTGAACGCCGCTTGGTCCAGCACGGTTGCGCAGTGCTCCAGCTTCACTTCCCCGCTCACGATTTCCCACAGATCGCGCTCCTCGAGCACCATCTGCATCTTGAACTTCCACGTGTGGAAGTTGGTTCCGTCGAACTTGTTGATGCGGGCGGTCGTGGTCGGCGTGGTGTCCATGGCGAAGGCGTAGTCGGGGTCTTGGGCAGAGAATGCGGGGCTTGGGCTCATAACCAAAAGAAGAGTGGCTTGAGTTGTAGTTGGCAAAATGCAAAGTGATTGATTTAGGTCCTTAGTTCGCAAAGCTACTCTAAGCCTGTCGTCCTACATACTGGGTACACTCTACTGGATTCATTACTGACGACTGAGTTACTTCAGCCAATCAGCGAGTGACACGTCGATGCCCATCTTGTACCTACAATCTTGTACCCACGCGTGGCGTAATCCTCGTAGCGTCCCGTCAACAGCGTCCCATCATCAGCGTCCCGTCATCAGTGTCCCATGACCACAGGAATGATTGTGGCACCACTGAGTGAAGGTCATACCGGTATCTACCGGTATACGACAGCTGGTAGAGGCGCCTTCTTGACAACACCTTCCAGTCTTGACCATGCATCATGCGCGCCACTCGCCGACCGGACTAGCGGCAGCTGCGAGTCCTCCATCGCAAGACAGACGATCGCCAGCGCCTTGCGCGACTTCCTCTTGAACGCCGCTTGGTCCAGCACGGTTGCGCAGTGCTCCAGCTTCACTTCCCCGCTCACGATTTCCCACAGATCGCGCTCCTCGAGCACCATCTGCATCTTGAACTTCCACGTGTGGAAGTTGGTTCCGTCGAACTTGTTGATGCGGGCGGTCGTGGTCGGCGTGGTGTCCATGGCGAAGGCGTAGTCGGGGTCTTGGGCAGAGAATGCGGGGCTTGGGCTCATAACCAAAAGAAGAGTGGCTTGAGTTGTAGTTGGCAAAATGCAAAGTGATTGATTTAGGTCCTTAGTTCGCAAAGCTACTCTAAGCCTGTCGTCCTACATACTGGGTACACTCTACTGGATTCATTACTGACGACTGAGTTACTTCAGCCAATCAGCGAGTGACACGTCGATGCCCATCTTGTACCTACAATCTTGTACCCACGCGTGGCGTAATCCTCGTAGCGTCCCGTCAACAGCGTCCCATCATCAGCGTCCCGTCATCAGTGTCCCATGATCACAGGAATGATTGTGGCACCACTGAGTGAAGGTCATACCGGTATCTACCGGTATACGACAGCTGGTAGAGGCGCCTTCTTGACAACACCTTCCAGTCTTGACCATGCATCATGCGCGCCACTCGCCGACCGGACTAGCGGCAGCTGCGAGTCCTCCATCGCAAGACAGACGATCGCCAGCGCCTTGCGCGACTTCCTCTTGAACGCCGCTTGGTCCAGCACGGTTGCGCAGTGCTCCAGCTTCACTTCCCCGCTCACGATTTCCCACAGATCGCGCTCCTCGAGCACCATCTGCATCTTGAACTTCCACGTGTGGAAGTTGGTTCCGTCGAACTTGTTGATGCGGGCGGTCGTGGTCGGCGTGGTGTCCATGGCGAAGGCGTAGTCGGGGTCTTGGGCAGAGAATGCGGGGCTTGGGCTCATAACCAAAAGAAGAGTGGCTTGAGTTGTAGTTGGCAAAATGCAAAGTGATTGATTTAGGTCCTTAGTTCGCAAAGCTACTCTAAGCCTGTCGTCCTACATACTGGGTACACTCTACTGGATTCATTACTGACGACTGAGTTACTTCAGCCAATCAGCGAGTGACACGTCGATGCCCATCTTGTACCTACAATCTTGTACCCACGCGTGGCGTAATCCTCGTAGCGTCCCGTCAACAGCGTCCCATCATCAGCGTCCCGTCATCAGTGTCCCATGACCACAGGAATGATTGTGGCACCACTGAGTGAAGGTCATACCGGTATCTACCGGTATACGACAGCTGGTAGAGGCGCCTTCTTGACAACACCTTCCAGTCTTGACCATGCATCATGCGCGCCACTCGCCGACCGGACTAGCGGCAGCTGCGAGTCCTCCATCGCAAGACAGACGATCGCCAGCGCCTTGCGCGACTTCCTCTTGAACGCCGCTTGGTCCAGCACGGTTGCGCAGTGCTCCAGCTTCACTTCCCCGCTCACGATTTCCCACAGATCGCGCTCCTCGAGCACCATCTGCATCTTGAACTTCCACGTGTGGAAGTTGGTTCCGTCGAACTTGTTGATGCGGGCGGTCGTGGTCGGCGTGGTGTCCATGGCGAAGGCGTAGTCGGGGTCTTGGGCAGAGAATGCGGGGCTTGGGCTCATAACCAAAAGAAGAGTGGCTTGAGTTGTAGTTGGCAAAATGCAAAGTGATTGATTTAGGTCCTTAGTTCGCAAAGCTACTCTAAGCCTGTCGTCCTACATACTGGGTACACTCTACTGGATTCATTACTGACGACTGAGTTACTTCAGCCAATCAGCGAGTGACACGTCGATGCCCATCTTGTACCTACAATCTTGTACCCACGCGTGGCGTAATCCTCGTAGCGTCCGTCAACAGCGTCCCATCATCAGCGTCCCGTCATCAGTGTCCCATGATCACAGGAATGATTGTGGCACCACTGAGTGAAGGTCATACCGGTATCTACCGGTATACGACAGCTGGTAGAGGCGCCTTCTTGACAACACCTTCCAGTCTTGACCATGCATCATGCGCGCCACTCGCCGACCGGACTAGCGGCAGCTGCGAGTCCTCCATCGCAAGACAGACGATCGCCAGCGCCTTGCGCGACTTCCTCTTGAACGCCGCTTGGTCCAGCACGGTTGCGCAGTGCTCCAGCTTCACTTCCCCGCTCACGATTTCCCACAGATCGCGCTCCTCGAGCACCATCTGCATCTTGAACTTCCACGTGTGGAAGTTGGTTCCGTCGAACTTGTTGATGCGGGCGGTCGTGGTCGGCGTGGTGTCCATGGCGAAGGCGTAGTCGGGGTCTTGGGCAGAGAATGCGGGGCTTGGGCTCATAACCAAAGAAGAGTGGCTTGAGTTGTAGTTGGCAAAATGCAAAGTGATTGATTTAGGTCCTTAGTTCGCAAAGCTACTCTAAGCCTGTCGTCCTACATACTGGGTACACTCTACTGGATTCATTACTGACGACTGAGTTACTTCAGCCAATCAGCGAGTGACACGTCGATGCCCATCTTGTACCTACAATCTTGTACCCACGCGTGGCGTAATCCTCGTAGCGTCCGTCAACAGCGTCCCATCATCAGCGTCCGTCATCAGTGTCCCATGATCACAGGAATGATTGTGGCACCACTGAGTGAAGGTCATACCGGTATCTACCGGTATACGACAGCTGGTAGAGGCGCCTTCTTGACAACACCTTCCAGTCTTGACCATGCATCATGCGCGCCACTCGCCGACCGGACTAGCGGCAGCTGCGAGTCCTCCATCGCAAGACAGACGATCGCCAGCGCCTTGCGCGACTTCCTCTTGAACGCCGCTTGGTCCAGCACGGTTGCGCAGTGCTCCAGCTTCACTTCCCCGCTCACGATTTCCCACAGATCGCGCTCCTCGAGCACCATCTGCATCTTGAACTTCCACGTGTGGAAGTTGGTTCCGTCGAACTTGTTGATGCGGGCGGTCGTGGTCGGCGTGGTGTCCATGGCGAAGGCGTAGTCGGGGTCTTGGGCAGAGAATGCGGGGCTTGGGCTCATAACCAAAAGAAGAGTGGCTTGAGTTGTAGTTGGCAAAATGCAAAGTGATTGATTTAGGTCCTTAGTTCGCAAAGCTACTCTAAGCCTGTCGTCCTACATACTGGGTACACTCTACTGGATTCATTACTGACGACTGAGTTACTTCAGCCAATCAGCGAGTGACACGTCGATGCCCATCTTGTACCTACAATCTTGTACCCACGCGTGGCGTAATCCTCGTAGCGTCCGTCAACAGCGTCCCATCATCATCAGCGTCCGTCATCAGTGTCCCATGACCACAGGAATGATTGTGGCACCACTGAGTGAAGGTCATACCGGTATCTACCGGTATACGACAGCTGGTAGAGGCGCCTTCTTGACAACACCTTCCAGTCTTGACCATGCATCATGCGCGCCACTCGCCGACCGGACTAGCGGCAGCTGCGAGGTCCTCCATCGCAAGACAGACGATCGCCAGCGCCTTGCGCGACTTCCTCTTGAACGCCGCTTGGTCCAGCACGGTTGCGCAGTGCTCCAGCTTCACTTCCCCGCTCACGATTTCCCACAGATCGCGCTCCTCGAGCACCATCTGCATCTTGAACTTCCACGTGTGGAAGTTGGTTCCGTCGAACTTGTTGATGCGGGCGGTCGTGGTCGGCGTGGTGTCCATGGCGAAGGCGTAGTCGGGGTCTTGGGCAGAGAATGCGGGGCTTGGGCTCATAACCAAAGAAGAGTGGCTTGAGTTGTAGTTGGCAAAATGCAAAGTGATTGATTTAGGTCCTTAGTTCGCAAAGCTACTCTAAGCCTGTCGTCCTACATACTGGGTACACTCTACTGGATTCATTACTGACGACTGAGTTACTTCAGCCAATCAGCGAGTGACACGTCGATGCCCATCTTGTACCTACAATCTTGTACCCACGCGTGGCGTAATCCTCGTAGCGTCCGTCAACAGCGTCCGTCAACAGCGTCATCATCAGCGTCCGTCATCAGTGTCCCATGATCACAGGAATGATTGTGGCACCACTGAGTGAAGGTCATACCGGTATCTACCGGTATACGACAGCTGGTAGAGGCGCCTTCTTGACAACACCTTCCAGTCTTGACCATGCATCATGCGCGCCACTCGCCGACCGGACTAGCGGCAGCTGCAGGTCCTCCATCGCAAGACAGACGATCGCCAGCGCCTTGCGCGACTTCCTCTTGAACGCCGCTTGGTCCAGCACGGTTGCGCAGTGCTCCAGCTTCACTTCCCCGCTCACGATTTCCCACAGATCGCGCTCCTCGAGCACCATCTGCATCTTGAACTTCCACGTGTGGAAGTTGGTTCCGTCGAACTTGTTGATGCGGGCGGTCGTGGTCGGCGTGGTGTCCATGGCGAAGGCGTAGTCGGGGTCTTGGGCAGAGAATGCGGGGCTTGGGCTCATAACCAAAGAAGAGTGGCTTGAGTTGTAGTTGGCAAAATGCAAAGTGATTGATTTAGGTCCTTAGTTCGCAAAGCTACTCTAAGCCTGTCGTCCTACATACTGGGTACACTCTACTGGATTCATTACTGACGACTGAGTTACTTCAGCCAATCAGCGAGTGACACGTCGATGCCCATCTTGTACCTACAATCTTGTACCCACGCGTGGCGTAATCCTCGTAGCGTCCGTCAACAGCGTCCCATCATCAGCGTCCGTCATCAGTGTCCCATGATCACAGGAATGATTGTGGCACCACTGAGTGAAGGTCATACCGGTATCTACCGGTATACGACAGCTGGTAGAGGCGCCTTCTTGACAACACCTTCCAGTCTTGACCATGCATCATGCGCGCCACTCGCCGACCGGACTAGCGGCAGCTGCAGGTCCTCCATCGCAAGACAGACGATCGCCAGCGCCTTGCGCGACTTCCTCTTGAACGCCGCTTGGTCCAGCACGGTTGCGCAGTGCTCCAGCTTCACTTCCCCGCTCACGATTTCCCACAGATCGCGCTCCTCGAGCACCATCTGCATCTTGAACTTCCACGTGTGGAAGTTGGTTCCGTCGAACTTGTTGATGCGGGCGGTCGTGGTCGGCGTGGTGTCCATGGCGAAGGCGTAGTCGGGGTCTTGGGCAGAGAATGCGGGGCTTGGGCTCATAACCAAAGAAGAGTGGCTTGAGTTGTAGTTGGCAAAATGCAAAGTGATTGATTTAGGTCCTTAGTTCGCAAAGCTACTCTAAGCCTGTCGTCCTACATACTGGGTACACTCTACTGGATTCATTACTGACGACTGAGTTACTTCAGCCAATCAGCGAGTGACACGTCGATGCCCATCTTGTACCTACAATCTTGTACCCACGCGTGGCGTAATCCTCGTAGCGTCCGTCAACAGCGTCCCATCATCAGCGTCCGTCATCAGTGTCCCATGATCACAGGAATGATTGTGGCACCACTGAGTGAAGGTCATACCGGTATCTACCGGTATACGACAGCTGGTAGAGGCGCCTTCTTGACAACACCTTCCAGTCTTGACCATGCATCATGCGCGCCACTCGCCGACCGGACTAGCGGCAGCTGCAGTCCTCCATCGCAAGACAGACGATCGCCAGCGCCTTGCGCGACTTCCTCTTGAACGCCGCTTGGTCCAGCACGGTTGCGCAGTGCTCCAGCTTCACTTCCCCGCTCACGATTTCCCACAGATCGCGCTCCTCGAGCACCATCTGCATCTTGAACTTCCACGTGTGGAAGTTGGTTCCGTCGAACTTGTTGATGCGGGCGGTCGTGGTCGGCGTGGTGTCCATGGCGAAGGCGTAGTCGGGGTCTTGGGCAGAGAATGCGGGGCTTGGGCTCATAACCAAAGAAGAGTGGCTTGAGTTGTAGTTGGCAAAATGCAAAGTGATTGATTTAGGTCCTTAGTTCGCAAAGCTACTCTAAGCCTGTCGTCCTACATACTGGGTACACTCTACTGGATTCATTACTGACGACTGAGTTACTTCAGCCAATCAGCGAGTGACACGTCGATGCCCATCTTGTACCTACAATCTTGTACCCACGCGTGGCGTAATCCTCGTAGCGTCCGTCAACAGCGTCCGTCAACAGCGTCCATCATCAGCGTCCGTCATCAGTGTCCCATGATCACAGGAATGATTGTGGCACCACTGAGTGAAGGTCATACCGGTATCTACCGGTATACGACAGCTGGTAGAGGCGCCTTCTTGACAACACCTTCCAGTCTTGACCATGCATCATGCGCGCCACTCGCCGACCGGACTAGCGGCAGCTGCAGTCCTCCATCGCAAGACAGACGATCGCCAGCGCCTTGCGCGACTTCCTCTTGAACGCCGCTTGGTCCAGCACGGTTGCGCAGTGCTCCAGCTTCACTTCCCCGCTCACGATTTCCCACAGATCGCGCTCCTCGAGCACCATCTGCATCTTGAACTTCCACGTGTGGAAGTTGGTTCCGTCGAACTTGTTGATGCGGGCGGTCGTGGTCGGCGTGGTGTCCATGGCGAAGGCGTAGTCGGGGTCTTGGGCAGAGAATGCGGGGCTTGGGCTCATAACCAAAGAAGAGTGGCTTGAGTTGTAGTTGGCAAAATGCAAAGTGATTGATTTAGGTCCTTAGTTCGCAAAGCTACTCTAAGCCTGTCGTCCTACATACTGGGTACACTCTACTGGATTCATTACTGACGACTGAGTTACTTCAGCCAATCAGCGAGTGACACGTCGATGCCCATCTTGTACCTACAATCTTGTACCCACGCGTGGCGTAATCCTCGTAGCGTCCGTCAACAGCGTCCCATCATCAGCGTCCGTCATCAGTGTCCCATGATCACAGGAATGATTGTGGCACCACTGAGTGAAGGTCATACCGGTATCTACCGGTATACGACAGCTGGTAGAGGCGCCTTCTTGACAACACCTTCCAGTCTTGACCATGCATCATGCGCGCCACTCGCCGACCGGACTAGCGGCAGCTGCAGGTCCTCCATCGCAAGACAGACGATCGCCAGCGCCTTGCGCGACTTCCTCTTGAACGCCGCTTGGTCCAGCACGGTTGCGCAGTGCTCCAGCTTCACTTCCCCGCTCACGATTTCCCACAGATCGCGCTCCTCGAGCACCATCTGCATCTTGAACTTCCACGTGTGGAAGTTGGTTCCGTCGAACTTGTTGATGCGGGCGGTCGTGGTCGGCGTGGTGTCCATGGCGAAGGCGTAGTCGGGGTCTTGGGCAGAGAATGCGGGGCTTGGGCTCATAACCAAAGAAGAGTGGCTTGAGTTGTAGTTGGCAAAATGCAAAGTGATTGATTTAGGTCCTTAGTTCGCAAAGCTACTCTAAGCCTGTCGTCCTACATACTGGGTACACTCTACTGGATTCATTACTGACGACTGAGTTACTTCAGCCAATCAGCGAGTGACACGTCGATGCCCATCTTGTACCTACAATCTTGTACCCACGCGTGGCGTAATCCTCGTAGCGTCCGTCAACAGCGTCCCATCATCAGCGTCCGTCATCAGTGTCCCATGATCACAGGAATGATTGTGGCACCACTGAGTGAAGGTCATACCGGTATCTACCGGTATACGACAGCTGGTAGAGGCGCCTTCTTGACAACACCTTCCAGTCTTGACCATGCATCATGCGCGCCACTCGCCGACCGGACTAGCGGCAGCTGCAGGTCCTCCATCGCAAGACAGACGATCGCCAGCGCCTTGCGCGACTTCCTCTTGAACGCCGCTTGGTCCAGCACGGTTGCGCAGTGCTCCAGCTTCACTTCCCCGCTCACGATTTCCCACAGATCGCGCTCCTCGAGCACCATCTGCATCTTGAACTTCCACGTGTGGAAGTTGGTTCCGTCGAACTTGTTGATGCGGGCGGTCGTGGTCGGCGTGGTGTCCATGGCGAAGGCGTAGTCGGGGTCTTGGGCAGAGAATGCGGGGCTTGGGCTCATAACCAAAGAAGAGTGGCTTGAGTTGTAGTTGGCAAAATGCAAAGTGATTGATTTAGGTCCTTAGTTCGCAAAGCTACTCTAAGCCTGTCGTCCTACATACTGGGTACACTCTACTGGATTCATTACTGACGACTGAGTTACTTCAGCCAATCAGCGAGTGACACGTCGATGCCCATCTTGTACCTACAATCTTGTACCCACGCGTGGCGTAATCCTCGTAGCGTCCGTCAACAGCGTCCGTCAACAGCGTCCCATCATCAGCGTCCGTCATCAGTGTCCCATGATCACAGGAATGATTGTGGCACCACTGAGTGAAGGTCATACCGGTATCTACCGGTATACGACAGCTGGTAGAGGCGCCTTCTTGACAACACCTTCCAGTCTTGACCATGCATCATGCGCGCCACTCGCCGACCGGACTAGCGGCAGCTGCGGTCCTCCATCGCAAGACAGACGATCGCCAGCGCCTTGCGCGACTTCCTCTTGAACGCCGCTTGGTCCAGCACGGTTGCGCAGTGCTCCAGCTTCACTTCCCCGCTCACGATTTCCCACAGATCGCGCTCCTCGAGCACCATCTGCATCTTGAACTTCCACGTGTGGAAGTTGGTTCCGTCGAACTTGTTGATGCGGGCGGTCGTGGTCGGCGTGGTGTCCATGGCGAAGGCGTAGTCGGGGTCTTGGGCAGAGAATGCGGGGCTTGGGCTCATAACCAAAGAAGAGTGGCTTGAGTTGTAGTTGGCAAAATGCAAAGTGATTGATTTAGGTCCTTAGTTCGCAAAGCTACTCTAAGCCTGTCGTCCTACATACTGGGTACACTCTACTGGATTCATTACTGACGACTGAGTTACTTCAGCCAATCAGCGAGTGACACGTCGATGCCCATCTTGTACCTACAATCTTGTACCCACGCGTGGCGTAATCCTCGTAGCGTCCGTCAACAGCGTCCCATCATCAGCGTCCGTCATCAGTGTCCCATGATCACAGGAATGATTGTGGCACCACTGAGTGAAGGTCATACCGGTATCTACCGGTATACGACAGCTGGTAGAGGCGCCTTCTTGACAACACCTTCCAGTCTTGACCATGCATCATGCGCGCCACTCGCCGACCGGACTAGCGGCAGCTGCGGTCCTCCATCGCAAGACAGACGATCGCCAGCGCCTTGCGCGACTTCCTCTTGAACGCCGCTTGGTCCAGCACGGTTGCGCAGTGCTCCAGCTTCACTTCCCCGCTCACGATTTCCCACAGATCGCGCTCCTCGAGCACCATCTGCATCTTGAACTTCCACGTGTGGAAGTTGGTTCCGTCGAACTTGTTGATGCGGGCGGTCGTGGTCGGCGTGGTGTCCATGGCGAAGGCGTAGTCGGGGTCTTGGGCAGAGAATGCGGGGCTTGGGCTCATAACCAAAGAAGAGTGGCTTGAGTTGTAGTTGGCAAAATGCAAAGTGATTGATTTAGGTCCTTAGTTCGCAAAGCTACTCTAAGCCTGTCGTCCTACATACTGGGTACACTCTACTGGATTCATTACTGACGACTGAGTTACTTCAGCCAATCAGCGAGTGACACGTCGATGCCCATCTTGTACCTACAATCTTGTACCCACGCGTGGCGTAATCCTCGTAGCGTCCGTCAACAGCGTCCCAACAGCGTCATCATCAGCGTCCGTCATCAGTGTCCCATGATCACAGGAATGATTGTGGCACCACTGAGTGAAGGTCATACCGGTATCTACCGGTATACGACAGCTGGTAGAGGCGCCTTCTTGACAACACCTTCCAGTCTTGACCATGCATCATGCGCGCCACTCGCCGACCGGACTAGCGGCAGCTGCGAGTCCTCCATCGCAAGACAGACGATCGCCAGCGCCTTGCGCGACTTCCTCTTGAACGCCGCTTGGTCCAGCACGGTTGCGCAGTGCTCCAGCTTCACTTCCCCGCTCACGATTTCCCACAGATCGCGCTCCTCGAGCACCATCTGCATCTTGAACTTCCACGTGTGGAAGTTGGTTCCGTCGAACTTGTTGATGCGGGCGGTCGTGGTCGGCGTGGTGTCCATGGCGAAGGCGTAGTCGGGGTCTTGGGCAGAGAATGCGGGGCTTGGGCTCATAACCAAAAGAAGAGTGGCTTGAGTTGT
Source organism: Phytophthora sp. ST_20190627 (assembly GCA_014706145.1). Lineage (NCBI taxonomy): Eukaryota > Oomycota > Peronosporomycetes > Peronosporales > Peronosporaceae > Phytophthora > Phytophthora sp. ST_20190627. The sequence continues at coordinate 330,093 of JACBOU010000066.1, forward strand.
AGTTGGCAAAATGCAAAGTGATTGATTTAGGTCCTTAGTTCGCAAAGCTACTCTAAGCCTGTCGTCCTACATACTGGGTACACTCTACTGGATTCATTACTGACGACTGAGTTACTTCAGCCAATCAGCGAGTGACACGTCGATGCCCATCTTGTACCTACAATCTTGTACCCACGCGTGGCGTAATCCTCGTAGCGTCCGTCAACAGCGTCCCATCATCAGCGTCCGTCATCAGTGTCCCATGATCACAGGAATGATTGTGGCACCACTGAGTGAAGGTCATACCGGTATCTACCGGTATACGACAGCTGGTAGAGGCGCCTTCTTGACAACACCTTCCAGTCTTGACCATGCATCATGCGCGCCACTCGCCGACCGGACTAGCGGCAGCTGCGAGTCCTCCATCGCAAGACAGACGATCGCCAGCGCCTTGCGCGACTTCCTCTTGAACGCCGCTTGGTCCAGCACGGTTGCGCAGTGCTCCAGCTTCACTTCCCCGCTCACGATTTCCCACAGATCGCGCTCCTCGAGCACCATCTGCATCTTGAACTTCCACGTGTGGAAGTTGGTTCCGTCGAACTTGTTGATGCGGGCGGTCGTGGTCGGCGTGGTGTCCATGGCGAAGGCGTAGTCGGGGTCTTGGGCAGAGAATGCGGGGCTTGGGCTCATAACCAAAAGAAGAGTGGCTTGAGTTGTAGTTGGCAAAATGCAAAGTGATTGATTTAGGTCCTTAGTTCGCAAAGCTACTCTAAGCCTGTCGTCCTACATACTGGGTACACTCTACTGGATTCATTACTGACGACTGAGTTACTTCAGCCAATCAGCGAGTGACACGTCGATGCCCATCTTGTACCTACAATCTTGTACCCACGCGTGGCGTAATCCTCGTAGCGTCCGTCAACAGCGTCCCGTCAACAGCGTCCCATCATCAGCGTCCGTCATCAGTGTCCCATGACCACAGGAATGATTGTGGCACCACTGAGTGAAGGTCATACCGGTATCTACCGGTATACGACAGCTGGTAGAGGCGCCTTCTTGACAACACCTTCCAGTCTTGACCATGCATCATGCGCGCCACTCGCCGACCGGACTAGCGGCAGCTGCGAGTCCTCCATCGCAAGACAGACGATCGCCAGCGCCTTGCGCGACTTCCTCTTGAACGCCGCTTGGTCCAGCACGGTTGCGCAGTGCTCCAGCTTCACTTCCCCGCTCACGATTTCCCACAGATCGCGCTCCTCGAGCACCATCTGCATCTTGAACTTCCACGTGTGGAAGTTGGTTCCGTCGAACTTGTTGATGCGGGCGGTCGTGGTCGGCGTGGTGTCCATGGCGAAGGCGTAGTCGGGGTCTTGGGCAGAGAATGCGGGGCTTGGGCTCATAACCAAAGAAGAGTGGCTTGAGTTGTAGTTGGCAAAATGCAAAGTGATTGATTTAGGTCCTTAGTTCGCAAAGCTACTCTAAGCCTGTCGTCCTACATACTGGGTACACTCTACTGGATTCATTACTGACGACTGAGTTACTTCAGCCAATCAGCGAGTGACACGTCGATGCCCATCTTGTACCTACAATCTTGTACCCACGCGTGGCGTAATCCTCGTAGCGTCCGTCAACAGCGTCCCATCATCAGCGTCCGTCATCAGTGTCCCATGATCACAGGAATGATTGTGGCACCACTGAGTGAAGGTCATACCGGTATCTACCGGTATACGACAGCTGGTAGAGGCGCCTTCTTGACAACACCTTCCAGTCTTGACCATGCATCATGCGCGCCACTCGCCGACCGGACTAGCGGCAGCTGCGAGTCCTCCATCGCAAGACAGACGATCGCCAGCGCCTTGCGCGACTTCCTCTTGAACGCCGCTTGGTCCAGCACGGTTGCGCAGTGCTCCAGCTTCACTTCCCCGCTCACGATTTCCCACAGATCGCGCTCCTCGAGCACCATCTGCATCTTGAACTTCCACGTGTGGAAGTTGGTTCCGTCGAACTTGTTGATGCGGGCGGTCGTGGTCGGCGTGGTGTCCATGGCGAAGGCGTAGTCGGGGTCTTGGGCAGAGAATGCGGGGCTTGGGCTCATAACCAAAAGAAGAGTGGCTTGAGTTGTAGTTGGCAAAATGCAAAGTGATTGATTTAGGTCCTTAGTTCGCAAAGCTACTCTAAGCCTGTCGTCCTACATACTGGGTACACTCTACTGGATTCATTACTGACGACTGAGTTACTTCAGCCAATCAGCGAGTGACACGTCGATGCCCATCTTGTACCTACAATCTTGTACCCACGCGTGGCGTAATCCTCGTAGCGTCCGTCAACAGCGTCCGTCAACAGCGTCCCATCATCAGCGTCCGTCATCAGTGTCCCATGATCACAGGAATGATTGTGGCACCACTGAGTGAAGGTCATACCGGTATCTACCGGTATACGACAGCTGGTAGAGGCGCCTTCTTGACAACACCTTCCAGTCTTGACCATGCATCATGCGCGCCACTCGCCGACCGGACTAGCGGCAGCTGCGAGTCCTCCATCGCAAGACAGACGATCGCCAGCGCCTTGCGCGACTTCCTCTTGAACGCCGCTTGGTCCAGCACGGTTGCGCAGTGCTCCAGCTTCACTTCCCCGCTCACGATTTCCCACAGATCGCGCTCCTCGAGCACCATCTGCATCTTGAACTTCCACGTGTGGAAGTTGGTTCCGTCGAACTTGTTGATGCGGGCGGTCGTGGTCGGCGTGGTGTCCATGGCGAAGGCGTAGTCGGGGTCTTGGGCAGAGAATGCGGGGCTTGGGCTCATAACCAAAAGAAGAGTGGCTTGAGTTGTAGTTGGCAAAATGCAAAGTGATTGATTTAGGTCCTTAGTTCGCAAAGCTACTCTAAGCCTGTCGTCCTACATACTGGGTACACTCTACTGGATTCATTACTGACGACTGAGTTACTTCAGCCAATCAGCGAGTGACACGTCGATGCCCATCTTGTACCTACAATCTTGTACCCACGCGTGGCGTAATCCTCGTAGCGTCCGTCAACAGCGTCCGTCAACAGCGTCCCATCATCAGCGTCCGTCATCAGTGTCCCATGACCACAGGAATGATTGTGGCACCACTGAGTGAAGGTCATACCGGTATCTACCGGTATACGACAGCTGGTAGAGGCGCCTTCTTGACAACACCTTCCAGTCTTGACCATGCATCATGCGCGCCACTCGCCGACCGGACTAGCGGCAGCTGCGAGTCCTCCATCGCAAGACAGACGATCGCCAGCGCCTTGCGCGACTTCCTCTTGAACGCCGCTTGGTCCAGCACGGTTGCGCAGTGCTCCAGCTTCACTTCCCCGCTCACGATTTCCCACAGATCGCGCTCCTCGAGCACCATCTGCATCTTGAACTTCCACGTGTGGAAGTTGGTTCCGTCGAACTTGTTGATGCGGGCGGTCGTGGTCGGCGTGGTGTCCATGGCGAAGGCGTAGTCGGGGTCTTGGGCAGAGAATGCGGGGCTTGGGCTCATAACCAAAAGAAGAGTGGCTTGAGTTGTAGTTGGCAAAATGCAAAGTGATTGATTTAGGTCCTTAGTTCGCAAAGCTACTCTAAGCCTGTCGTCCTACATACTGGGTACACTCTACTGGATTCATTACTGACGACTGAGTTACTTCAGCCAATCAGCGAGTGACACGTCGATGCCCATCTTGTACCTACAATCTTGTACCCACGCGTGGCGTAATCCTCGTAGCGTCCGTCAACAGCGTCCCGTCAACAGCGTCCCATCATCAGCGTCCGTCATCAGTGTCCCATGACCACAGGAATGATTGTGGCACCACTGAGTGAAGGTCATACCGGTATCTACCGGTATACGACAGCTGGTAGAGGCGCCTTCTTGACAACACCTTCCAGTCTTGACCATGCATCATGCGCGCCACTCGCCGACCGGACTAGCGGCAGCTGCGAGTCCTCCATCGCAAGACAGACGATCGCCAGCGCCTTGCGCGACTTCCTCTTGAACGCCGCTTGGTCCAGCACGGTTGCGCAGTGCTCCAGCTTCACTTCCCCGCTCACGATTTCCCACAGATCGCGCTCCTCGAGCACCATCTGCATCTTGAACTTCCACGTGTGGAAGTTGGTTCCGTCGAACTTGTTGATGCGGGCGGTCGTGGTCGGCGTGGTGTCCATGGCGAAGGCGTAGTCGGGGTCTTGGGCAGAGAATGCGGGGCTTGGGCTCATAACCAAAAGAAGAGTGGCTTGAGTTGTAGTTGGCAAAATGCAAAGTGATTGATTTAGGTCCTTAGTTCGCAAAGCTACTCTAAGCCTGTCGTCCTACATACTGGGTACACTCTACTGGATTCATTACTGACGACTGAGTTACTTCAGCCAATCAGCGAGTGACACGTCGATGCCCATCTTGTACCTACAATCTTGTACCCACGCGTGGCGTAATCCTCGTAGCGTCCGTCAACAGCGTCCCATCATCAGCGTCCCGTCATCAGTGTCCCATGATCACAGGAATGATTGTGGCACCACTGAGTGAAGGTCATACCGGTATCTACCGGTATACGACAGCTGGTAGAGGCGCCTTCTTGACAACACCTTCCAGTCTTGACCATGCATCATGCGCGCCACTCGCCGACCGGACTAGCGGCAGCTGCGAGTCCTCCATCGCAAGACAGACGATCGCCAGCGCCTTGCGCGACTTCCTCTTGAACGCCGCTTGGTCCAGCACGGTTGCGCAGTGCTCCAGCTTCACTTCCCCGCTCACGATTTCCCACAGATCGCGCTCCTCGAGCACCATCTGCATCTTGAACTTCCACGTGTGGAAGTTGGTTCCGTCGAACTTGTTGATGCGGGCGGTCGTGGTCGGCGTGGTGTCCATGGCGAAGGCGTAGTCGGGGTCTTGGGCAGAGAATGCGGGGCTTGGGCTCATAACCAAAAGAAGAGTGGCTTGAGTTGTAGTTGGCAAAATGCAAAGTGATTGATTTAGGTCCTTAGTTCGCAAAGCTACTCTAAGCCTGTCGTCCTACATACTGGGTACACTCTACTGGATTCATTACTGACGACTGAGTTACTTCAGCCAATCAGCGAGTGACACGTCGATGCCCATCTTGTACCTACAATCTTGTACCCACGCGTGGCGTAATCCTCGTAGCGTCCGTCAACAGCGTCCGTCAACAGCGTCCCATCATCAGCGTCCGTCATCAGTGTCCCATGACCACAGGAATGATTGTGGCACCACTGAGTGAAGGTCATACCGGTATCTACCGGTATACGACAGCTGGTAGAGGCGCCTTCTTGACAACACCTTCCAGTCTTGACCATGCATCATGCGCGCCACTCGCCGACCGGACTAGCGGCAGCTGCGAGTCCTCCATCGCAAGACAGACGATCGCCAGCGCCTTGCGCGACTTCCTCTTGAACGCCGCTTGGTCCAGCACGGTTGCGCAGTGCTCCAGCTTCACTTCCCCGCTCACGATTTCCCACAGATCGCGCTCCTCGAGCACCATCTGCATCTTGAACTTCCACGTGTGGAAGTTGGTTCCGTCGAACTTGTTGATGCGGGCGGTCGTGGTCGGCGTGGTGTCCATGGCGAAGGCGTAGTCGGGGTCTTGGGCAGAGAATGCGGGGCTTGGGCTCATAACCAAAAGAAGAGTGGCTTGAGTTGTAGTTGGCAAAATGCAAAGTGATTGATTTAGGTCCTTAGTTCGCAAAGCTACTCTAAGCCTGTCGTCCTACATACTGGGTACACTCTACTGGATTCATTACTGACGACTGAGTTACTTCAGCCAATCAGCGAGTGACACGTCGATGCCCATCTTGTACCTACAATCTTGTACCCACGCGTGGCGTAATCCTCGTAGCGTCCGTCAACAGCGTCCGTCAACAGCGTCCCATCATCAGCGTCCGTCATCAGTGTCCCATGACCACAGGAATGATTGTGGCACCACTGAGTGAAGGTCATACCGGTATCTACCGGTATACGACAGCTGGTAGAGGCGCCTTCTTGACAACACCTTCCAGTCTTGACCATGCATCATGCGCGCCACTCGCCGACCGGACTAGCGGCAGCTGCGAGTCCTCCATCGCAAGACAGACGATCGCCAGCGCCTTGCGCGACTTCCTCTTGAACGCCGCTTGGTCCAGCACGGTTGCGCAGTGCTCCAGCTTCACTTCCCCGCTCACGATTTCCCACAGATCGCGCTCCTCGAGCACCATCTGCATCTTGAACTTCCACGTGTGGAAGTTGGTTCCGTCGAACTTGTTGATGCGGGCGGTCGTGGTCGGCGTGGTGTCCATGGCGAAGGCGTAGTCGGGGTCTTGGGCAGAGAATGCGGGGCTTGGGCTCATAACCAAAAGAAGAGTGGCTTGAGTTGTAGTTGGCAAAATGCAAAGTGATTGATTTAGGTCCTTAGTTCGCAAAGCTACTCTAAGCCTGTCGTCCTACATACTGGGTACACTCTACTGGATTCATTACTGACGACTGAGTTACTTCAGCCAATCAGCGAGTGACACGTCGATGCCCATCTTGTACCTACAATCTTGTACCCACGCGTGGCGTAATCCTCGTAGCGTCCGTCAACAGCGTCCCGTCAACAGCGTCCCATCATCAGCGTCCCGTCATCAGTGTCCCATGACCACAGGAATGATTGTGGCACCACTGAGTGAAGGTCATACCGGTATCTACCGGTATACGACAGCTGGTAGAGGCGCCTTCTTGACAACACCTTCCAGTCTTGACCATGCATCATGCGCGCCACTCGCCGACCGGACTAGCGGCAGCTGCGAGTCCTCCATCGCAAGACAGACGATCGCCAGCGCCTTGCGCGACTTCCTCTTGAACGCCGCTTGGTCCAGCACGGTTGCGCAGTGCTCCAGCTTCACTTCCCCGCTCACGATTTCCCACAGATCGCGCTCCTCGAGCACCATCTGCATCTTGAACTTCCACGTGTGGAAGTTGGTTCCGTCGAACTTGTTGATGCGGGCGGTCGTGGTCGGCGTGGTGTCCATGGCGAAGGCGTAGTCGGGGTCTTGGGCAGAGAATGCGGGGCTTGGGCTCATAACCAAAAGAAGAGTGGCTTGAGTTGTAGTTGGCAAAATGCAAAGTGATTGATTTAGGTCCTTAGTTCGCAAAGCTACTCTAAGCCTGTCGTCCTACATACTGGGTACACTCTACTGGATTCATTACTGACGACTGAGTTACTTCAGCCAATCAGCGAGTGACACGTCGATGCCCATCTTGTACCTACAATCTTGTACCCACGCGTGGCGTAATCCTCGTAGCGTCCGTCAACAGCGTCCGTCATCATCAGCGTCCGTCATCAGTGTCCCATGACCACAGGAATGATTGTGGCACCACTGAGTGAAGGTCATACCGGTATCTACCGGTATACGACAGCTGGTAGAGGCGCCTTCTTGACAACACCTTCCAGTCTTGACCATGCATCATGCGCGCCACTCGCCGACCGGACTAGCGGCAGCTGCGAGTCCTCCATCGCAAGACAGACGATCGCCAGCGCCTTGCGCGACTTCCTCTTGAACGCCGCTTGGTCCAGCACGGTTGCGCAGTGCTCCAGCTTCACTTCCCCGCTCACGATTTCCCACAGATCGCGCTCCTCGAGCACCATCTGCATCTTGAACTTCCACGTGTGGAAGTTGGTTCCGTCGAACTTGTTGATGCGGGCGGTCGTGGTCGGCGTGGTGTCCATGGCGAAGGCGTAGTCGGGGTCTTGGGCAGAGAATGCGGGGCTTGGGCTCATAACCAAAAGAAGAGTGGCTTGAGTTGTAGTTGGCAAAATGCAAAGTGATTGATTTAGGTCCTTAGTTCGCAAAGCTACTCTAAGCCTGTCGTCCTACATACTGGGTACACTCTACTGGATTCATTACTGACGACTGAGTTACTTCAGCCAATCAGCGAGTGACACGTCGATGCCCATCTTGTACCTACAATCTTGTACCCACGCGTGGCGTAATCCTCGTAGCGTCCGTCAACAGCGTCCGTCAACAGCGTCCCATCATCAGCGTCCCGTCATCAGTGTCCCATGACCACAGGAATGATTGTGGCACCACTGAGTGAAGGTCATACCGGTATCTACCGGTATACGACAGCTGGTAGAGGCGCCTTCTTGACAACACCTTCCAGTCTTGACCATGCATCATGCGCGCCACTCGCCGACCGGACTAGCGGCAGCTGCGAGTCCTCCATCGCAAGACAGACGATCGCCAGCGCCTTGCGCGACTTCCTCTTGAACGCCGCTTGGTCCAGCACGGTTGCGCAGTGCTCCAGCTTCACTTCCCCGCTCACGATTTCCCACAGATCGCGCTCCTCGAGCACCATCTGCATCTTGAACTTCCACGTGTGGAAGTTGGTTCCGTCGAACTTGTTGATGCGGGCGGTCGTGGTCGGCGTGGTGTCCATGGCGAAGGCGTAGTCGGGGTCTTGGGCAGAGAATGCGGGGCTTGGGCTCATAACCAAAAGAAGAGTGGCTTGAGTTGTAGTTGGCAAAATGCAAAGTGATTGATTTAGGTCCTTAGTTCGCAAAGCTACTCTAAGCCTGTCGTCCTACATACTGGGTACACTCTACTGGATTCATTACTGACGACTGAGTTACTTCAGCCAATCAGCGAGTGACACGTCGATGCCCATCTTGTACCTACAATCTTGTACCCACGCGTGGCGTAATCCTCGTAGCGTCCCGTCAACAGCGTCCCGTCAACAGCGTCCCATCATCAGCGTCCCGTCATCAGTGTCCCATGACCACAGGAATGATTGTGGCACCACTGAGTGAAGGTCATACCGGTATCTACCGGTATACGACAGCTGGTAGAGGCGCCTTCTTGACAACACCTTCCAGTCTTGACCATGCATCATGCGCGCCACTCGCCGACCGGACTAGCGGCAGCTGCGAGTCCTCCATCGCAAGACAGACGATCGCCAGCGCCTTGCGCGACTTCCTCTTGAACGCCGCTTGGTCCAGCACGGTTGCGCAGTGCTCCAGCTTCACTTCCCCGCTCACGATTTCCCACAGATCGCGCTCCTCGAGCACCATCTGCATCTTGAACTTCCACGTGTGGAAGTTGGTTCCGTCGAACTTGTTGATGCGGGCGGTCGTGGTCGGCGTGGTGTCCATGGCGAAGGCGTAGTCGGGGTCTTGGGCAGAGAATGCGGGGCTTGGGCTCATAACCAAAAGAAGAGTGGCTTGAGTTGTAGTTGGCAAAATGCAAAGTGATTGATTTAGGTCCTTAGTTCGCAAAGCTACTCTAAGCCTGTCGTCCTACATACTGGGTACACTCTACTGGATTCATTACTGACGACTGAGTTACTTCAGCCAATCAGCGAGTGACACGTCGATGCCCATCTTGTACCTACAATCTTGTACCCACGCGTGGCGTAATCCTCGTAGCGTCCGTCAACAGCGTCCCGTCAACAGCGTCCCATCATCAGCGTCCCGTCATCAGTGTCCCATGACCACAGGAATGATTGTGGCACCACTGAGTGAAGGTCATACCGGTATCTACCGGTATACGACAGCTGGTAGAGGCGCCTTCTTGACAACACCTTCCAGTCTTGACCATGCATCATGCGCGCCACTCGCCGACCGGACTAGCGGCAGCTGCGAGTCCTCCATCGCAAGACAGACGATCGCCAGCGCCTTGCGCGACTTCCTCTTGAACGCCGCTTGGTCCAGCACGGTTGCGCAGTGCTCCAGCTTCACTTCCCCGCTCACGATTTCCCACAGATCGCGCTCCTCGAGCACCATCTGCATCTTGAACTTCCACGTGTGGAAGTTGGTTCCGTCGAACTTGTTGATGCGGGCGGTCGTGGTCGGCGTGGTGTCCATGGCGAAGGCGTAGTCGGGGTCTTGGGCAGAGAATGCGGGGCTTGGGCTCATAACCAAAAGAAGAGTGGCTTGAGTTGTAGTTGGCAAAATGCAAAGTGATTGATTTAGGTCCTTAGTTCGCAAAGCTACTCTAAGCCTGTCGTCCTACATACTGGGTACACTCTACTGGATTCATTACTGACGACTGAGTTACTTCAGCCAATCAGCGAGTGACACGTCGATGCCCATCTTGTACCTACAATCTTGTACCCACGCGTGGCGTAATCCTCGTAGCGTCCCGTCAACAGCGTCCCATCATCAGCGTCCCGTCATCAGTGTCCCATGATCACAGGAATGATTGTGGCACCACTGAGTGAAGGTCATACCGGTATCTACCGGTATACGACAGCTGGTAGAGGCGCCTTCTTGACAACACCTTCCAGTCTTGACCATGCATCATGCGCGCCACTCGCCGACCGGACTAGCGGCAGCTGCGAGTCCTCCATCGCAAGACAGACGATCGCCAGCGCCTTGCGCGACTTCCTCTTGAACGCCGCTTGGTCCAGCACGGTTGCGCAGTGCTCCAGCTTCACTTCCCCGCTCACGATTTCCCACAGATCGCGCTCCTCGAGCACCATCTGCATCTTGAACTTCCACGTGTGGAAGTTGGTTCCGTCGAACTTGTTGATGCGGGCGGTCGTGGTCGGCGTGGTGTCCATGGCGAAGGCGTAGTCGGGGTCTTGGGCAGAGAATGCGGGGCTTGGGCTCATAACCAAAAGAAGAGTGGCTTGAGTTGTAGTTGGCAAAATGCAAAGTGATTGATTTAGGTCCTTAGTTCGCAAAGCTACTCTAAGCCTGTCGTCCTACATACTGGGTACACTCTACTGGATTCATTACTGACGACTGAGTTACTTCAGCCAATCAGCGAGTGACACGTCGATGCCCATCTTGTACCTACAATCTTGTACCCACGCGTGGCGTAATCCTCGTAGCGTCCGTCAACAGCGTCCGTCAACAGCGTCCCATCATCAGCGTCCCGTCATCAGTGTCCCATGACCACAGGAATGATTGTGGCACCACTGAGTGAAGGTCATACCGGTATCTACCGGTATACGACAGCTGGTAGAGGCGCCTTCTTGACAACACCTTCCAGTCTTGACCATGCATCATGCGCGCCACTCGCCGACCGGACTAGCGGCAGCTGCAGTCCTCCATCGCAAGACAGACGATCGCCAGCGCCTTGCGCGACTTCCTCTTGAACGCCGCTTGGTCCAGCACGGTTGCGCAGTGCTCCAGCTTCACTTCCCCGCTCACGATTTCCCACAGATCGCGCTCCTCGAGCACCATCTGCATCTTGAACTTCCACGTGTGGAAGTTGGTTCCGTCGAACTTGTTGATGCGGGCGGTCGTGGTCGGCGTGGTGTCCATGGCGAAGGCGTAGTCGGGGTCTTGGGCAGAGAATGCGGGGCTTGGGCTCATAACCAAAGAAGAGTGGCTTGAGTTGTAGTTGGCAAAATGCAAAGTGATTGATTTAGGTCCTTAGTTCGCAAAGCTACTCTAAGCCTGTCGTCCTACATACTGGGTACACTCTACTGGATTCATTACTGACGACTGAGTTACTTCAGCCAATCAGCGAGTGACACGTCGATGCCCATCTTGTACCTACAATCTTGTACCCACGCGTGGCGTAATCCTCGTAGCGTCCGTCAACAGCGTCCCGTCATCAGCGTCCCATCATCAGCGTCCGTCATCAGTGTCACAGGAATGATTGTGGCACCACTGAGTGAAGGTCATACCGGTATCTACCGGTATACGACAGCTGGTAGAGGCGCCTTCTTGACAACACCTTCCAGTCTTGACCATGCATCATGCGCGCCACTCGCCGACCGGACTAGCGGCAGCTGCGAGTCCTCCATCGCAAGACAGACGATCGCCAGCGCCTTGCGCGACTTCCTCTTGAACGCCGCTTGGTCCAGCACGGTTGCGCAGTGCTCCAGCTTCACTTCCCCGCTCACGATTTCCCACAGATCGCGCTCCTCGAGCACCATCTGCATCTTGAACTTCCACGTGTGGAAGTTGGTTCCGTCGAACTTGTTGATGCGGGCGGTCGTGGTCGGCGTGGTGTCCATGGCGAAGGCGTAGTCGGGGTCTTGGGCAGAGAATGCGGGGCTTGGGCTCATAACCAAAAGAAGAGTGGCTTGAGTTGTAGTTGGCAAAATGCAAAGTGATTGATTTAGGTCCTTAGTTCGCAAAGCTACTCTAAGCCTGTCGTCCTACATACTGGGTACACTCTACTGGATTCATTACTGACGACTGAGTTACTTCAGCCAATCAGCGAGTGACACGTCGATGCCCATCTTGTACCTACAATCTTGTACCCACGCGTGGCGTAATCCTCGTAGCGTCCGTCAACAGCGTCCGTCAACAGCGTCCAGCGTCCGTCATCAGTGTCCCATGACCACAGGAATGATTGTGGCACCACTGAGTGAAGGTCATACCGGTATCTACCGGTATACGACAGCTGGTAGAGGCGCCTTCTTGACAACACCTTCCAGTCTTGACCATGCATCATGCGCGCCACTCGCCGACCGGACTAGCGGCAGCTGCAGGTCCTCCATCGCAAGACAGACGATCGCCAGCGCCTTGCGCGACTTCCTCTTGAACGCCGCTTGGTCCAGCACGGTTGCGCAGTGCTCAGCTTCACTTCCCGCTCACGATTTCCCACAGATCGCGCTCCTCGAGCACCATCTGCATCTTGAACTTCCACGTGTGGAAGTTGGTTCCGTCGAACTTGTTGATGCGGGCGGTCGTGGTCGGCGTGGTGTCCATGGCGAAGGCGTAGTCGGGGTCTTGGGCAGGAAGACGGGGCTTGGGCTCATAACCAAAAGAAGGTGGTTTGAGCACTTGATGTCAAAATTGATTGGTCCTTAGTTCGCAAAGCTACTCTAAGCCTGTCGTCCTACATACTGGGTACACTCTACTGGATTCATTACTGACGACTGAGTTACTTCAGCCAATCAGCGAGTGACACGTCGATGCCCATCTTGTACCTACAATCTTGTACCCACGCGTGGCGTAATCCTCGTAGCGTCCCGTCAACAGCGTCCCGTCAACAGCGTCCCATCATCAGCGTCCCGTCATCAGTGTCCCATGATCACAGGAATGATTGTGGCACCACTGGGTGAAGGTCATACCGGTATCTACCGGTATACGGCAGCTGGTAGAGGCGCCTTCTTGACAACATGTCGCATCTACCTGAAGCGACAGCTCTTCAGCATGGAGATGTCGGAAGGCGGCAATGTCTTGCATCATTGCAATGAAATCCTCAACATCAGCGCCAAGCTCAGCAGCATCGGCGCCAAGATGGAGGACGAGGACGTGGCGATCTGCTTGCTGCGCAGTCTCCCCAAGAGCTACGAGAACGTCGTGCTCAACTTGGAGATGAGCAATACAGAGCTGCGGACGCAAGACGTTGTGAAGGTGCTCACGAACGAGCACATCAAACGGCAAGGCGAGAAGACGGCGACGGTGAAGACGGAGAACGCAGCCAAGGCGTTCAACACCGACCGCGAATCTCGCCAGTGCACGTACTGCGGAAAATTGGGGCACGTGATCGAAAAGTGCTGGACCAAGCAGAAGGATGAAAACCGAGGGCCAAGACGCGGCGGCAACGGCCGTGGACGCGGGAGCCAACAACATCAGTGGAGAAACGACGACGACGGCTACGATTGCAACTATGATCAGTAGCGTTCGCAGTTTCCCTGGAATGTGGAGTTTCGACGGGCAAGAATGTGTCCGGGATGTGGGCGGTCGACAGCGGCGCAACGCACCACATTTGCAACGACAAGTCCAAGTTCGCCAATTTGATCGAGCGAAATGAAGGCGGAGTTTCGGTGGCCGACGGGAACAAGGCGGCCATCAAGGGTGTGGCGACCATCGTGGAAAGAGTGGTCCTGCCCAACGGCGACGAGCGCGAGATCGAGATCAAGAACGCGCTATACATGCCGAACATGAGCAAGAATCTGCTTTCGGTACCTATTGAGGGTAACTGGTTTGATAACGGTTCTTAACCGTGAACCGGTTAACCCGAACCGGTTCAATGCGAACCCACGTTGATTACGGTAAGTTGATTACGCCACCGATGATTAGACGAGTAGGATGATTGGACGAGTGCAGAGTGATGGTGATTGGATGCATCAAATGATTGGATGCAGACTAGGTAGTGAAGGCAGTGTAAGCTCCGATCAATCAATCACTTTCGAATCTTCCTTCTTCAGCTCAAGTGGTCTTCACTCCGGTCTTCGCACCAAGTGCAGAACTCACTCCGCTCAGCCCAAGCCTCGCTTCCAGACCTCAACACCTTTATCAGGCGGCAACGGCCGTGGACGCGGGGCCAACAACATCCAGTGGAGAAACGACAGCGACAACTACGACTACGACTACGACTACGATCGAGTGGCGTTCGCGGTTTCCCTGGAATGTGGAGTTTCGACGGGCAAGAATGTGTCCGGGATGTGGGCGGTCGACAGTGGTGCCACGCACCATATTTGTAACGACAAGTCCAAGTTCGCCAATTTGATCGAGCGAAGTGAAGGCGAACTTTCGGTGGCCAACGGCAATAAGGCGGCCATCAAGGGTGTGGGGACCATCGTGGAAAGAGTGGTCCTGCCCAACGGCGACGAGCGCGAGATCGAGATCGAGATCAAGAACGCGCTATACGTGCCGAACATGAGCAAGAATCTGCTTTCGGTACCGCAGATCAACAAGCATGGAAACTTCCAAGTGGTGTTTGATGGCACTGAGATGCACGTTTCGCGCAAAGACTCGAATCAAGTGGTGGCGACGGCGGATCTCGTGGATGGACTCTACTGGCTTCGCACGCCTCAGCGATCAGCAAATGCGGCGACAAGTGGAAGGACGGTCGACCTGCACGCGCGTATGGGTCACGCTCCAGTCGAGGTGCTTCGCAAGATGGTCGACAACAAGATGATCAAGGACGCGAAGGCACCTTCCAAGTCGAGCGGACCAAGTCTGTGTCGTGGTTGCCAGCAAGGGAAGATGGTCCAAAAACCGTTTCCAAGCAACCGTGACAAGCGTCGTTACGACACGTTCGAGTTGCTCCACTTCGACATCTGCGGACCCATGGAGAAAAACTCGCTTGCTGGCAGCAAGTATCTGCTACTGATCGTGGACGAATCCAGCGGATGTATGAAGGGCTTCTGTCTGCGTGCCAAGTCGGAAAGCGAAGACTGCATCAAGACGTACATCATGAAGGTACAGAAGCAGTTCAGCAAGAAGGTCAAGTTTGTGCGGCACGACGGAGCTCGTGAGTTTGCGACTAACTCGCTCAAGGATTTCTACGAAGACGAAGGCATTGAGCAGCAAACCACGGTTCCGTACGCGCACCAGACCAACGGCACGGCAGAGCGAGCCATCCGAACTATCGTCACGATCGGCCGCAGCATGCTGCACCACGCCAAGCAACAAATGTTTCTGGGCTGAGGCGGCGATGACGGCCATCTACGTGAAGAACCGCCTGCCGTCACCCAAGATCGAGCACAAGACTCCGTTCGAGATCGTATACAAGTCCAAGCCGAGTGTGAAGCACATGCGTGTGTTCGGCTGTCGGACGTACATCCTGACTCCGAAGGAGAAGCGGCTCAAGTGGGATCCCAAGGCTCGCGCCGGATTGTTCCTGGGTTACGAAGAAGTGTCCAAGGCATATCGACTTTATGACATCGAGGCGGGGCAGGTGGTTATCAGCCGCGATGTCAACTTCGATGAATCGACCTTTGGACTTTCACCGCCGATTTCCGATGAAGATGTCGACGACCTGGACTTCGACTCGCTCGACATCGACAATGACGGTTCGCACCAGACGGAGTACAAGCAGGCAGGGAAGCGCAAAAGCCGCCCGAATGGCGAAGATGAAGCTGCCAGAAGACCGCGAGCTGTGCGTCATCGACCTGGACTGGAAGAAGCAAGTGCGCCGAACGACTCCTCTTCGCACCGAGCAGACGCAGACGAAGAAGAACAATCTGGAGATCAAGATGAAGAATCGACTCCCCCTGTGTTTTGGCGTGCAAGTGCCAACGCAGTCGAAGCAGCTGTGGATTTATCGGAGCCGTCGACATTCCAAAGCGGTGAACGGCCCGGACCAAGTGCACTGGCGCAAGGCAGTTCGTGCTGAGCTCAAGTCGATGCGACTTCGTGGTGTGTTTCGTGCTGCCAAGTTGCCCAACGGACAACGCGCCATCGGTACCAAGTGGGTGTTCAAGATCAAGCGCAAAGCGGATGGATCGATCGAGAAGTACAAGGCGCGCCTCGTGGCCAAGGGTTTCAAGCAGAAGTACGGCATCGACTACACCGAGACGTTCTCGCCGGTGGTCAAGTACGTGACGTTGCGCATGGTGATCGCTTTGGCCAAGTACTTCGGCTGGCCGCTGGACCAACTGGACGTGGTGACGGCATTCCTGTACGGCGTGATGAAGGAGCTGGTATTCTGCGTGGTTCCCGAAGGCGTCGAGCTCGACGGTGACTTCGACTGCCTGGAATTGGTGAAGGCCATTTACGGTCTCAAGCAAGCTTCGCGCGTGTGGAACGAGACCTTCGACGAGTTCGTATGCTCTATCGGCTTTCAAGTTTCGGCCTTCGACCCATGCCTCTACATCAAGGTTGTTGATGGCCACTGTGTGCTCGTACTGGTCTACGTGGACGATGTATTGGTCACCGGAAGTTCACCGGGCTGATCTCACGCACGAAGAACGACCTCAAGACACGCTTCGAAATGACTGACAGCGGCAAGTGTGTGTTCGTCCTTGGGATCGAGTTGGTAGACGGCCCGGACGGCAGCGTGATGATGTGCCAGCGGCGTTATGTGGATGACATCCTGAAGCGCTTCGGTATGGACGAGTGCAAGGCTGTGGTGAGTCCGGTGGACATGAGTACTCGACTAGTTCCAAGCGACGCAGCGACCAAGGTGAACGCTCCGTTTCGCGAAGCTGTTGGTGCCCTGATGCACTTGATGACTGCTACTCGCCCGGATATCGCGTACGCGGTGGGCTATGTGTCGCGCTTCATGGAGAACCCCCAAGAAGAACACTGGGTTGCGGTCAAGCGCATCTTTCGCTACCTGCAAGGCACCAAGACGCATGGAATCTGCTTCAAGCCAGGTGACAACATCGACTTTCGCGGGTACTCCGACGCGGACTGGGCTGGCGACCTCGCGGATCGCAAGTCGACTTCCGGCTACACGTTCATGCTGATGGGTGCGCCAGTGAGCTGGGGCAGCAAGAAGCAATCAAGTGTTCGCTGTCTACGAGCGAGGCGGAATACATCGCGCTCAGTCTGGCCATCCAAGAAGGCAAGTGGATTCATCGCCTGCTGTGCGAGATTTTGGCGGCTGCCAACGAGACTGGACCTGAACTCAAGATTCGCGAAGACAACCAGTCGTGCATCAAGATGACGAAGAACCCAGTGAACCACGGTCGCGCCAAGCACATCGACATCAAGTACCATCACATCCGCGACGAAGTCAAGCGTGGTGAAGTGAAGCTCGAGTATTGCGAGACTTCTGTGATGCTGGCGGACATCATGACGAAGGCGCTCCCGGGACCTCGCCACACGGATCTGACGGCTGCTCTCGGCATTCATGGGACTTCGCATTGAGGGGCGTATTGAGGGTAACCGGTTTGATAACGGTTCTTAACCGTGAACCGGTTAACGAACCGGTCCAATGCGAACCCACGTTGATTACGGTAAGTTGATTACGCCACCGATGATTGGACGAGTAGGATGATTGGACGAGTGCAGAGTGATGGTGATTGGATGCACCAAATGATTGGATGCAGGCTGCATATCTATGTGGTAGGCTAGGTAGTGAAGGCAGTGTAAGCTCCGATCAATCAATCACTTTCGAATCTTCCTTCTTCAGCTCAAGTGGTCTTCACTCCGGTCTTCGCACCAAGTGCAGAACTCACTCCGCTCAGCCCAAGCCTCGCTTCCAACCTCAACACCTTTATCACCTTGATGGCCTGCTTGTTCCCGTCGGCCGCGAAACTCCACCTTCATTTCGCTCGATCAAATTGGCGAACTTGGACTTGTCGTTGCAGATGTGGTGCGTTGCCGCTGTCGACCGCCCACATCGGACATTCTTGCCCGTCGAAACTCCATTCCAGGAAACTGCAGACGCTACTCGATCATAGTTGCAATCATAGCCGTCGTCGTCGTTTCTCCCTGGATGTTGTTATTTACCCCGTCCACAGTCGTTGCGCCGCGTCTTGGCCCTCGGTTTCATCCTTCTGCTTGGTCCAGCACTTTTCGATTACGTGCCCCAATTTTCCGCAGTACGTGCACTGGCGAGATTCGCGGTCGGTGTTGAACGCCTTGGCTGCGTTCTCCGTCTTCACCGTCACCGTCTTCTCGCCTTGCCGTTTGATAATGTTCGTTCGTGAGCACCTTCACAGCGTCTTGCGTCCGCATCTTAGCATTGCTCATCTCCAAGTTGAGCACGACGTTCTCGTAGCTCGCGGGGAGACTGCGCAGCAAGCAGATCGCCACGTCCTCGTCCTCCATCTTGGCACCGATGCTGCTGAGCTTGGCGCTGATGTTGAGGACTTCATTGCAATGATGCAACACATTGCCGCCGTCCGACATCTCCATGCTGAAGAGCTGGCGCTTCTGATAAAGGTGTTGAGGTCTGGAAGCGAGGCTTGGGCTGAGCGGAGTGAGTTCTGCACTTGGTACGAAGACCGGAGTGAAGACCACTTGAGCTGAAGAAGGAAGATTCGAAAGTGATTGATTGATCGGAGCTTACACTGCCTTCACTACCTAACCTACCACATAGATATGCAGCCTGCATCCAATCATTTGGTGCATCCAATCACCAAACTCTGCACTCGTCCAATCATCCTACTCGTCCAATCATCGGTGGCGTAATCAACTTACCGTAATCAACGTGGGTTCGCATTGGACCGGTTCGGGTTAACCGGTTCACGGTTAAGAACCGTTATCAAACCGGTTACCCTCAATACGCCCCTCAATGCGAAGTCCCATGAATGCCGAGCAGCCGTCAGATCCGTGTGGCGAGGTCCGGGGCGCCTTCGTCATGATGTCCGCCAGCATCACAGAAGTCTCGCAATACTCGAGCTTCACTTCACCACGCTTGACTTCGTCGCGGATGTGATGGTACTTGATGTCGATGTGCTTGGCGCGACCGTGGTTCACTGGGTTCTTCGTCATCTTGATGCACGACTGGTTGTCTTCGCGAATCTTGAGTTCAGGTCAGTCTCGTTGGCAGCCGCCAAAATCTCGCACAGCAGGCGATGAATCCACTTGCCTTCTTGGATGGCCAGACTGAGCGCGATGTATTCCGCCTCGCTCGTAGACAGCCACGTGCTTCTTGCCGCTGGCGCACCCATCAGCATGAACGTGGCCGGAAGTCGACTTGCGATCCGCGAGGTCGCCAGCCCAGTCCGCGTCGGAGTACCCGCGAAAGTCGATGTTGTCACCTGGCTTGAAGCAGATTCCATGCGTCTTGGTGCCTTGCAGGTAGCGAAAGATGCGCTTGACCGCAACCCAGTGTTCTTCTTGGGGTTCTCCATGAAGCGACACATAGCCCACCGCGTACGCGATATCCGGGCAGTAGCAGTCATCAAGTGCATCAGGGCACCAACAGCTTCGCGAAACGGAGCGTTCACGGTCGCTGCGTCGCTTGGAACTAGTCAGTACTCATGTCCACCGGACTCACCACAGCCTTGCACTCGTCCATACCGAAGCGCTTCAGGATGTCATCCACATAACGCCGCTGGCACATCATCACGCTGCCGTCCGGGCCGTCTACCAACTCGATCCCAAGGACGAACACACACTTGCCGCTGTCAGTCATTTCGAAGCGTGTCTTGAGGTCGTTCTTCGTGCGTGAGATCAGCCCGGTGAACTTCCGGTGACCAATACATCGTCCACGTAGACCAGTACGAGCACACAGTGGCCATCAACAACCTTGATGTAGAGGCATGGGTCGAAGGCCGAAACAAAGCCGATAGAGCATACGAACTCGTCGAAGGTCTCGTTCCACACGCGCGAAGCTTGCTTGAGACCGTAAATGGCCTTCACCAATTCCAGGCAGTCGAAGTCACCGTCGAGCTCGACGCCTTCGGGAACCACGCAGAATACCAGCTCCTTCATCACGCCGTACAGGAATGCCGTCACCACGTCCAGTTGGTCCAGCGGCCAGCCGAAGTACTTGGCCAAAGCGATCACCATGCGCAACGTCACGTACTTGACCACCGGCGAGAACGTCTCGGTGTAGTCGATGCCGTACTTCTGCTTGAAACCCTTGGCCACGAGGCGTGCCTTGTACTTCTCGATCGATCCATCCGCTTTGCGCTTGATCTTGAACACCCACTTGGTACCGATGGCGCGTTGTCCGTTGGGCAACTTGGCGCACACCACGAAGTCGCATCGCGACTCAGCACGAACTGCCTTGCGCCAGTGCACTTGGTCCGGGCCGTTCACCGCTTCTTGGAATGTCGACGGCTCCGATAAATCCACAGCTGCTTCGACTGCGTTGGCACTTGCACGCCAAAACACAGGGGAGTCGATTCTTCATCTTGATCTCCAGATTGTTCTTCTTCGTCTGCTCGGTGCGAAGAGGAGTCGTTCGGCGCACTTGCTTCTTCCAGTCCAGGTCGATGACGCACAGCTCGCGGTCTTCTGGCAGCTTCATCTTCGCCATTCGGGCTTTTGCGCTTCCCTGCCTGCTTGTACTCCGTCTGGTGCGAACCGTCATTGTCGATGTCGAGCGAGTCGAAGTCCAGGTCGTCGACATCTTCATCGGAAATCGGCGGTGAAAGTCCAAAGGTCGATTCATCGAAGTTGACATCGCGGCTGATAACCACCTGCCCCGCCTCGATGTCATAAAGTCGATATGCCTTGGACACTTCTTCGTAACCCAGGAACAATCCGGCGCGAGCCTTGGGATCCCACTTGAGCCGCTTCTCCTTCGGAGTCAGGATGTACGTCCGACAGCCGAACACACGCATGTGCTTCACACTCGGCTTGGACTTGTACGATCTCGAACGGAGTGTCGATCTTGGGTGACGGCAGGCGGTTCTTCACGTAGATGGCCGTCATCGCCGCCTCAGCCCAGAAACATTTGTTAAGCTTGGCGTGGTGCAGCATGCTGCGGCCGATCGTGACGATAGTTCGGATGGCTCGCTCTGCCGTGCCGTTGGTCTGGTGCGCGTACGGAACCGTGGTTTGCTGCTCAATGCCTTCGTCTTCGTAGAAATCCTTGAGCGAGTTAGTCGCAAACTCACGAGCTCCGTCGTGCCGCACAAACTTGACCTTCTTGCTGAACTGCTTCTGTACCTTCATGATGTACGTCTTGATGCAGTCTTCGCTTTCCGACTTGGCACGCAGACAGAAGCCCTTCATACATCCGCTGGATTCGTCCACGATCAGTAGCAGATACTTGCTGCCAGCAAGCGAGTTTTTCTCCATGGGTCCGCAGATGTCGAAGTGGAGCAACTCGAACGTGTCGTAACGACGCTTGTCACGGTTGCTTGAAACGGTTTTGGACCATCTTCCCTTGCTGGCAACCACGACACAGACTTGGTCCGCTCGACTTGGAAGGTGCCTTCGCGTCCTTGATCATCTTGTTGTCGACCATCTTGCGAAGACCTCGACTGGAGCGTGACCCATACGCGCGTGCAGGTCGACCGTCCTTCCACTTGTCGCCGCATTTGCTGATCGATGAGGTGTGCGAAGCCAGTAGAGTCCATCCACGAGATCCGCCGTCGCCACCACTTGATTCGAGTCTTTGCGCGAAACGTGCATCTCAGTGCCATCAAACACCACTTGGAAGTTTCCATGCTTGTTGATCTGCGGTACCGAAAGCAGATTCTTGCTCATGTTCGGCACGTATAGCGCGTTCTTGATCTCGATCTCGCGCTCGTCGCCGTTGGGCAGGACCACTCTTTCCACGATGGTCCCCACACCCTTGATGGCCGCCTTGTTGCCGTTGGCCACCGAAAGTTCGCCTTCACTTCGCTCGATCAAATTGGCGAACTTGGACTTGTCGTTACAAATATGGTGCGTGGCACCACTGTCGACCGCACATCCCGGACACATTCTTGCCCGTCGAAACTCCACATTCCAGGAAACCGCGAACGCCACTCGATCGTAGTCGTAGTCGTAGTCGTCGCTGTCGTTTCTCCACTGGATGTTGTTGGCTGCGTCCACGGCCGTTGCCGCCGCGTCTTGGTGTTCGGTTCTGGAAGCGAGGGCTTGGCGCTGGTTGGTGAGTTCGCACTTGGTGCGAAGACCGGAGTGAAGACCACTTGAGGCTGAAGGAAGATTCGAAAGTGATTGATTGATCGTTCACACACTGTCTTCACTACCTAGTCTGCATCCAATCATTTGATGCATCAATCACCATCACTCTGCACTCGTCCAATCATCTCGTCTAATCATCGGTGGCGTAATCAACTTACCATCATCAACGTGGGTTCGCATTGGACCGGTTCGGGTTAACCGGTTCACGGTTAGAACCGTTATGCAAACCAGTTACCCTCAATAGGTACCGAAAGCAGATTCTTGCTCATGTTCGGCATGTATAGCGCGTTCTTGATCGCGATCTCGCGCTCGTCGCCGTTGGGCAGGACCACTCTTTCCCGATGTCGCCACCGCTTGATGGCCGCCTTGTTCCCGTCGGCCACCGAAACTCCGCCTTCATTTCGCTCGTCATTGGCGAACTTGGACTTGTCGTTGCAAATGTGGTGCGTTGCGCCGCTGTCGACGCCCACATCCGGACACATTCTTGCCCGTCAAAACTCCACATTCAGGGGAAATGCGGGCACCGCCACGATCGTAGTCGTAGTCGTAGTTGTCATGTCGTTTCTCCACTGGATGTTGGCCCCGATCACGGCCGTTGCCGCCGCGTCTTGGCCCTCGGTTCTCTCGTCCTTCTGCTTGGTCAGCACTTGTAATCACGTTGCCCCAATTTCCCACAGTAGTGCATTGGCGCGAGACTCTCGGTCGGTGTTGAACGCCTTGGCCGCGTTCTCAGTCTTCACCGTCGCCGTCTTCTCGCCTTGCCTCTTGATGTGTGTTCGTTCGTGAGCACCTTCACAGCATCTTGCGACCACGCAGTTCTGCATTGCTCATCTCAGGTTGAGCACGACGTTCTCATGGCTCTTGGGGAGACTGCGCAGCAAGCAGATCGCCACGTCCTCGTCCTCCATCTTGGCGCCGATGCTGCTGAGCTTGGCGCTGATGTTGAGGACTTCATTGCAATGATGCAACACATTGCCGCCGTCCGACATCTCCATGCTGAAGAGCTGGCGCTTCTGATAAAGGTGTTGAGGTCTGGAAGCGAGGCTTGGGCTGAGCGGAGTGAGTTCTGCACTTGGTGCGAAGACCGGAGTGAAGACCACTTGAGCTGAAGAAGATTCGAAAGTGATTGATTGAGACTTACTTGTCTTCACTACCTAGTCTGCATCCAATCATTTGATGCATCCAATCACCAACCTCTGCACTCGTCCATCATCCTACTTCTAATCATCGAATCAACACCGTAATCAACGTGGGTTCGCATTGGACCGGTTCGGGTTAACCGGTTCACGGTTAAACCGTTATCAAACCGGTTACCCTCAATACGCCCCTCAATGCGAAGTCCCATGAATGCCGAGCAGCCGTCAGATCCGTGTGCGAGGTCCGGGAGCGCCTTCGTCATGATGTCCGCCAGCATCACAGAAGTCTCGCAATACTCGAGCTTCACTTCACGCTTGACTTCGTCGCGGATGTGATGGTACTTGATGTCGATGTGCTTGGCGCGACCGTGGTTCACTGGGTTCTTCGTCATCTTGATGCACGACTGGTTGTCTTCGCGAATCTTGAGTTCAGGTCCAGTCTCGTTGGCAGCCGCCAAGATCTCGCACAGCAGGCGATGAATCACTTGCCTTCTTGGATGGCCAGACTGAGCGCGATGTATTCCGCCTCGCTCGTAGACAGCGAAACGCGATTGCTTCTTGCTGCCCCAGCTCACTGGCGCACCCATCAGCATGAACGTGTAGCCGGAAGTCGACTTGCGATCCGCGAGGTCGCCAGCCCAGTCCGCGTCGGGTACCCGCGAAAGTCGATGTTGTCACCTGGCAAAGCAGATTCCATGCGTCTTGGTGCCTTGCAGGTAAAGATGCGCTTGACCGCAACCCAGTGTTCTTGGGGTTCTCCATGAAGCGCGATACATAGCCCACCGCAATACGGGCGAGTCGCAGTCATCAAGTGCATCAGGGCACCAACAGCTTCGCGAAACGGAGCGTTCACCTTGGTCGCTGCGTCGCTTGGAACTAGTCAGTACTCATGTCCACCGGACTCACCACAGCCTTGCACTCGTCCATACCGAAACGCTTCAGGATGTCATCCACATAACGCCGCTGGCACATCATCACGCTGCCGTCCGGGCCGTCTACCAACTCGATCCCAGGACGAACACACTTGCCGCTGTCAGTCATTTCGAAGCGTGTCTTGAGGTCGTTCTTCGTGCGTGAGATCAGCCAGGTGAACTTCCGGTGACCAATACATCGTCCACGTAGACCAGTACGAGCACACAGTGGCCATCAACAACCTTGATGTAGAGGCATGGGTCGAAGGCCGAAACTTGAAAGCCGATAGAGCATACGAACTCGTCGAAGGTCTCGTTCCACACGCGAAGCTTGCTTGAGACCGTAAATGGCCTTCACCAATTCCAGGCAGTCGAAGTCACCGTCGAGCTCGACGCCTTCGGGAACCACGCAGAATACCAGCTCCTTCATCACGCC
Source organism: Phytophthora sp. ST_20190627 (assembly GCA_014706145.1). Taxonomy (NCBI): domain Eukaryota; phylum Oomycota; class Peronosporomycetes; order Peronosporales; family Peronosporaceae; genus Phytophthora; species Phytophthora sp. ST_20190627. The sequence continues at coordinate 354,699 of JACBOU010000066.1, forward strand.
GTACAGGAATGCCGTCACCACGTCCAGTTGGTCCAGCGGCCAGCCGTGCGGCCAAAGCGATCACCATGCGCAACGTCACGTACTTGACCACCGGCGAGAACGTCTCGGTGTAGTCGATGCCGTACTTCTGCTTGAAACCCTTGGCCACGAGGCGTGCCTTGTACTTCTCGATCGATCCATCCGCTTTGCGCTTGATCTTGAACACCCACTTGGTACCGATGGCGCGTTGTCCGTTGGGCAACTTGGCAGCACGAAACACACCACGAAGTCGCATCGACTTGAGCTCAGCACGAACTGCCTTGCGCCAGTGCACTTGGTCGGGCCGTTCACCGCTTCTTGGAATGTCGACGGCTCCGATAAATCCACAGCTGCTTCGACTGCGTTGGCACTTGCACGCCAAAACACAGGGGAGTCGATTCTTCATCTTGATCTCAGATTGTTCTTCTTCGTCTGCGTCTGCTCGGTGCGAAGAGGTCGTTCGGCACTTGCTTCTTCCAGTCAGGTCGATGACGCACAGCTCGCGGTCTTCTGGCAGCTTCATCTTCGCCATTCGGGCGGCTTTGCGCTTCCCTGCCTGCTTGTACTCCGTCTGGTGCGAACCGTCATTGTCGATGTCGAGCGAGTCGAAGTCCAGGTCATCGACATCTTCATCGGAAATCGGCGGTGAAAGTCAAGGTCGATTCATCGAAGTTGACATCGCGGCTGATAACCACCTGCCCCGCCTCGATGTCATAAAGTCGATATGCCTTGGACACTTCTTCGTAACCCAGGAACAATCCGGCGCGAGCAGGATCCCAGGCCGCTTCTCCTTCGGAGTCAGGATGTACGTCCGACAGCCGAACACACGCATGTGCTTCACACTTGGCTTGGACTTGTATACGATCTCGAACGGAGTCTTGTGCTCGATCTTGGGTGACGGCAGGCGGTTCTTCACGTAGATGGCCGTCATCGCCGCCTCAGCCCAGAAACATTTGTTAAGCTTGGCGTGGTGCAGCATGCTGCGGCCGATCGTGACGATAGTTCGGATGGCTCGCTCTGCCGTGCCGTTGGTCTGGTGCGCGTACGGAACCGTGGTTTGCTGCTCAATGCCTTCGTCTTCGTAGAAGGCCTTGAGCGAGTTGGTCGCAAACTCACGAGCTCCGTCGTGCCGCACAAACTTGACCTTCTTGCTGAACTGCTTCTGTACCTTCATGATGTACGTCTTGATGCAGTCTTCGCTTTCCGACTTGGCACGCAGACAGAAGCCCTTCATACATCCGCTGGATTCGTCCACGATCAGTAGCAGATACTTGCTGCCAGCAAGCGAGTTTTTCTCCATGGGTCCGCAGATGTCGAAGTGGAGCAACGAACGTGTCGTAACGACGCTTGTCACGGTTGCTTGGAAACGGTTTTGGACCATCTTCCTTGCTGGCAACCACGACACAGACTTGGTCCGCTCGACTTGGAAGGTGCCTTCGCGTCCTTGATCATCTTGTTGTCGACCATCTTGCGAAGAACCTCGACTGGAGCGTGACCCATACGCGCGTGCAGGTCGACCGTCCTTCCACTTGTCGCCGCATTTGCTGATCGATGAGGTGTGCGAAGCCAGTAGAGTCCATCCACGAGATCCGCCGTCGCCACCACTTGATTCGAGTCTTTGCGCGAAACGTGCATCTCAGTGCCATCAAACACCACTTGGAAGTTTCCATGCTTGTTGATCTGCGGTACCGAAAGCAGATTCTTGCTCATGTTCGGCACGTATAGCGCGTTCTTGATCTCGATCTCGCGCTCGTCGCCGTTGGGCAGGACCACTCTTTCGATGGTCCCCACCCTTGATGGCCGCCTTGCCGTTGGCCACCGAAGTTCGCCTTCACTTCGCTCGATCAAATTGGCGAACTTGGACTTGTCGTTACAAATATGGTGCGTGGCACCTGTCGACCGCCCATCCCGGACACATTCTTGCCCGTCGAAACTCCACATTCAGGGAAACCGCGAACGCCACTCGATCGTAGTCGTAGTCGTAGTCGTAGTTGTCGCTGTCGTTTCTCCACTGGAATG
>JACBOU010000067.1:0-19902 GCA_014706145.1 Phytophthora sp. ST_20190627
TCGCCTCCGACAGCGCCATACTCGCGAACAGCGCCGCCGCTGCTGCTGCGCCAGCCATCATGAGCTTGTAGCCACTTGTACTCCTTCTTGACTCGATGTCTCCGGCCCAGTCTGCATCCGGTAGCCGCACGTGCCGAAGATGTCTTCTCGTGAGAACTCGAGTCCGTGCGCAGGCGTTGCTTGAAGATACCGCAGCACGCGTTTGAGGGCTTGCCAATGCGTCGGACACGGGTCGGCGGAGAACTGGCTCAGTACTCCCACTGCAGCAGCGAGGTCCGGACGCGTCGCCACCATCAGGTACATGAGTCCTCCGACGGCGCTCCGGTACGGCACGTTCTTCATCGTATCTTCGTGCTTGCAGCCGCCCTCGCACATGTTCTTGGTCAACTTGAGGTCCAGGGTCTTGCGGTGTCTTCACAGGCTTGCTGTCTTGCATGCCGAACAGTCAGGATGGACTTGAGGAACTTGGTCTGCCGCACTGTCACTTTTCGGAGTCGCGGTTGTTCTTGATCTCCATCGAGGAAATACTCGAGCTCGCCGAGGTCTGTCATCTCGAAGCGTTCACTCAACGCGCGCTTGGTCGACTCAACAGCTCGTCGTTGCTGCTTGCCAGGATCAGGTCGTCCACGTACAGCACCGAAGATCATCTCTTGGTCATTCCTCTTGATGTAGACGCAGTGATCCGACTCGCATTTCTTGAACCCGAGCTTGAGCATGAAGTCGTCGATGGTCTGGTTCCACATGCGCGGCGATTGCTTCAGTCCGTACAGCGAACGCGAGCTTGCACACGTAGTCTGGTTGGTCTTCGTCGACGTACCCGTCTGGCTGCGCCATGTAGATGTCTTCGTCAAGAACGCCGTTCAGGAAGGCTGTCTTGACGTCCATCTGGTGCAGCTTGAGACCGTACTTGGCAGCCATACTCAGCACTGCCCGAATCGACGTGAACTTGGCCACCGGCGCGAACGTCTCGTCGTAGTCGATGCCATACTTTTGCGAGAAACCCTTGGCCACCAGTCGTGCCTTGAACCGCTCGATCTCACCGTCTTGGTTTTCCTTCACGCGGAACACCCATCTGTTGCCGATTGCCTTGCGTCCTTTCGGCAGCGGTACGAGGATCCACGTCTTGTTCTTGCGAAGCGACTCCATCTCGAGTCGCACGCCTCCTTCCACTTGACTGTGTCGCTGGATTCCATTGCCGACTTGAACGTGGTCGGCATTTCTCCCACTGAATCCACGACATACGCAGCTTCGAAGTCTTGACTTTCTTGAGCCGCAGCAGACATCTCGTCCAGAGTCTGGTGTCGACTCTGCCGCTTGGCACTCGGAACTTCCACGGCTTCTTCCAGCGACTGCGTCCGCTGGTGTCGCTTGCTGCTGGGTTCGAAGTCTTCATCCCACGCAGCTTGTTCTTCGTCCTCATCAGACCTGGACGGGAACCCTTCATCCGTCGTAACTTCATCTTCATCTTCATCTTGAAGACCTACCAGCACCTCCTTCGGTGCGTATTCGCGTCTCCACCGTCGAAGACGTCTTCCATGAACTGCGCGTCGCGGCTCGCCAACACGCGACCGCTCTCAATTTCTTCGAATCGATACGCTTTCTCGTGCTCCGAGTATCGAGAAACGACAGCGCACCGACCGAGCGTCAAACTTGGACCGCTTCTCCTTTGGCACATGCACGTACGCGTGGCAACCGAACACCTTGAGGTTCGCCAGTAGTGGTTTCTTGCCGTCAAACTTGGTGCGGCGACTTGTCGTGGCTGATAGCACGTGTCGGACACCGGTTTCGGAGGAACGTAGCAGTCATCACTGCTTCACCCCAGTACGACTTGGACAACCCGGCATGTTCCAGCATACAGCGAGCACACTCCACCAACGTCCGGTTCATCCGCTCAGCGACTCCGTTCAGCTGAGGCGTGTACGGAGGCGTGAACTTCTGCGTGATGCCACGATCCTTGCAGAACTTGGCCATCGCACTCGAAGTGTACTCGCCACCGTTGTCGCTCGAAGTGTTTTCACGCGTTTGCCAGTCTGAGTTTCGGCGAACGCAACGAACTCCGTAAACTTGTGGGCCACCTCAGACTTGTTCCGCAGCAGATACACGACGCAAAAATGCGACTTGTCGTCGATGAACGTGACGAAGTAGCGCTTGCCACCAAACGTTGGTGTCTGCATGGGACCGCACACATCACTGTGAACGACCTCCAGCACTTGCTTCGCACGGTTCGGAGACGACTTCATGTAGCTCACTCGTGTTTGCTTGCCGAGTGCACACCGTCGCACAGCTCCCACTGTTTCACCGATGTTATGTCAATGCCAGTGCCGTAGCCCTTCTTGACGATGGCGTCTAGACCGCCATGGCCGATGTGCCCAAGTCGAAGGTGCCAGAGGTACGACGTGGTGTCCCCTTTGCGATCCTTCGAACTTGCCACATTGGCCTCGTCAGGCATCATCGGTGTCATACACAACGAACAGACCTTTGCCCTCACGAGCGCCGAGCTTCCGAGACCCTTCGTTTCCGCGAAGCACCCGTCGCTCTCGAAGGTGACTGGTCCGACGTCTTTGGTGAAGCGGCCGACGGAGAACAAGTTCCGCGATAGCTTGGGAATATGCCACACACTCGTGAGCACACCCTTCTTGGTCCCCGTGGAGTCTTCATCGACATCACAATGTCGCCAGTCCCCACCGCCTGAACCACACCGTCATCCGCGAGATGCGTCCACCGGAGAGATCTTCTTGTAGTTCTTCATGTACTCCTTCGAGTACGTCATGTGCTGCGTCGCACGAGTCGACCAGCCATACACCACTCGACTTGGAGGCACTCGTGTTGCCACCAACCGAGAAGAAATCGCCAGAGTCGTCTTCACTCTGCGCGACATTCGCTCGCTGCGGCCTCTGCCGCTCCGCGTTCTCGCGGATTCGCACTGGACACTTGGCGATCCAATGTCCATGCTCCCCACAGTAGTGACAGGCGCTAGTCTTCGACACTTGTCGTCCCTTGCGCTTGCCGTTGTCGCTTGTCATGAACGCTTGACCGTGCGCGGTGCCGTCCGCACCGCCACCTTGCTCCTTGCGCTTCATGTCTTCATGCAGCAGCCGAGAGGTCACGAGTTCCCACGTCAACGAGTCGGCTCTCGACTCCAATGCCGTGATGAGGAACTGGTACGACTCGCTGAGACTTGCCAGAAGCGTGATCACCAAGTCGTCCTCGCTGACCGGAGCGCCCACCGCGTCGAGCTGTTCCGCCAGCGTCTTGATCTTGTTGATGTGCTCTAGCACATCATCACCTTCTTCCATCATGGTCGTGAAGAAACGTCGACGAAGGAAGAGCTTGTTGGCCAAACTCTTCTTCTCGAAGTGTCCTTCCAGCCTTGACCATGCATCGTGAGCATCTTTGGCCGAACGCACTAGCGGCAGTTGCGAGTCCTCCATCGCGAGGCAGACGATCGCCAGTGCCTTGCGCGACTTCTTCCGGAAGAGTGCTTGATCCGCCGCAGTCTGGCAGTGCTCCAGCTTCACTTCCCCACTCGTCACTTCCACAGTTCGCGCTCCTCGAGCACCATCTGCATCTTGAACTTCCACGTGTGGAAGTTGGTTCCGTTGAACTTGTTGATGCGGGCGGTGGTGGTCGAGGTGGCGTCCATGGCGAAGGCGTAGTCGGGGTCTTGGTCAGGAAGACGGGCTTGGGCTCATAACCAAAAGGAAGGTCGTTTGAGCACTTGATGTCAAAATGCAAAGTGATTGATTTAGATCCTTAGTTCGCAAACTGCTTGCTACCTCTAAGTCTGTTGTCCTACATACTGGGTACACTCTACTGGATTCATTACTGACGACTGAGTTACTTTGGCCAATCAGCGAGTGACACGTCGATGCCCATCTTGTACCCACAATCTTGTAATCACCGGAATGATTGCGTCGCCACTGAGTGAAGGTCATACCGGTATCTACCGGTATACCGCAGCTGGTTGAGGCGTCTTCTTGACAACACCCCGCTCGACTCGACAGCCTTTGGCGCTTGGATACCGAGCTTGCTCGAAGAACCTCAAACTGCACAGCAGTGATCGCCTTCGTCATGATGTCAGCCAGCATGTCGGTCGTCGAAACATACTGCAGCTCCACTTGACCGTCTTCCACCTTCTCGCGTACGAAGTGGTAGCGAATGTCGATGTGCTTGGTGCGCTTGTGAAACTCCGGGTTCTTGGCCAACGCGATGGAGCCTTGGTTGTCCTCATAGATCTTGATTGCTTCATCGCTTGCCATCTCGCCGAGTTCGCACAGGAACACCTTGAGCCACACCGCCTCTTGCGTCGCCTCCGACAGCGCCATGTACTCGGCTTCCGTTGAAGACAGCGCCACCGTCCGCTGCTTCTTGCTGCGCCAGCTGATGCATCCGCCGTTCATCATGAACGCGTAGCCACTTGTACTCCTTCTTGACTCGATGTCTCCGGCCCAGTCTGCATCCGAGTAGCCGCACGTGCCGAAGATGTCTTCTCGTGAGAACTCGAGTCCGTGCGCAGGCGTTGCTTGAAGATACCGCAGCACGCGTTTGAGGGCTTGCCAATGCGTCGGACACGGGTCGGCGGAGAACTGGCTCAGTACTCCCACTGCAGCAGCGAGGTCCGGACGCGTCGCCACCATCAGGTACATGAGTCCTCCGACGGCGCTCCGGTACGGCACGTTCTTCATCGTATCTTCGTGCTTGCAGCCGCCCTCGCACATGTTCTTGGTCAACTTGAGTCCAGGGTCTTGCGGTGTCTTCACAGGCTTGCTGTCTTGCATGCCGAACTTGGTCAGGATGGACTTGAGGAACTTGGTCTGCCGCACTGTCACTTTTCCGGAGTCGCGGTTGTTCTTGATCTCCATCCCGAGGAAATACTCGAGCTCGCCGAGGTCTGTCATCTCGAAGCGTTCACTCAACGCGCGCTTGGTCGACTCCAACAGCTCGTCGTTGCTGCTTGCCAGGATCAGGTCGTCCACGTACAGCACCACGAAGATCATCTCTTGGTCATTCCTCTTGATGTAGACGCAGTGATCCGACTCGCATTTCTTGAACCCGAGCTTGAGCATGAAGTCGTCGATGGTCTGGTTCCACATGCGCGGCGATTGCTTCAGTCCGTACAGCGAACGCTTGAGCTTGCACACGTAGTCTGGTTGGTCTTCGTCGACGTACCCGTCTGGCTGCGCCATGTAGATGTCTTCGTCAAGAACGCCGTTCAGGAAGGCTGTCTTGACGTCCATCTGGTGCAGCTTGAGACCGTACTTGGCAGCCATACTCAGCACTGCCCGAATCGACGTGAACTTGGCCACCGGCGCGAACGTCTCGTCGTAGTCGATGCCATACTTTTGCGAGAAACCCTTGGCCACCAGTCGTGCCTTGAACCGCTCGATCTCACCGTCTTGGTTTTCCTTCACGCGGAACACCCATCTGTTGCCGATTGCCTTGCGTCCTTTCGGCAGCGGTACGAGGATCCACGTCTTGTTCTTGCGAAGCGACTCCATCTCCGAGTCGCACGCCTCCTTCCACTTGACTGTGTCGCTGGATTCCATTGCCGACTTGAACGTGGTCGGCATTTCTCCCACTGAATCCACGACATACGCAGCTTCGAAGTCTTGACTTTCTTGAGCCGCAGCAGACATCTCGTCCAGAGTCTGGTGTCGACTCTGCCGCTTGGCACTCGGAACTTCCACGGCTTCTTCCAGCGACTGCGTCCGCTGGTGTCGCTTGCTGCTGGGTTCGAAGTCTTCATCCCACGCAGCTTGTTCTTCGTCCTCATCAGACCTGGACGGGAACCCTTCATCCGTCGTAGCTTCATCTTCATCTTCATCTTGAAGACCTACCAGCACCTCCTTCGGTGCGTATTCGCGTCTCCACCGTCGAAGACGTCTTCCATGAACTGCGCGTCGCGGCTCGCCAACACGCGACCGCTCTCAATTTCTTCGAATCGATACGCTTTCTCGTGCTCCGAGTATCCGAGAAAACGACAGCGCACCGACCGAGCGTCAAACTTGGACCGCTTCTCCTTTGGCACATGCACGTACGCGTGGCAACCGAACACCTTGAGGTTCGCCAGTAGTGGTTTCTTGCCCGTCCAAACTTGGTGCGGCGACTTGTCGTGGCTGATAGCACGTGTCGGACACCGGTTTCGGAGGAACGTAGCAGTCATCACTGCTTCACCCCAGTACGACTTGGACAACCCGGCATGTTCCAGCATACAGCGAGCACACTCCACCAACGTCCGGTTCATCCGAAAAGGAAGGTCGTTTGAGCACTTGATGTCAAAATGCAAAGTGATTGATTTAGATCCTTAGTTCGCAAACTGCTTGCTACCTCTAAGTCTGTTGTCCTACATACTGGGTACACTCTACTGGATTCATTACTGACGACTGAGTTACTTTGGCCAATCAGCGAGTGACACGTCGATGCCCATCTTGTACCCACAATCTTGTACCCACGCGCCGCATAATCACCCATGGCGTAATCACCGGAATGATTGCGTCGCCACTGAGTGAAGGTCATACCGGTATCTACCGGTATACCGCAGCTGGTTGAGGCGTCTTCTTGACAACACCCCCGCTCGACTCGACAGCCTTTGGCGCTTGAATACCGAGCTTGCTCCGAAGAACCTCAAACTGCACAGCAGTGATCGCCTTCGTCATGATGTCAGCCAGCATGTCGGTCGTCGAAACATACTGCAGCTCCACTTGACCGTCTTCCACCTTCTCGCGTACGAAGTGGTAGCGAATGTCGATGTGCTTGGTGCGCTTGTGAAACTCCGGGTTCTTGGCCAACGCGATGGAGCCTTGGTTGTCCTCATAGATCTTGATTGCTTCATCGCTTGCCATCTCGCCGAGTTCGCACAGGAACACCTTGAGCCACACCGCCTCTTGCGTCGCCTCCGACAGCGCCATGTACTCGGCTTCCGTTGAAGACAGCGCCACCGTCCGCTGCTTCTTGCTGCGCCAGCTGATGCATCCGCCGTTCATCATGAACGCGTAGCCACTTGTACTCCTTCTTGACTCGATGTCTCCGGCCCAGTCTGCATCCGAGTAGCCGCACGTGCCGAAGATGTCTTCTCGTGAGAACTCGAGTCCGTGCGCAGGCGTTGCTTGAAGATACCGCAGCACGCGTTTGAGGGCTTGCCAATGCGTCGGACACGGGTCGGCGGAGAACTGGCTCAGTACTCCCACTGCAGCAGCGAGGTCCGGACGCGTCGCCACCATCAGGTACATGAGTCCTCCGACGGCGCTCCGGTACGGCACGTTCTTCATCGTATCTTCGTGCTTGCAGCCGCCCTCGCACATGTTCTTGGTCAACTTGAGTCCAGGGTCTTGCGGTGTCTTCACAGGCTTGCTGTCTTGCATGCCGAACTTGGTCAGGATGGACTTGAGGAACTTGGTCTGCCGCACTGTCACTTTTCCGGAGTCGCGGTTGTTCTTGATCTCCATCCCGAGGAAATACTCGAGCTCGCCGAGGTCTGTCATCTCGAAGCGTTCACTCAACGCGCGCTTGGTCGACTCCAACAGCTCGTCGTTGCTGCTTGCCAGGATCAGGTCGTCCACGTACAGCACCACGAAGATCATCTCTTGGTCATTCCTCTTGATGTAGACGCAGTGATCCGACTCGCATTTCTTGAACCCGAGCTTGAGCATGAAGTCGTCGATGGTCTGGTTCCACATGCGCGGCGATTGCTTCAGTCCGTACAGCGAACGCTTGAGCTTGCACACGTAGTCTGGTTGGTCTTCGTCGACGTACCCGTCTGGCTGCGCCATGTAGATGTCTTCGTCAAGAACGCCGTTCAGGAAGGCTGTCTTGACGTCCATCTGGTGCAGCTTGAGACCGTACTTGGCAGCCATACTCAGCACTGCCCGAATCGACGTGAACTTGGCCACCGGCGCGAACGTCTCGTCGTAGTCGATGCCATACTTTTGCGAGAAACCCTTGGCCACCAGTCGTGCCTTGAACCGCTCGATCTCACCGTCTTGGTTTTCCTTCACGCGGAACACCCATCTGTTGCCGATTGCCTTGCGTCCTTTCGGCAGCGGTACGAGGATCCACGTCTTGTTCTTGCGAAGCGACTCCATCTCCGAGTCGCACGCCTCCTTCCACTTGACTGTGTCGCTGGATTCCATTGCCGACTTGAACGTGGTCGGCATTTCTCCCACTGAATCCACGACATACGCAGCTTCGAAGTCTTGACTTTCTTGAGCCGCAGCAGACATCTCGTCCAGAGTCTGGTGTCGACTCTGCCGCTTGGCACTCGGAACTTCCACGGCTTCTTCCAGCGACTGCGTCCGCTGGTGTCGCTTGCTGCTGGGTTCGAAGTCTTCATCCCACGCAGCTTGTTCTTCGTCCTCATCAGACCTGGACGGGAACCCTTCATCCGTCGTAGCTTCATCTTCATCTTCATCTTGAAGACCTACCAGCACCTCCTTCGGTGCGTATTCGCGTCTCCACCGTCGAAGACGTCTTCCATGAACTGCGCGTCGCGGCTCGCCAACACGCGACCGCTCTCAATTTCTTCGAATCGATACGCTTTCTCGTGCTCCGAGTATCCGAGAAAACGACAGCGCACCGACCGAGCGTCAAACTTGGACCGCTTCTCCTTTGGCACATGCACGTACGCGTGGCAACCGAACACCTTGAGGTTCGCCAGTAGTGGTTTCTTGCCCGTCCAAACTTGGTGCGGCGACTTGTCGTGGCTGATAGCACGTGTCGGACACCGGTTTCGGAGGAACGTAGCAGTCATCACTGCTTCACCCCAGTACGACTTGGACAACCCGGCATGTTCCAGCATACAGCGAGCACACTCCACCAACGTCCGGTTCATCCGCTCAGCGACTCCGTTCAGCTGAGGCGTGTACGGAGGCGTGAACTTCTGCGTGATGCCACGATCCTTGCAGAACTTGGCCATCGCACTCGAAGTGTACTCGCCACCGTTGTCGCTCCGAAGTGTTTTCACGCGTTTGCCAGTCTGAGTTTCGGCGAACGCAACGAACTCCGTAAACTTGTGGGCCACCTCAGACTTGTTCCGCAGCAGATACACGACGCAAAATGCGACTTGTCGTCGATGAACGTGACGAAGTAGCGCTTGCCACCAAACGTTGGTGTCTGCATGGGACCGCACACATCACTGTGAACGACCTCCAGCACTTGCTTCGCACGGTTCGGAGACGACTTCATGTAGCTCACTCGTGTTTGCTTGCCGAGTGCACACCCGTCGCACAGCTCCCACTGTTTCACCGATGTTATGTCAATGCCAGTGCCGTAGCCCTTCTTGACGATGGCGTCTAGACCGCCATGGCCGATGTGCCCAAGTCGAAGGTGCCAGAGGTACGACGTGGTGTCCCCTTTGCGATCCTTCGAACTTGCCACATTGGCCTCGTCAGGCATCATCGGTGTCATACACAACTTGAACAGACCTTTGCCCTCACGAGCGCCGAGCTTCCACTTGAGACCCTTCGTTTCCGCGAAGCACCCGTCGCTCTCGAAGGTGACTGGTCCGACGTCTTTGGTGAAGCGGCCGACGGAGAACAAGTTCCGCGATAGCTTGGGAATATGCCACACACTCGTGAGCACACCCTTCTTGGTCCCCCGTGGAGTCTTCATCGACATCACAATGTCGCCAGTCCCCACCGCCTGATGATAAAGGTGTTGAGGTCTGGAAGCGAGGCTTGGGCTGAGCGGAGTGAGTTCTGCACTTGGTGCGAAGACCGGAGTGAAGACCACTTGAGGGGAAGAAGGAAGATTCGAAAGTGATTGATTGATCGGAGCTTACACTGTCTTCACTACCTAGTCTGCATCCAATCATTTGATGCATCCAATCACCAACACTCTGTACTCGTCCAATCATCCTACTCGTCTAATCATCGGTGGCGTAATCAACTTACCGTAATCAACGTGGGTTCGCATTGGACCGGTTCGGGTTAACCGGTTCACGGTTAAGAACCGTTATCAAATCGGTTACCCTCAATACGCCCCTCAATGCGAAGTCCCATGAATGCCGAGAGCAGCCGTCAGATCCGTGTGGCGAGGTCCCGGGCGCCTTCGTCATGATGTCCGCCAGCATCACAGAAGTCTCGCAATACTCGAGCTTCACTTCACCACGCTTGACTTCGTCGCGGATGTGATGGTACTTGATGTCGATGTGCTTGGCGCGACCGTGGTTCACTGGGTTCTTCGTCATCTTGATGCACGACTGGTTGTCTTCGCGAATCTTGAGTTCAGGTCCAGTCTCGTTGGCAGCCGCCAAAATCTCGCACAGCAGGCGATGAATCCACTTGCCTTCTTGGATGGCCAGACTGAGCGCGATGTATTCCGCCTCGCTCGTAGACAGCGAAACACTTGATTGCTTCTTGCTGCCCCAGCTCACTGGCGCACCCATCAGCATGAACGTGTAGCCGGAAGTCGACTTGCGGTCCGCGAGGTCGCCAGCCCAGTCCGCGTCGGAGTACCCGCGAAAGTCGATGTTGTCACCTGGCTTGAAGCAGATTCCATGCGTCTTGGTGCCTTGCAGGTAGCGAAAGATGCGCTTGACCGCAACCCAGTGTTCTTCTTGGGGGTTCTCCATGAAGCGCGATACATAGCCCACGGCGTACGCAATGTCTGGGCGCGTCGCAGTCATCAAGTGCATCAGGGCACCAACAGCTTCGCGAAACGGAGCATTCACCTTGGTAGCTGCGTCGCTTGGAACCAGTCGGGAACTCATGTCCACCGGACTTACCACAGCCTTGCACTCGTCCATACCAAAACGCTTGAGAATGTCATCCACATAACGCCGCTGGCACATCATCACGCTGCCGTCCGGGCCGTCTACCAACTCGATCCCAAGGACGAACACACACTTGCCGCTGTCAGTCATTTCGAAGCGTGTCTTGAGGTCGTTCTTCGTGCGTGAGATCAGCCCGGGTGAACTTCCGGTGACCAATACATCGTCCACGTAGACCAGTACGAGCACACAGTGGCCATCAACAACCTTGATGTAGAGACACGGGTCGAAGGCCGACACTTGGAAGCCGATAGAGCACACAAACTCGTCGAAGGTCTCGTTCCACACGCGCGAAGCTTGCTTGAGACCGTAGATCGCCTTCACCAATTCCAGGCAGTCGAAGTCACCGTCGAGCTCGACGCCTTCGGGAACCACGCAGAATACCAGCTCCTTCATCACGCCGTACAGGAATGCCGTCACCACGTCCAGTTGGTCCAGCGGCCAGCCGAAGTACTTGGCCAAAGCGATCACCATGCGCAACGTCACGTACTTGACCACCGGCGAGAACGTCTCGGTGTAGTCGATGCCGTACTTCTGCTTGAAACCCTTGGCCACGAGGCGTGCCTTGTACTTCTCGATCGATCCATCCGCTTTGCGCTTGATCTTGAACACCCACTTGGTACCGATGGCGCGTTGTCCGTTGGGCAACTTGGCAGCACGAAACACACCACGAAGTCGCATCGACTTGAGCTCAGCACGAACTGCCTTGCGCCAGTGCACTTGGTCCGGGCCGTTCACCGCTTCTTGGAATGTCGACGGCTCCGATAAATCCACAGCTGCTTCGACTGCGTTGGCACTTGCACGCCAAAACACAGGGGGAGTCGATTCTTCATCTTGATCTCCAGATTGTTCTTCTTCGTCTGCGTCTGCTCGGTGCGAAGAGGAGTCGTTCGGCGCACTTGCTTCTTCCAGTCCAGGTCGATGACGCACAGCTCGCGGTCTTCTGGCAGCTTCATCTTCGCCATTCGGGCGGCTTTTGCGCTTCCCTGCCTGCTTGTACTCCGTCTGGTGCGAACCGTCATTGTCGATGTCGAGCGAGTCGAAGTCCAGGTCGTCGACATCTTCATCGGAAATCGGCGGTGAAAGTCCAAAGGTCGATTCATCGAAGGTGACATCGCGACTGATAACCACCTGCCCCGCCTCGATGTCATAAACCCGATACGCCTTGGACACTTCTTCGTAACCCAGGAACAATCCGGCGCGAGCCTTGGGATCCCACTTGAGCCGCTTCTCCTTTGGAGTCAAAACGTACGTCCGACAGCCAAATACACGCATGTGTTTCACACTTGGCTTGGACTTGTATACGATCTCGAACGGAGTCTTGTGCTCGATCTTGGGTGACGGCAGGCGGTTCTTCACGTAGATGGCCGTCATCGCCGCCTCAGCCCAGAAACACTTGTCCAGCTTGGCGTGGTGCAGCATGCTGCGGCCGATCGTGACGATAGTCGGATGGCTCGCTCTGCCGTGCCGTTGGTCTGGTGCGCGTACGGAACCGTGGTTTGCTGCTCAATGCCTTCGTCTTCGTAGAAATCCTTGAGCGAGTTGGTCGCAAACTCACGAGCTCCGTCGTGCCGCACAAACTTGACCTTCTTGCTGAACTGCTTCTGCACCTTCATGATGTACGTCTTGATGCAGTCTTCGCTTTCCGACTTGGCACGCAGACAGAAGCCCTTCATACATCCGCTGGATTCGTCCACGATCAGTAGCAGATACTTGCTGCCAGCAAGCGAGTTTTTCTCCATGGGTCCGCAGATGTCGAAGTGGAGCAACTCGAACGTGTCGTAACGACGCTTGTCACGGTTGCTTGGAAACGGTTTTTGGACCATCTTCCCTTGCTGGCAACCACGACACAGACTTGGTCCGCTCGACTTGGAAGGTGCCTTCGCGTCCTTGATCATCTTGTTGTCGACCATCTTGCGAAGAACCTCGACTGGAGCGTGACCCATACGCGCGTGCAGGTCGACCGTCCTTCCACTTGTCGCCGCATTTGCCGATCGCTGAGGCGTGCGAAGCCAGTAGAGTCCATCCACGAGATCCGCCGTCGCCACCACTTGATTCGAGTCTTTGCGCGAAACGTGCATCTTGGTGCCGTCAAACACCACTTGGAAGTTTCCATGCTTGTTGATCTGCGGTACCGAAAGCAGATTCTTGCTCATGTTCGGCACGTATAGCGCGTTCTTGATCTCGATCTCGCGCTCGTCGCCGTTGGGCAGGACCACTCTTTCCACGATGGTCCCCACACCCTTGATGGCCGCCTTATTGCCGTTGGCCACCGAAAGTTCGCCTTCACTTCGCTCGATCAAATTGGCGAACTTGGACTTGTCGTTACAAATATGGTGCGTGGCACCACTGTCGACCGCCCACATCCCGGACACATTCTTGCCCGTCGAAACTCCACATTCCAGGGAAACCGCGAACGCCACTCGATCGTAGTCGTAGTCGTAGTTGTCGCTGTCGTTTCTCCACTGGATGCTGTTGGCCCCGCGTCCACGGCCGTTGCCGCCGCGTCTTGGCCCTCGGTTCTCGTCCTTCTGCTTGGTCCAGCACTTGTCAATCACGTGCCCCAATTTCCCGCAGTACGTGCATTGGCGAGACTCTCGGTCGGTGTTGAACGCCTTGGCCGCGTTCTCAGTCTTCACCGTCGCCGTCTTCTCGCCTTGCCGTTTGATGTGCTCGTTCGTGAGCACCTTCACAACGTCTTGCGACCGCAGTTCTGCATTGCTCATCTCCAGGTTGAGCACGACGTTCTCGTAGCTCTTGGGGAGACTGCGCAGCAAGCAGATCGCCACGTCCTCGTCCTCCATCTTGGCGCCGATGCTGCTGAGCTTGGCGCTGATGTTGAGGACCTCGTTGCAATGATGCAAGACATTGCCGCCTTCCAACATCTCCATGCTGAAGAGCTGGCGCTTCAGGTAGATGCGCCCAGCCTTCTGCGATCCACCGTACAGCGTCTTCAGGCGCGACCACGCCACCCACGCTTCCTCGCAGTCGTCGACTACATGGTGGTAGTCCGCGTCCATGTGGAGTAACATCAATCCGAACGCGATGTTGCTCGACTTGACGTAGTCGTCCTTGGGTCGCGAGTCCGTGAAGCTTGGCGTCGTCTCGCGGTTCACCACATGCCACACCGACTTGGTCAGGAACACGCCACGCATGTAGCGGTTCCACGTCGCGTAGTTATCACCGTTGAACTTGTCGATGGTGACCTTGGTCGAGGCGTCATGGGCAGAGGACATGGTGCTTGGGCTCATAACCTGATAAAGGTGTTGAGGTCTGGAAGCGAGGCTTGGGCTGAGCGGAGTGAGTTCTGCACTTGGTGCGAAGACCGGAGTGAAGACCACTTGAGGGGAAGAAGGAAGATTCGAAAGTGATTGATTGATCGGAGCTTACACTGTCTTCACTACCTAGTCTGCATCCAATCATTTGATGCATCCAATCACCAACACTCTGTACTCGTCCAATCATCCTACTCGTCTAATCATCGGTGGCGTAATCAACTTACCGTAATCAACGTGGGTTCGCATTGGACCGGTTCGGGTTAACCGGTTCACGGTTAAGAACCGTTATCAAATCGGTTACCCTCAATACCTGAACCACACCGTCATCCGCGAGATGCACGTCCACCGGAGAGATCTTCTTGTAGTTCTTCATGTACTCCTTCGAGTACGTCATGTGCTGCGTCGCACCCGAGTCGACCAGCCATACACCACTCGACTTGGAGGCACTCGTGTTGCCACCAACCGAGAAGAGGAAGTCGCCAGAGTCGTCTTCACTCTGCGCGACATTCGCTCGCTGCGGCCTCTGCCGCTCCGCGTTCTCGCGGATTCGCACTGGACACTTGGCGATCCAATGTCCATGCTCCCCACAGTAGTGACAGGCGCTAGTCTTCGACACTTGTCGTCCCTTGCGCTTGCCGTTGTCGCTTGTCATGAACGCTTGACCGTGCGCGGTGCCGTCCGCACCGCCACCTTGCTCCTGCGCTTCATGTCTTCATGCAGCAGCCGAGAGGTCACGAGTTCCCACGTCAACGAGTCGGCTCTCGACTCCAATGCCGTGATGAGGAACTGGTACGACTCGCTGAGACTTGCCAGAAGCGTGATCACCAAGTCGTCCTCGCTGACCGGAGCGCCCACCGCGTCGAGCTGTTCCGCCAGCGTCTTGATCTTGTTGATGTGCTCTAGCACATCATCACCTTCTTCCATCATGGTCGTGAAGAAACGTCGACGAAGGAAGAGCTTGTTGGCCAAACTCTTCTTCTCGAAGTGTCCTTCCAGCCTTGACCATGCATCGTGAGCATCTTTGGCCGAACGCACTAGCGGCAGTTGCGAGTCCTCCATCGCGAGGCAGACGATCGCCAGTGCCTTGCGCGACTTCTTCCGGAAGAGTGCTTGATCCGCCGCAG
Source organism: Phytophthora sp. ST_20190627 (assembly GCA_014706145.1). Classification (NCBI taxonomy): domain Eukaryota; phylum Oomycota; class Peronosporomycetes; order Peronosporales; family Peronosporaceae; genus Phytophthora; species Phytophthora sp. ST_20190627. The sequence goes on from JACBOU010000067.1 coordinate 15,168, forward strand.
TCTGGCAGTGCTCCAGCTTCACTTCCCCACTCGTCACTTCCCACAGTTCGCGCTCCTCGAGCACCATCTGCATCTTGAACTTCCACGTGTGGAAGTTGGTTCCGATGAACTTGTTGATGCGGGCGGTGGTGGTCGAGGTGGCGTCCATGGCGAAGGCGTAGTCGGGGTCTTGGTCAGGAAGACGGGGCTTGGGCTCATAACCAAAAGGAAGGTCGTTTGAGCACTTGATGTCAAAATGCAAAGTGATTGATTTAGATCCTTAGTTCGCAAACTGCTTGCTACCTCTAAGTCTGTTGTCCTACATACTGGGTACACTCTACTGGATTCATTACTGACGACTGAGTTACTTTGGCCAATCAGCGAGTGACACGTCGATGCCCATCTTGTACCCACAATCTTGTACCCACGCGCCGCATAATCACCCATGGCGTAATCACCGGAATGATTGCGTCGCCACTGAGTGAAGGTCATACCGGTATCTACCGGTATACCGCAGCTGGTCGAGGCGTCTTCTTGACAACAATCCGCTCAGCGACTCCGTTCAGCTGAGGCGTGTACGGAGGCGTGAACTTCTGCGTGATGCCACGATTCTTGCAGAACTTGGCCATCGCACTCGAAGTGTACTCGCCACCGTTGTCGCTCCGAAGTGTTTTCACGCGTTTGCCAGTCTGAGTTTCGGCGAACGCAACGAACTCCGTAAACTTGTGGGCCACCTCAGACTTGTTCCGCAGTAGATACACGACGCAAAAATGCGACTTGTCGTCGATGAACGTGACGAAGTAGCGCTTGCCACCAAACGTTGGTGTCTGCATGGGACCGCACACATCACTGTGAACGACCTCCAGCACTTGCTTCGCACGGTTCGAGACGACTTCATGTAGCTCACTCGTGTTTGCTTGCCGAGTGCACACCGTCGCACAGCTCCCACTGTTTCACCGATGTTATGTCAATGCCAGTGCCGTAGCCCTTCTTGACGATGGCGTCTAGACCGCCATGGCCGATGTGCCCAAGTCGAAGGTGCCAGAGGTACGACGTGGTGTCCCCTTTGCGATCCTTCGAACTTGCCACATTGGCCTCGTCAGGCATCATCGGTGTCATACACAACTTGAACAGACCTTTGCCCTCACGAGCGCCGAGCTTCCACTTGAGACCCTTCGTTTCCGCGAAGCACCCGTCGCTCTCGAAGGTGACTGGTCCGACGTCTTTGGTGAAGCGGCCGACGGAGAACAAGTTCCGCGATAGCTTGGGAATATGCCACACACTCGTGAGCACACCCTTCTGGTCCCCGTGGAGTCTTCATCGACATCACAATGTCGCCAGTCCCCACCGCCTGAACCACACCGTCATCCGCGAGATGCACGTCCACCGGAGAGATCTTCTTGTAGTTCTTCATGTACTCCTTCGAGTACGTCATGTGCTGCGTCGCACCCGAGTCGACCAGCCATACACCACTCGACTTGGAGGCACTCGTGTTGCCACCAACCGAGAAGAGGAAATCGCCAGAGTCGTCTTCACTCTGCGCGACATTCGCTCGCTGCGGCCTCTGCCGCTCCGCGTTCTCGCGGATTCGCACTGGACACTTGGCGATCCAATGTCCATGCTCCCCACAGTAGTGACAGGCGCTAGTCTTCGACACTTGTCGTCCCTTGCGCTTGCCGTTGTCGCTTGTCATGAACGCTTGACCGTGCGCGGTGCCGTCCGCACCGCCACCTTGCTCCTTGCGCTTCATGTCTTCAGCAGAGAGGTCACGAGTTCCCACGTCAACGAGTCGGCTCTCGACTCCAATGCCGTGATGAGGAACTGGTACGACTCGCTGAGACTTGCCAGAAGCGTGATCACCAAGTCGTCCTCGCTGACCGGAGCGCCCACCGCGTCGAGCTGTTCCGCCAGCGTCTTGATCTTGTTGATGTGCTCTAGCACATCATCACCTTCTTCCATCATGGTCGTGAAGAAACGTCGACGAAGGAAGAGCTTGTTGGCCAAACTCTTCTCGAAGTGTCCTTCCAGCCTTGACCATGCATCGTGAGCATCTTTGGCCGAACGCACTAGCGGCAGTTGCGAGTCCTCCATCGCGAGGCAGACGATCGCCAGTGCCTTGCGCGACTTCTTCCGGAAGAGTGCTTGATCCGCCGCAGTCTGGCAGTGCTCCAGCTTCACTTCCCCACTCGTCACTTCCCACAGTTCGCGCTCCTCGAGCACCATCTGCATCTTGAACTTCCACGTGTGGAAGTTGGTTCCGTTGAACTTGTTGATGCGGGCGGTGGTGGTCGAGGTGGCGTCCATGGCGAAGGCGTAGTCGGGGTCTTGGTCAGGGAAGACGGGGCTTGGGCTCATAACCAAAAGGAAGGTCGTTTGAGCACTTGATGTCAAAATGCAAAGTGATTGATTTAGATCCTTAGTTCGCAAACTGCTTGCTACCTCTAAGTCTGTTGTCCTACATACTGGGTACACTCTACTGGATTCATTACTGACGACTGAGTTACTTTGGCCAATCAGCGAGTGACACGTCGATGCCCATCTTGTACCCACAATCTTGTAATCACCGGAATGATTGCGTCGCCACTGAGTGAAGGTCATACCGGTATCTACCGGTATACCGCAGCTGGTTGAGGCGTCTTCTTGACAACACCCCCGCTCGACTCGACAGCCTTTGGCGCTTGGATACCGAGCTTGCTCCGAAGAACCTCAAACTGCACAGCAGTGATCGCCTTCGTCATGATGTCAGCCAGCATGTCGGTCGTCGAAACATACTGCAGCTCCACTTGACCGTCTTCCACCTTCCGCGTACGAAGTGGTAGCGAATGTCGATGATGCTTGGTGCGCTTGTGAAACTCCGGGTTCTTGGCCAACGCGATGGAGCCTTGGTTGTCCTCATAGATCTTGATTGCTTCATCGCTTGCCATCTCGCCGAGTTCGCACAGGAACACCTTTGAGCCACACCGCCTCTTGCGTCGCCTCCGACAGCGCCATGTACTCGGCTTCCGTTGAAGACAGCGCCACCGTCCGCTGCTTCTGCTGCGCCAGCTGATGCATCCGCCGTTCATCATGAACGCGTAGCCACTTGTACTCCTTCTGACTCGATGTCTCCGGCCCAGTCTGCATCCGAGTAGCCGCACGTGCCGAAGATGTCTCGTGAGAACTCGAGTCCGTGCGCAGGCGTTGCTTGAAGATACCGCAGCACGCGTTTGAGGGCTTGCCAATGCGTCGGACACGGGTCGGCGGAGAACTGGCTCAGTACCCCACTGCAGCAGCGAGGTCCGACGCGTCGCCACCATCAGGTACATGAGTCCTCCGACGGCGCCCGGTACGGCCTTCATCGTATCTTCAGCTTGCAGCCGCCCTCGCACATGTTCTTGGTCAACTTGAGTCCAGGGTCTTGCGGTGTCTTCACAGGCTTGCTGTCTTGCATGCCGAACTTGGTCAGGATGGACTTGAGGAACTTGGTCTGCCGCACTGTCACTTTTCCGGAGTCGCGGTTGTTCTGATCTCCATCCCGAGGAAATACTGAGCTCGCCGAGGTCTGTCATCTCGAAGCGTTCACTCAACGCGCGCTTGGTCGACTCCAACAGCTCGTCGTTGCTGCTTGCCAGGATCAGGTCGTCCACGTACAGCACCACGAAGATCATCTCTTGGTCATTCCTCTTGATGTAGACGCAGTGATCCGACTCGCATTTCTTGAACCCGAGCTTGAGCATGAAGTCGTCGATGGTCTGGTTCCACATGCGCGGCGATTGCTTCAGTCCGTACAGCGAACGCTTGAGCTTGCACACGTAGTCTGGTTGGTCTCGTCGACGTACCCGTCTGGCTGCGCCATGTAGATGTCTTTCGTCAAGAACGCCGTTCAGGAAGGCTGTCTTGACGTCCATCTGGTGCAGCTTGAGACCGTACTTGGCAGCCATACTCAGCACTGCCCGAATCGACGTGAACTTACACCGGCGCGAACGTCTCGTCGTAGTCGATGCCATACTTTGCGAGAAACCCTGGCCACCAGTCGTGCCTTGAACTGCTCGATCTCACCGTCTTGGTTTTCCTTCACGCGGAACACCCATCTGTTGCCGATTGCCTTGCGTCCTTCGGCAGCGGTACGAGGATCCACGTCTTGTTCTTGCGAAGCGACTCCATCTCCGAGTCGCACGCCTCCTTCCACTTGACTGTGTCGCTGGATTCCATTGCCGACTTGAACGTGGTCGGTTTCTCCCACTGAATCCACGACATACGCAGCTTCGAAGTCTTGACTTCTTTGAGCCGCAGCAGACATCTCGTCCAGAGTCTGGTGTCGACTCTGCCGCTTGGCACTCGAACTCCACGGCTTCTTCCAGCGACTGCGTCCGCTGGTGTCGCTTGCCGCTGTTCTGAAGTTCATCCCACGCAGCTTGTTCTTCGTCCTCATCAGACCTGACGGGAACCCTTCATCCGTCGTAGCTTCATCTTCATTCATCTTGAAGACCTACCAGCACCTTCCCTTCGGTGCGTATTCGCGTCTCCCACCGTCGAAGACGTCTTTCCATGAACTGCGCGTCGCGGCTCGCCAACACGCGACCGCTTCAATTTCTTCGAACCGATACGCTTTCTCTCGTGCCCGAGTATCCGAGAAAACGACAGCGCACCGACCGAGCGTCAAACTTGGACCGCTTCTCCTTTGGCACATGCACGTACGCGGCTAAACCGAACACCTTTGAGCTTCGCCAGTAGTGGTTTCTTGCCTGTCCAAACTTGGTGCGGCGACTTGTCGTCT
>JACBOU010000068.1:0-25408 GCA_014706145.1 Phytophthora sp. ST_20190627
TTGTGTGAAATGTAGGCATTCACCAATGCCAGATCGACAAAGCCCAGGAATCAGCTCTTGTAGTACTTGATGAACTTGTAGACGTCTGCAGCGAGTACGTTTGTAGGCAGAGTTGATCGTGCATATCAACTCCGCCCATCCAACGTTGATAGTCGTTCACTGCTGCCGGGCATGCCACCGTAATGGATCCAACCTGTTTGATCTTTCTGCTGATCGTTGGCTCCGTCATCGTAGAGCCCGTGCACAAATAGTGTACTGGCTTGCGATCCCACCTGTGGAACGCTACTATGTTGGGAATGGCGACTGAGCGAGAGAATGTGAAGGTGCCACGGGGGATGCTGGCTGCCCGCGTCTTGTGCGGCGCTTTGATGTTCTTCTCAAGACCAAGTCGATCTGTCATGACGGTGCCGATCACGTACACGCTCATACCGAGGAGCTCAATCGCAAGCAGGATCGACGAGTAGAAGCGGTCGACAACGACCAGGTGCCACCGATGCCGGGCATCGGTGCCGAGCACGACCTTCATGTTTCGAACGACTGCAGCAGCACCTGTCTTATGATCGAATGAGGTCTTACTGCCGTCGCTGCCATCGCGCTTGCCCGCGTACATTTCAAATCTAGTATGTTACGACATACAAAATTAGACATCAGCATCAAAGTTGTAAGTTACGACATCGACATACCTGTGGCAATATGCTGTTCTTGAATCGCAGGCCATAAACATTTTTGATCCGTACCGGTGAGGCTTATCCGGCATGAACATTTTGGTCGTGTTGCGCTTGGAGGTCGAAGGAAAGACTCCTTCATCAAATGAGAACACAGCCGAGGGACCATCCAGACCAGAAGCGCTGCTGAATCTTGTCCACAACCGGTCGCAGTTTCCGAAGTTTGTCGCGTGTGCGTTCGGCCTCGTTGTCTACAAAGTGCACGTCCCGTAAGATGCCCTCGCACCGGTTTCGGCCCATGAATTGACCGAAGGTTCCGGCCGGAACTACGCCATCCTCGATCATTGACCAGTTAGCTGCAAAGCGACGCTTCTGGGGACACAACATACGCGCGACTAGAAGGCCGACGACGTGCAAGATCTCGTGGATCTGATACCCCGGTTTCGCTTTCAAGCGCCGGCGAATCTGCTTGATAGACTCGCGAGGACGGTCGCCTTGCTTTGCTTGGATGGCCCGCGCGCGTCGGTCGACTTGCTGCAGACTGTACCGGTTCGACTCGACATTGATCAGGACCCACAAAGACTAGGGCATGAAGTAGAAGGTAAGGAGTGGTGAGTGGCAAAGGTCGCGCAACTCAAGCACAGGTCCAGCCTCTTCCATGTTTAGACCGGGGTACGCGGCCGCTCCTTCCTCAAACACCGATGAGACGGAAGTCCATTCCATGACACGCAATGCGTCTGCGCGCTGCCGCGCTTCTTGCTTGCTAAGCTCGTCGTTGCCAACCTGGAGACGCGACAAAAGCTTCGTCCATCGGTATAGCGCCGTCTTCGGACAGAACATCATCGCCGTCTTCGTCGAGAACTTCCCGTCGCTCTCTCCCGAACTGAAGCTTTCGTAAGCGCTCATATTCTCGTCTTCTGGATCGAAGTTGATGTTTTCTTTACTCGAACCCGCGGTCGTAGAACACGAGCTGTCGATGGGGCAGCTGCAGGCTCTGGTTCAACCTCGCTCTCGACCCCTGACGCCTCCGAGAACACCTGCAGCCTTGTGGCTGCATCTCTCTGCGATTCGGCAGCTTGTAACTCACTCGGCGATAAATCAAATGCCCTGGTGACTGCTGCCTGGGAGAGCTTGGCCTCCGACTCGCTCGACGAACCAAACAAATCATTGATAGTATGCTGAGATAGTTGGACGCTTGTGTCAATCTGTGACGCTCGGACACCCTCATCCGCAGTGCTCTCCTCCACTGAGCCCTCCTCCTCCTCGCTTTCTCTCATGGCGCTCTCAACGTCGTCGGTGTCACCTCCAGCCAGCAACCCTGACTCCAGTGCATACACCACGACCGCACTCTCACCGACGAACACGTTGTCACCGCCTGGACTCGAGCAGCTCCACTTGGTCTGGAGCCTGCTTGGCCTCTTGGTTGTCCATCCCGCCGCCCGAAGCTGCCGCCACAAGTGACCGAAGTCGATGTCGCGTGCGGCTGCGGCTGTGGCGTCGGCGAAGACTTGACCAGATGCGCACCATCTAGCAAATTCAGGAATGAGTGAACGCAGCGGCCCTGAAAATTCAAAAGCTGATCCCCTTTCCCTACTTTTCCCGCGCTCCCTGTTTCTGGGTTTTCCTCAATGACCTCTTGGATCTAATTCTTTTGTTCTGACTTGATCAAAGTATTGGAAACCTGGTCTCGAGCCAAACTCTGTTGTTGTGGTTCATATGTCGTAACTTGATGGAAACAACTTAGACGAGTGGTTGGGCTGAACCCTGGGGAGCAATTACTTTATCGGATCAAAGCACACGCAATTTCGCTCTACAATCCATTGACGGGTTGTCAAGGATGTCCGCACGCACCATGTGGGAGAGTGGTGCGTGTGGATTTAGGCATGTTTTCTGGTCGTGTCCAGCTGCATCTCAACTGCGGGCATTTTCCTGGACAGATGGGGAGCGCTGGGGTGTCCACAGACACCACACGGGAGGACATCTTCTCACTTGAGTTGTCGAGCATGCCGACTGGAATTTGGAAGCTACTTGACAGCACCTGGGGGACGACAGGCACACAGTCGGCGGATGCACTAACCGAAGCGATTGTAACGCTGGTCAAGCCGTTCTGGAGTCTTGGAGCTGCGTTACTATTGGAAGCTACATGGAGGTGGCGAGTCTCACACTATGACGACCTAAATGATACGAGTGCGGCCCTCCACATGGATACATTCCTCATGAGACTCAAGCATGGGTAACTCCACCGTACAGTCCCACCGGTGGCATCTCACTCATCAATCCGTTATGCAGCAAGTGACAGCTGTCATCACACGAGGGCTCCAGTCGACGTGGGTGCCGGCTGCATGCAGACCGCAAAGGACGCGCGCTACTTTTTATTCTTCGAGGGGTCTCAAGTCGAAAAGCAAGGCGGATCAAGTGCAGTCGTAGTTCGGGTCGGGAAGTCGCTTGCAGCAGCCACTGTGTGTTGGATAGACATTGTCCCGGATACTGGAGATGAATCGTATTCTAAGCATCGCCTGGAGCAACTCGGTCTGTTATATGGATTGAGTCGTGTCACGAGCACAATTGGTCGCCGCTGCACATCATTGCGACGTCCGAGGTGGTTATACAGCAACAACGTCAAAAGAGGCTGCCCAGGGCGGCTAAACTTGCCTCCATATATTGGCAAGGAAGGAGATACTCGGACCTACTATCGGTGGCTGGGCATGCGAGAGCCAATTCCATCCACAGCCGAATGTCGCTGATGGCAGCGAATATGGCTCGCACGATACCTACAATACGGCGGCTAGAGGAAGGAACGACAGAGTGAAGAACGATCACCGAGCACTTAGCTGGCGATGTTGGTCACTGGTTAGAAACTCACTTTGAACATGATTCCATTGCATCGTCCACCAGCGGTTAGCTGGAAACAACACAACTGGCATGTGAGTTAGGATCACAAGCTAGGATAGGTCCTTAGAAGTCATAACTCACTTGACATCAATGTACCTCACCTGAAAAACAAATTATCTATATCTAGGCTGACTTTTTATCTGAGATAATTTTTCTTAAATTCAGTTCGGCTTCCTCGTTAAGTTCGCTATCGCGTTGGTTAGGTTCGGTTTTGGTCTTTCGCTTGCGGTCACAGTCTATTCTTGTCGTCGTATTAACAAGGGGTTCGCGACTCAGTTGAAGGTATCCCGGTAGTTCCGGTTAGACAAAAACAATTCCGCTACGCGAATCAAGGATAAACTAGTAATAGAGGTAGTGAGTATATATCTAAAACTATCGCTGAGGCTCTTGATTTGCTCGCGGAACCTCTTGTTCTCGAGCAACGGGCGGCGGAGTACAGCTAGTGCGGTTGGTTTAGGAAGGAATTAGTGGTGCATGCGATTTGCAGATAAGATAATGTAATGTGAAAGGTCGCGTAAACTTAGATTACCTGATATGCTAAAGGGGGTGTAATATACACAATCGCACAACCTGCAAGGCGGTAACTCCGCACTTGCAGAAGAATAAAATAGGGCATGGATGGCCAATGAAAAGTGACGAAGGTGTTTACACCAATATATCTTGGCTTGTGCTAGGCAATGAAAGATAAGGTCTACGTGAAAATTCTCAAGTATCGGTGTTTATTATGTGTGTGCAATCTTAAATCATGATGGGTCATAGCGACAAGTCTGAAAATAGGTCGACCTACCGTGAGGCTGTTAGTTCCTTTTAAGAAAAACACGCTATCTCTAGCTCAAGGAGAGGCGCCCGAATTTTTTAAAGCCGCTGCTGAGCCGATTTGGCTGAAAATTATGTTAGGAGTAGCTGAACACCTATAGACCCCAAATGTGTTGGAAGCACGGTTACTAGCGACCTCGAACCGAGAAAACTGCGCTAACGTACATGCCCTTGACTTACAAGTGTTTTCCGCAGTCCAAGTGACCATTCCTCGATGCTGTGCACGATTATCCCCTCTACCACTGTATTCGTTTAGGTACGATTATTTTTGGGCCTCAATGAGGCCCTCATTTAAAGTACGAAGTGTATCAGCTGAGCAGTGCTGCAAATCAATTGTGGCGCCGATGTTGCCTTTCAAAGGTGCAATGGTCTTAGGCCAAGGAAGACGATGTTGTATTTGGCATTTTGACGGCACTAGGAAAGATACTACGTAGTATTGAAATGCGGTTTAGACACACTTGAAGAGATGACAAAGAAGAAAAGGAATTTACGTTGAATCTTCTGGTTGCATTGCATGCGGATTTTATTTTTCTTAAACCCGCCCGTGGAAGGCCGGGTTTTGCTCTCCTTGAGCTGGAGATAGCGTGTTAACTGGTGCAAGATCATCAATGCTCATCAATCACGTCACTTTGATGCCTAGACGATGCATTACAAACTAGACGGCGGTTGAATAAATGTTCGTTCGTGATTAAGACTCCAAGATCGAAACGATGAACTATGTATACATGTGAGCGTACATGGGCATCGACTGCACCAACTGCCGTGCGTACTCCATCCGCCTTGCCGTTAGAAACTCTGGTTCCACTACATCGGCCATTAACTCGTATCTCTCCATCATTTCATCTGCACCATCATCAGGCATTGGCAGAAAGTCGTCGATCTTGAACTTTGTCAATGATCGACTGATGAACGGCACACTGAATGGTTTCGAGCTTGCAGGCTCAGCAATAGCTGCTGCAATGAAGTCAAACGCGTTCTTCGGGTGCACTATGCTGATATGTGTCAACACTTTCTTCTCATTGAACCACGAGAAGTGCCATTGGTCGTTCAAATCCGTCAACAACCCAATTGGAGTACAATTCAGGGCGCTTTCAAACTAGCAGATACCAGTTCTCCAAATGCTTCGGGTTTATGGTGCTGCTCCACTTTTTTCTTCAGTTCAACAACCATGCGTACACCTGCTAGCGGCTCACGATGTTGAATTGATCTGCGATCGACAAGTAGCACATCAGCCGTTCCTTTCATGGCAAATGGCAATCGAGGGTCAGCAATTGACAAGGCTGTCTTATTCTTGGTGACATCCAGCCATGATAGTCTCTTCTCGTCCAGTACGATCTTGAGATGCGTCTCCAGATACGTCATGTATTCAGTCCGCTGATTGTCTGCATCTTCCGGGGCGTCCAGCCAGGTATACGGCAGAATGCACGCATTTGGCAAGGGAGTGGGCTCATCAAAAGTGATGTAGTCGTCAGTGAGTCGCATCTTCTTCGCCATTTTTTCTTGGTGCTCCGTATGAAGATCGGACAGCGAGTAGACCGACCGCTTCTTATCTCGGTCCTCAAACACTTTATTGACCCGTGTCTCCACTATTTCTCCAAGCTCTTCGATTGAGGGTAAAGCAGTCACATCAGCCTGCGATCCTGCACCATCCGGAACCACCACCAGCACGTGAATTTGGCGAGACGATGGAGGATCCATTCCGTTCAGCACGTGCTCCAGGGGATCCTCTGCCTGTAGCTCTTGGTCTTCCTTCGTTAGCGCTTCGATGAGAGCAGTCTTCTCGCCCTTCTTCAGCTTCTTCACGTCTTCCAAGCGAGACGAGAGCCACGCGCCGTCCTTCTTCGCCAGGAAGAGCTGCAGGTCCTTTGCGTCACACTTAATAGTTGCTGCATTCTTCGCCTTGATAGTGTCCTTCAAGTCCCCCCACCAACTGGCTCGCGTCGATGTCCATAGGGAAGGCGCTTCCCGCCACACCAACGATCGCACAGAAGAGCGTCACCATCTTTCCTCAAGCTGGCAGATTCTCGAATGAGGAGAACTTTCTGTTTCTGTAGCGGGTCCCTATTGGTCAAAAGCCACGACAAATTCTGACCAATGGTAATGGCTCCAAGAGGGGGACTACCTGTAAGGTATGGACAGACCTCAACGGATTAATTTCACGGTACGGCGTAATGTCATCTCGCTCAACATTCGACTTCGGTCAACTTTTGTGCAATATTCAGCCGCGTCGTCCATATCTGTCATGGTTATCGTCCTGATCGTGATCCTGATCGTGATCTCTCACAGCATGCTGCACCAACAACATTCTCGCTGCGTCAGTTTTGTTTTCGTTTTCTTTTTTTAGTGTGACTGGTGGTTGATCATACCAGCGAGGTTGCGCCCTGCTTGGGTGAGTTAGTGCTGCGTTGAAAGCACTGGCAGAGCAGCTTGTCGATGGAGACGGATAGCGATTCGTTGGGGTGCACATTTTAAACTAGTCACTTTTAGTTTTGAACTATACACTTTTCGAAGTAATGTTCCAACTAGCCACATTTTCATGCGCCGCTAGCTACGAGTGACAACCCGCACGCAAACAATGACTAGCGGATAATGTTAACGGGCCCGAAAACAATTTCCGGCTGGCCACGTTCGACGTGCGCCGCTAGCTACTAGTGACCGTTTGCAAACGGTCACTCTGAGGCCTCATCACGGTTAACCTATATGGTCATTGACCCTAAAAGGCAAGTCTATTACCTTACATGGGCCAAACGTAGCTAGGCGAGAACTTAAACGGAGACTCAGAACGAATTCACACTAGGTAGTTTTCCTAGCACACAACGTAACTAGCCAACATGTCAAAAGTAACTATTTAACACCTAAAAAGTAACTAGTTGACAACTGACAACTACAGTACACAGAATGCAGATTGGAAACCGTTCTCCTTCAACATCGCTCGCTTCGCTTCGCTCTCTATCACGTTCCTAGCGTGAGCCCCTCGTTTGCACCGCCAATTTCGCTTCGCCCATGGCGGGCAAGGCGTCAGTAATTAGATTGTACCTCCTTGTTAGGGCAACAACTCCGGCCCACGCGCCGACCATTGCAGACCTCCGCTTCGCTTCGGTTGCAAACGGTGTCTCTGAGGCCTCCCAGGGTTGACCTAAGTGGTCATTGACCCCTAAAGGCAAGTTCATGGGCCTCGAAACCTCCAATAAGAACGAATTCATTTAGGTACGAAAGAAAGCGTACTTAAGTGAAAGTAAATATATGACGCAGCAAAAGTGACATTATTGTGAAAAGTAAACAGTTCAAAATTATATAGTGGCTAGTCGAAAATAAATACCCGATTCGTTGCCTCGGCAGCTCCACGGTGCCTGGGCGCCGAGATGCTGTGATGCAAGCACCAGGAGGCACTGGCAGAGCAGCATGTCGAGGTGGGATCAGATGATCATCGCGAACAACGAAGTAGCGAGCGATCACCGAAGTAAGTTAACCCCACCAGCTACAAATAAAAGTACCAAAAGTTAGAGCCTCATCTTGGCATGAGTCGCTTGAGTTGCGAGAAGTTGTTGCTATGGGCGACTAGCCCTTTAATAGCTCTATTGATAATGTGTCCACCATGGTGTCCACTGTGGTCCATCATGTTCAAAGTGCTATGTTATTAAGGACACATTGTGTCCTTAATAACATAGCACTTTTCTGTTTTGTCCTTGATTCTAGGACAAAATTCTCGTTTTCATTTGAGTTCAGTATGTGGTTATTCGATTCCGTGGTCTCATAGTAACTGTTATGAAAATGTTCTCTCGATTTTAATCCAGAGTTGTACCATTATGTCGCTTGTGCTCAATACACCTTCCAACAACATTACACAATTCCTCATCTCTGCAACTCAACAAGCATTTCGGTATCGGCGCGCAACTCAAACACAAATGCACTCACCGCTGCAACTTAAAAACTATTTCAGCAGCATAACGCAATTTAAAAACTATTGCAATTCAATTTTATTGTTTCTGCACCATCATGCAACTGCGCAACTCAACTCAAAAACTAAACCATGTTTTTTTTCCTTCTGCAACTTGACTCAAGTATATATGCACGCAAGTCGATAAATGTCCGAGCGATATGGATAGATCAAGAGCTTCTTACGGACCTGGGCGCGGAATGCACAGAGAGCGAGTGCATAACAAAATTACTAGCTGAAATACAAGCAAAGCGTACTCCTCGAGTCTCGCACACTTGGTCCCACAGGTTTGCGCTTCCTCACCCAGCACACCATCGCTACTCACAACCCCGATCCGAAATAACACAGCCAAACGGTCACATGGCACATGCATTCCGTTTGCTACCAACAGTGGAATCAATAGCATCTTGAAGCTATGTGAGTATCGATCGTTTATCCAACTGGCCTTTGCACCTTCGCCCAGCGCACCTTCGCACTATACCCATGAGAAAAGTTTGAAGCAATGCACCCAAACGATTAGCATTCCTGTTTGCCTCTAGTTTGCATTCAAGTGGTCCCACAGACCTATGTTGCTGCTGTATTTTAACGGTTTCCGTGATGCCAGGTGCACCTTCTCACTAACGCACTTTCGCTCCCTACTCGTCTCCCCATGTCATTGCTTTTGAGCCACACCCATGTCACTTTTTTATTTTACCTGTGAAGGCTCAAGTGCAGAACCACACATATCAACACTGTCTTGTCTCGTTGGACCTGATGCTGCAGCGCATTCGAAACCTACGTGCTCAAGAGCAGCAAGCTCACGACTACACAACTGTGGACAAACTACGGGCTCACACCACCGGACCAGCCGACGAAACCCACAGTCAAGTCCGTGCAACCATGCGCCTCTACGGGAAGGCTCTGTTTTCGCGTGGTGACATTTGACGATGGTTGATGACTGCACTCGTGAAGTGTACGTTGAGGCGACCAAGGAGCTACAGAGTTTGACGCATGGTTCTCAGCAAAGTTTGACATTTCGCGTTACGGTGTGGGCGCAAAATTGGGTGACCCCAAATTCGTTGTTGGAGCGAAGCTCAGACTCCGCGACGTGCGCGAGATCGCTGTCTGGAACGGGATCCGGGTTGGAATTTGTCACCACCAGGATATCGAGCGTCTACAAGGCTGAAGAGTCGCTGTCCCTGAGGCCAGTGGCGTCATCTGCAGAGACATGGTGGTTACCCCAGTCAATTGGTTTATTTTTTGTTGGGCCTCGCGTAGTTACGGTAGTAACTGTGCCCCTAACAATCTGTGTCAAATCAATAACAATTGATAGCTTTGATGGGAATCGACTCTGTTAACGCAGCTTCTTTTTTATTTGGTTCGTTGTGCATTATTGAAATACAAGCTCAAAATAAGTCGTAATCCATTCACAACTGCAAGTGCATCAACTCAGCCTAATACCAGTTACGGATGTTCCAGATCCTCTAACTGTTTCGTTTCGGCCAACACAACTTATTTTTTTTATTTGCTTTGCTGTGCATGATTGAAATATAAGCTCGAACTACTGCTGCAAGTAGCCGTAATCCATTCACAAGTGCAAGTGCATCAATTTAGCTTAATACCGGTCACGGACGTTCCAGACCCTCTAACCGTTTCGTTTCAGCCAACGCCGCTGGATTGGGAGTGAAATAGCAGGCTAGATCATTCAGCGAAAGTGGAGCCATCAAGTAAAGCTGGCGAAGTGCCATAACCCGTGTAGTTGCCACGTAGAAATATGAACGCTGCGGAGAACGCCTTGTAATGTGTCGCAACGGCGCCATTACCAATTTTTCGATAGTAATTCCTTGGCACTTTTCCGTTGTTAGCGAAAATGCTGGTATGAGCGGGACTTGTTTAATGTCGACGGTGAAACTTCGGTTTGGAAGTTGCACTTTCACACCCTTTTCAACCTCAGTCTCACGGGTACAACGCCGATAGGTAGAAATGGCAAGAACGACACCCTTTCGTATCCCCGAAGCTTGATGAACACCGCCTGAGGTGGTTCTGAATGGACCACTTCTTCGTACTTTGAATGTGTGATCGAAACCATAGTATCTGTGTTGGTTGGAACAAAGCCTGCCACACTCGATACTTCCATTTGCCAGCTTGAAAGCTCTAGAAGTGTTTTTAGTGCATTGGACAGGTGCTCCCAGCGCTATCGCCAACACAATTGGCATACCTCCCGTCTTGTCGTCACGGATCGTCTGTAGGCTTTTCCGTGCAGCCCTCTCTAATACTTTTTTTCTTCGGGTAAGCTGCGCTGGAAATCGATGCAGTTCAACGCGATGGGTGTCACAATACGCGCGCAACGACTGTGAATTCAGTTGAGACCGTAAGCATTCGATGTCACGATTATGGGGCAGAATGACTCATTCTCCATGTTCCGAGTTCTCCACGAAGTCGAATAACATCGCAAATTCACTTTGGCGACATCTGACTTCATGTACTTGCTGTGCCTTTGAAAATCCGTTCAATCGCCATCCAAAGAGCTTGTGTATAGTTTCTCCATTCGCAGATTGAGCAGATACGCCTTGATACGAAACGGTACCAACCGCATCCGAGCATCTCCACGATAATGCTAGCGCTTGCAGTGCTTTAATTGCTTGGCTCTTGCCAGCACCAGACTTTCCTCCCAGAAATGACACAACAGGCTCCCTTCGGACCGCCGTATTATCAAGCGCCAACGTTTCTAAAAGTCGTCTGTCCGCAGTCATAAACATTGTGTGTTGTTTCTCGTTCAACCTGAAATGACGTGAAACAGCACGTAAAGTTGCATTCTGCTGCAATCCCTCACTCGGTGCATCATGTGGTGGTTCCCATTGTTCTGGCGAGTCAAGTGCATTAGAGATTTCAATACATGTTGGTACTTCTGGTAGTATTGCTGCATCTCACACGGTATTGCCAGCAGCTGTCATCACTCGCCTGTCCAGCACACCTCTCTTTCTCGTGAATAGCAACGTCAAGCTCGCTCACGTCCAAAAGCACTGGACTCGCTCCTCACACAATATAGCACATGCTACATGCTTCGTAGTTTCAATTCCTTCGAAGTTCTCTCACATACTCTGTATTTTCTGTTTCGTGTTCTGCCACGATCAGCATATTCGAAGGATCATATTCGTTGTCACTTTTTTCATTCATCAAAATATTCAGCACCAGTATCCATTGCTACCCCTGTTTCACACTGTTCATAGTGGGTAAATCATCATCTGCTCTGGTATCTGCAACATCTCGCGCCACGTAATAATCTTCACGAAAAGCGGCGTAAGTATGGGCGGGGCCAGAGGCAGAGGTACCCCACCATGTTTCGAAATGACTCATCACGCTTTCGTCAGATCGTCCAAAGTTGACCGGCAGTCGGAATGGCTTAAACAAAGCCAGTAAACGTCTGCAGTACTTTAACTTCACCTGAAGGTCCGTGTCTTCTCTACGAAAATCGGGTAATCTGAAGCTAAAAACTGTCACAACTGCTTCGTTAGACCGACGGAGAAGATAATGAGTATCATACTGTGGATGCCTTTCGTCAAGTAGGTAACCGTTCTTGTTCCTCTCCTTCTGCCAGTTTCGTTTGAACTCCATTCAAGAAACACTGCCCATCGTGCTCGGTCTGCAGCAATAATCAGCGAGAACATTCACAGTCTTGTACGCTCCTGCAGCATTTGGCATGCTCGGTCTGCAGCAATAATCAGTGAGACATTCACAGTCTTGTATGCTCCTGTATGCATTTCTTCCAGGATCACCGATTCTTGCTCTCCATGAAATATCACGTTCACAATTGAATCCAAACGAAGCGGAACAAATTCATGCGATGCCTAAAACGGTGATTCACGCAGTAAGTATAGTGCTGCCAATGGAGCTGCTACTTCGTGGTCATTCCATAACGTGCAGCGCATAGATTGAATGCGTTTACGCCCAGCACTTATTGCATCTGCAAGATCCTGAGAATTTGCGTTTGCCTTATCATACGAATGTAGATGTAGAGCGGCTGGATTTTCAATATCGTTCTGAGGCTTCGCACAGTACTTCATCATGTAAAACAATTTGTGTGGTCCTAAAAAGCACAATGAAATAAATGAGCGGCTCGATAAATAACTTTCCGATACCATGAATTCCGTAATTTTCCAGCGCCCAAAAATTTCACGTCATGATTACACTTCAACGTGTTGCTGATCACCGGGACGTAAGCATTAATATACTCGTTCCCAACTTTGCGATGCTGTTCTATACAATCCGTCGATGTCGATGTCC
Organism: Phytophthora sp. ST_20190627; assembly: GCA_014706145.1. Lineage (NCBI taxonomy): Eukaryota > Oomycota > Peronosporomycetes > Peronosporales > Peronosporaceae > Phytophthora > Phytophthora sp. ST_20190627. Next base: position 12,574 of record JACBOU010000068.1, read on the forward strand.
ACTTGGTCTCACTACATATTTTTTGGAAAGAACATTCGACACACTTTACCAATTGGTGTACGCTTTGTGCGCTTAAAACACGAGCGCGAGAAATACCAATGATGACTTTGAAACAAAAGTAACGAGTGTGTACTCATCGCAGTTCTAACTTCGACTGATCAGCAGCAATTGGGAAAGGTTTTGAACTTGCCATACGAATAAACAATGCAGCATCAGACAACACAGATGATGAATCCATCCAATTTTCACTTTCACGATCCAGGTTCGCCAAAATTATTTCGTTCCCTCCAAACATGCTTCCACGGGCACCACACCGCGCCGTAGACAATGGTTTATCTCTTTTTCGCGTGTTCTCATAAGCTCGTATGTCAAAATTGACAGGTTCCAGAGCATTAACGCCACATTTCGGACACTTTCCATGAGATCGCAACGGCACGTCCGTTGTTATAATAGACTCCACATACTCTACTAGTCTACGTTTGAACGCCGCCGACCCACACATTTGATAATACTCACCAATAGTCGATGGAAAACACTCAGCCCATACCACCAGGTGACAATGTAGATCACCCGTGGACGACTGAGATTCTGTAGATCCATAAAACGCCGTGACTCGACCTAAAATCCCGTAGCCTGGTTTCGGTGCATTTGCTATTTGATCCCAATTCAAAAGGGTGCTGATCTAGATATTTATCACGTGGTCAAAGTATCTACAATAACCATCATCATCGCGAATAACCTCAGATCAGCGTATTATAGTGGTCAAGATTCTAATCAGTAATCGCTACCGCACTTTGCACAGGAAACGGGTTTTGCAGTAGCGATCATCCCAAGTCTATTGTACTAGCGAGATGAAACGATACACCAACATTTTCTTTTCGCGATAACTCTACGAATTTTAATGCTACAGAGCTCTGACGACCACGGAAACAAAGAGCAACTCACGTAGATTGCATTGACGGTGGCCCGAGGAGCAATCAATGGAGTTATCCTTTCGTCGAGCGCACCAACCGGTGCGGGAAACATGAGATATTATGGTAGTAAGGAAGGCAAATTGACGGAAGACGATCTGACAGTTGGACGCGACCGCCGGTGTTGGCAGCCGAAGGATGGAGTTGGATCCGACGGGAGAGTGACGCCATCAGGGCCAGGGCTGTTACATGACTACGACCCTGGGTCAGGAAGATGTCTGAGGTGGACGGATCCCAAGCTAGGCTTGGATCCGATGAGATGGCTACGGATCCTAGATGGGTACGGATCCTAGATGGGTACGGATCCAACTTTGACGAAGACGGATCCAAGCAACAGGCGCCGTACACGTGTTGACCCAAGTGTTGAAGGCCAGGGGAAGTGATGGGAGGCTGCGAGTCAGTCGTAGAAGAGTCAGTTGGGATGGGATGATAGGATTCAGGATAGGTACAGCCTAAACGTAAATCAGAACCGAATTGGCACCGTAAACTCAAGTGTCTTCTTTGTATCGGGATTTGTGTTGGCCCATTCAATTTACGAGATATCTACACCTGCTTAAGAGACTAAGTTGATCCAGATTCGCTTGGCTGGCAACTGTCCTTCGGTCCTCGCCCCTCAAAGATCCCGCTATAGGAAGCGGTCAACAACGAAAAGGAACAAGGCCCCCCAACAAAGCATCTACTCGGATCCAGTTGGATCCACAAGATCTACGGCCAAGACCCCAAGATCTACGTACCTGGAGCTGTGTGAAGGAACCCCACGCAGATCCGACCTCCCAAGTCCCCGCCAAGGACGTTCAAGGTCTCACATCACTGCGTCTCTTACGCCATCAAGAGAGCGAATCCGCCCGCCGACGGGGACACAAGGTGAACTAAGTCAGCGAACCCTACACGGTCATTGGAGCGCCCCCTCCGTTAGTCGACGTCTGGACGAAGTGTGTCGAGTCTGGATCTGACGAGAAATTCTCGGATCCACTCCACCACAAAACTGTCTTCCGCGAGAAAATCCAGACCCGCTGGACCAACGTTCACACGAACTCAATGGGTATCGCGATCTTGCTCGACCCAGCCATGGATCTTGACGACGAAGATGTCGACAAAAAAGTTTGCGAAATGGCAGAGCGATGCGGTATATTAACGCCGACCGCAGGAATTGCCAGGTTGCCTGCAGAGATTCTCGCGTTCAAGAGTGCTAAGAGGCAAGGTGGAGAAACTCTGCGGCAAATGTATTCAGAGTCCAGTCCACGCGATTACTGGACCGCGAAGAGCGAGAACAAGTTTACCCTTCTCAAGAAGATAGCTGAGATTGTGTTCGCTATTCCTACTTCGTCAGCAGCGAGCGAGAGGGCCTGGAGCATTTTCGATCACATACACACGAAGAGGAGGAACCGACTCTCGATTGAAAAGGTCGATATGCTGGCGTATATCTACATTAACCATGGCACGATCGAGGGCGATGAAATCGATCTTGCACGTCATCAGTCGTGCCCAAAGAGCTTAGACGTTGATCATTAATCTTGAATAAATTGATGGTTTCATGTCGTGCAAGCACTTGTCGAACCGTTAATCATAGTCCTTGGGATTGTTGTACATACGCTCGCTGATGCACACGTAGAGCTGGTTCTGGAAAGGACTACAATGCGGAACTGTTCGTCCAGGAAGTCCGGCATGGCGTCGCACAGCGCAGCTCGCCGTGCGACATCGGCATGCCTCCTACGCCGTTGCCACTCGACACGAATGCGCACGTACGTACGAACCGGGTGTGCTGCTACATCAGCAGCAGGATGTTCGTCTTCCACGTTGTCGAGGCCAAGTACTCGCTCGCCAAGTCGATCGGCGACTTGTTCTGCGCGAACACGCGACTTACGCCCACCCTCTCGTGAAAGTCCAGCGCCGCCACGATCGTCAAAACGTTGGCTTCATCCCGCGTGTCTTGGTTCGCAAACTCTTCCGCGAAGCCTTGCCCGTATGTCAGCGACGTCACCACGGGACTCAAGTGCTCTGCTACACTTTGCACACGCGCAAGAAAGAACAGAACTTGATGCTAAGCAGAACGTGTACGCTGCGCTCACGTTCTGGTACGAGCACGACTTGCAGCCGAACAGCCACTTGTAAGCTGTGCCCAGGTAAAGTTAGCGCCCAATTCGTTGAGGTTGAGCGGGTACGCTGGCGCCATCAGCTATCACGGGGATATTCCGATCATGGAGAATCAGGATGAGCATCTCTAACGGCAGCAGAAATCTGAGGTGCTGGTAATGTGGTCCAGCACTGCCAGCTGCGTGTTAGCCCACTACCAGTAGAACGAACTCGTCGTAGTCCTGCCGTCAGACGGATAGCACCATCCATTCCTTGAGTACACTTCTCGAACGACCTCCAGAACGCCGCAGATCTTTCACTAGTGACGTTCTCCGAATAGAAGGAACGATCACCTTGACCGCGTTCCGCAACTCAGTCGGTATACCGATCATTGGATAACCACCCGTCGTTGTACCAGAGTAGGGCGTCATAGGAAGAACACCGTATCCACCTTGCTGAGCGTAGCCCGGGTATTGTTGATCTTGCGTCCCAGAACTTGCACCTTCAGCTCCACTAACGCCTGCCGAGTCTTTAGGAGCAACAACAATAATGCAGTCAGTCACCCAAAGTGATGATGCTTATCCGAGTCGCAAGGAAGACCACGTACATGTGTGGTTGAGACACGGGACTTTATTGTCGTTCTGCAAATGCGGCGACTGCTGCACGGCGTTCATTCCCGTCGTGGCGTTGGTCACGAAGATTGTGTCCTCTGCGTCAGCTCGAACAAGCGCGCGAGGTGCGACACAGCCTTGCGCAGCAACACAGCACTTCGTTGCGCATGAATCTTCGTCCGATGCGATCTTGATCCTGCATGAAGGGCTTGTGGGCGATGCCGTACGCAGTGTGGGTGAGGAAGATGGCTACATGCAGCTGTCGGGTCAAAGTGTAGTCAAGTTCTGCAGGGTGTAGTCGGGTGCGGGTGCGTCCTGCGTGTGCTGCACAGTTGTGTGGCTGCTTTTGCGTTCCTGCGCAATGTCCAAAAGTGGTCTAAAAGTCTATCCCTCCAGTTGAGAATGTATGCCCTTCGACAATTTGGGACACTTTTGAATTTTGGACAGAATTTTAGACGTTTTCCCAAAGTGTTTTGAACCATTCTGAAATAGTCCAAAACCATCCGTAGATATTACTGCTTGTAGAATATCCACCGTAATGAGAGTAATACTTGTGTTGATCGACTGCGAGTTCTGCATGCAGGACGAAATAAAGAGCGCATTGAAGATTTCAACGTTGATAATCATCACTTGTGGCTTAGTGTCGTCTTGTCCTGCGAGAATACGACTCAATATATTTTTTCTGCAGCATCTTAAAAGCTGGTACCAACAGAGCGAACATGGGCTGGTAAGTCGGCGACATATTCGTGAAAATCGTGTTGAAAATCACGTAAATCAGGAGAATCGACACTTGATCTCCGCTTATAGTCGCAAACTTCACCACATCTTTCACCGCCTCTGGATTTGCACGCATATGTGCTCCGCGTACTCTAAGCAAAAAGAATGTCGTGGAACCAAGCCATGGACCCGACATAAACATAGAAACAAACGGTAAAGGCCAGCAGATAAATACTGATAAGCCCAACGCTAGTGCGTTAGAACATAATGCTGCAGGGAGCGAGATAAAGAGACTAGCTAAAGGTGTTAGGTTGAGGTTCGGACTGTACAATCGAATTTGCTCGACAGCACAATGTGTGTAGATAAAGCACGTCATTATGGCTCGAACCCACGAAATTCCACTGTGTGAAACCCTTCTCCGGATCTTCGAGAGGCATCGCATCGATCAATGCCACCATGATAAGGCAGGGTAATGGTGTAAGAGGTAATACCGTCAATGCTCGCCAGAAACAGGTAGACTGACATATTCGTTTATAGCCGTAAAGCGCTCGACTGAGTAGTGACCATGGAGTTCCACTTGAACTGATTCCCACTTGTGAATAAAGCGCTGTACTGACCTCTGCATACCCTCGTTAATGGTCGAAGCTGCCATGATTGACGTTGGCCTGCTGAACAGGAAGTACAAATTCTATTATGGGGCCAAAGTGCCGAGTATATGTTGTATAGTTTGACTTCACCATTTGTCCTAAAACTGTATTGGAGATCATCATTTTACGTTATTGTGCAACACTTCCATCAAGCATACCAATAAGCTTGATAAAAGCAGCTAATATTGCACCGACTTCGATGGTCAGTTCCAACTTTGACGCCATTTAGGCCTCCCACGCGCCCAGAATCACCTTACGTTTGTCCTCCAGTTCCTGACTCTTGCGGACCAGTGTCTCGACTGAAATTCCGGGGAAATTGGTCTCCAGCAGTGCCTTGAGTTGCGGCAGTTCCTCCTTCGGCGGGGCGTATGTGCCGCTGTCGTTGTCGATGAACAACTTAAAGCCACCCGAAGGTTCCTGTTCAATGTGGAACTCTCCTGCGTATTTGACAGTGAACTGTGCTCCAGAGTGCAACATGTGCTTGGACAGAATGTCCTTAAAGAAAGCAGCACCAGTCTCTGAAAAGTACAATCCCGTCTCGATGATAGCGTACGTGAACAGTACCGGTTTCTCCTGGCGTTTACCGTCATGAAGCAGTTTGAAGAAATCTCCGGGGCCATAAATTCCCCGTAGATCGTGTCCGAATCCTGTTTATAAATCACAGCATGCTCAGTGGCAATGACCTTACGTAGCACAGGCGACTCCGGGTGATCAGGTGAAAAGATCTTGATCACAGGCTTGTGGTTGTGATTCCACTTATTGTCCTGTTCCAAAAAGGCCGGAATGTTGTGCACTTGCACGTGGTAAGCAAAGGATTCGCGTTTGTCCTCGTCCGTTACGGTATCCGTAATGAGACCGTTAATGAAGCTCGAGTGCACTGAGTAGTGCACAGGGCCAACTTGTTCCAGTTTACCGTCCCCGATGACAGGAGTTGGGTGAGATTTCACTTTGACCACAATAGTACCAGCTGGCTTGTCTTCTTTAGTAATGGGCAACACGAACGTCCTCTCGACGCCTTCAGTATTGGTGGCTGTGAGTTGCGTCTGACCCAGTGCATCGTCGTCCTCAAAGTCCTTGTCCAATAGGTAGAGCTTGCAGATTGTGTCGGGTTTGACGTTTTTAAAGTAGAATTTCTCGTTCCACACTGGTTCAAGTGTGGAGAAAATGGGTCGCGACCAGGCCACTTTCTGGCCGTCCACTTCGATCAAAGCGTAGGTATCACTGGAAGCTACGTGGCCTTGAAGTGCAGCTTCAGCGGTGAAGTAGTCGCCGGCCTCGATGTCCTTGGCCGAAACGATCTCGAGCTCAACGTCGAGTACCGAGTTCTCTGGTACCGGAGTGGAGGTGGTGACAGGGGTGGAAGAAGGTTCGGAAGGAGTGGAGGAAGCTTGGCCCATTGTTGATGAGATGTTCGTGTGAAGTGGCGAATTCGAGAATGAGTTGGATCGGCCGGCTGGTTGAAGCGCATCAAATGGGAATGCTGACGTACCCACACATGATTTTTGAGTGTCAATTTTTTGAGACAAAAAAGATCTTGGTGCTGAGTCGGGTCACCCAGCAACTTGTGCAGTGCAGTCGACTATGGTCACCATAGTATGGTGTGGTGTGGAGCCCGGTTGCCATTTTAGAGCCAAAACGTTTGGCAAAAAGCACTCAACTTTCAAGAAGAAGAACGTCGTGATATCTTATACTGCACACAAGATCGTCGCTCATCACGACTCAGCTGCAGATTGCGCCCTACAGCTCGTGCGCTGGCTGCGCCGAGCTCCAGCTGTAAGGTGCACAAGTGATACTTGGGCAGCGGAGGGGACACGTCAAGCTTATAATAGTAGTGGAGTCCACTAGCGACCTGTGCATGTAGCCAAGGGTCTCAGCTTCATCTCTCAGCAAAGTACACGTACTGCAGTGGCAACAGAGCAATATCCATGCCGGTGTACTCGAATTACGTCAGCGTTCCCATTTGATGCGCTTCAGCCAGCCGGCCGATCCAACTCATTCTCGAATTCGCCACTTCACACGATTGTGGTCAAAGTGAAATCTCACCCAACTCCTGTCATCGGGGACGGTAAGCTGGAACAAGTTGGCCCTGTGCACTACTCAGTGCACTCGAGCTTCATTAACGGTCTCATTACGGATACCGTAACGGACGAGGACAAACGCGAATCCTTTGCTTACCACGTGCAAGTGCACAACATTCCGGCCTTTTGGAACAGGACAATAAGTGGAATCACAACCACAAGCCTGTGATCAAGATCTTTTCACCTGATCACCCGGGTCGCCTGTGCTACGTAAGGTCATTGCCACTGAGCATGCTGTGATTTATAAACAGGATTCGGACACGATCTACGGGAATTTATGGCCCGGAGATTTCTTCAAACTGCTTCATGACGGTAAACGCCAGGAGAAACCGGTACTGTTCACGTACGCTATCATCGAGACGGGATTGTACTTTTCAGAGACTGGTGCTGCTTTTTTAAGGACATTCTGTCCAAGCACATGTTGCACTCTGGAGCACAGTTCACTGTCAAATACGCAGGAGAGTTCCACATTGAACAGGAACCTTCGGGTGGCTTTAAGTTGTTCATCGACAACGACAGCGGCACATACGCCCCGCCGAAGGAGGAACTGCCGCAACTCAAGGCACTGCTGGAGACCAATTTCCCCGGAATTTCAGTCGAGACACTGGTCCGCAAGAGTCAGGAACTGGAGGACAAACGTAAGGTGATTCTGGGCGCGTGGGAGGCCTAAATGGCGTCAAAGTTGGAACTGACCATCGAAGTCGGTGCAATATTAGCTGCTTTTATCAAGCTTATTGGTATGCTTGATGGAAGTGTTGCACAATAACGTAAAATGATGATCTCCAATACAGTTTTAGGACAAATGGTGAAGTCAAACTATACAACATATACTCGGCACTTTGGCCCCATAATAGAATTTGTACTTCCTGTTCAGCAGGCCAACGTCAATCATGGCAGCTTCGACCATTAACGAGGGTATGCAGAGGTCAGTACAGCGCTTTATTCACAAGTGGGAATCAGTTCAAGTGGAACTCCATGGTCACTACTCAGTCAGCGCTTTACGGCCATAAACGAATATGTCAGTCTACCTGTTTCTGGCGAGCATTGACGGTATTACCTCTTACACCATTACCCTGCCTTATCATGGTGGCATTGATCGATGCGATGCCTCTCGAAGATCCGGAGAGGGGTTTCACACAGTGGAATTTCGTGGGTTCGAGCCATAATGACGTGCTTTATCTACACACATTGTGCTGTCGAGCAAATTCGATTGTACAGTCGAACCTCAACCTAACACCTTTAGCTAGTCTCTTTATCTCGCTCCCTGCAGCATTATGTTCTAACGCACTAGCGTTGGGCTTATCAGTATTTATCTGCTGGCCTTTACCGTTTGTTTCTATGTTTATGTCGGGTCCATGGCTTGGTTCCACGACATTCTTTTTGCTTAGAGTACGCGGAGCACATATGCGTGCAAATCCAGAGGCGGTGAAAGATGTGGTGAAGTTTGCGACTATAAGCGGAGATCAAGTGTCGATTCTCCTGATTTACGTGATTTTCAACACGATTTTCACGAATATGTCGCCGACTTACCAGCCCATGTTCGCTCTGTTGGTACCAGCTTTTAAGATGCTGCAGAAAAAATATATTGAGTCGTATTCTCGCAGGACAAGACGACACTAAGCCACAAGTGATGATTATCAACGTTGAAATCTTCAATGCGCTCTTTATTTCGTCCTGCATGCAGAACTCGCAGTCGATCAACACAAGTATTACTCTCATTACGGTGGATATTCTACAAGCAGTAATATCTACGGATGGTTTTGGACTATTTCAGAATGGTTCAAAACACTTTGGGAAAAACGTCTAAAATTCTGTCCAAAATTCAAAAGTGTCCCAAATTGTCGAAGGGCATACATTCTCAACTGGAGGGATAGACTTTTAGACCACTTTTGGACATTGCGCAGGAACGCAAAAGCAGCCACACAACTGTGCAGCACACGCAGGACGCACCCGCACCCGACTACACCCTGCAGAACTTGACTACACTTTGACCCGACAGCTGCATGTAGCCATCTTCCTCACCCACACTGCGTACGGCATCGCCCACAAGCCCTTCATGCAGGATCAAGATCGCATCGGACGAAGATTCATGCGCAACGAAGTGCTGTGTTGCTGCGCAAGGCTGTGTCGCACCTCGCGCGCTTGTTCGAGCTGACGCAGAGGACACAATCTTCGTGACCAACGCCACGACGGGAATGAACGCCGTGCAGCAGTCGCCGCATTTGCAGAACGACAATAAAGTCCCGTGTCTCAACCACACATGTACGTGGTCTTCCTTGCGACTCGGATAAGCATCATCACTTTGGGTGACTGACTGCATTATTGTTGTTGCTCTAAAGACTCGGCAGGCGTTAGTGGAGCTGAAGGTGCAAGTTCTGGGACGCAAGATCAACAATACCCGGGCTACGCTCAGCAAGGTGGATACGGTGTTCTTCCTATGACGCCCTACTCTGGTACAACGACGGGTGGTTATCCAATGATCGGTATACCGACTGAGTTGCGGAACGCGGTCAAGGTGATCGTTCCCTTCTATTCGGAGAACGTCACTAGTGAAAGATCTGCGGCGTTCTGGAGGTCGTTCGAGAAGTGTACTCAAGGAATGGATGGTGCTATCCGTCTGACGGCAGGACTACGACGAGTTCGTTCTACTGGTAGTGGGCTAACACGCAGCTGGCAGTGCTGGACCACATTACCAGCACCTCAGATTTCTGCTGCCGTTAGAGATGCTCATCCTGATTCTCCATGATCGGAATATCCCCGTGATAGCTGATGGCGCCAGCGTACCCGCTCAACCTCAACGAATTGGGCGCTAACTTTTACCTGGGCACAGCTTACAAGTGGCTGTTCGGCTGCAAGTCGTGCTCGTACCAGAACGTGAGCGCAGCGTACACGTTCTGCTTAGCATCAAGTTCTGTTCTTTCTTGCGCGTGTGCAAAGTGTAGCAGAGCACTTGAGTCCCGTGGTGACGTCGCTGACATACGGGCAAGGCTTCGCGGAAGAGTTTGCGAACCAAGACACGCGGGATGAAGCCAACGTTTTGACGATCGTGGCGGCGCTGGACTTTCACGAGAGGGTGGGCGTAAGTCGCGTGTTCGCGCAGAACAAGTCGCCGATCGACTTGGCGAGCGAGTACTTGGCCTCGACAACGTGGAAGACGAACATCCTGCTGCTGATGTAGCAGCACACCCGGTTCGTACGTACGTGCGCATTCGTGTCGAGTGGCAACGGCGTAGGAGGCATGCCGATGTCGCACGGCGAGGCGCTGCCGCTGTGCGACGCCATGCCGGACTTCCTGGACGAACAGTTCCGCATTGTAGTCCTTTCCAGAACCAGCTCTACGTGTGCATCAGCGAGCGTATGTACAACAATCCCAAGGACTATGATTAACGGTTCGACAAGTGCTTGCACGACATGAAACCATCAATTTATTCAAGATTAATGATCAACGTCTAAGCTCTTTGGGCACGACTGATGACGTGCAAGATCGATTTCATCGCCCTCGATCGTGCCATGGTTAATGTAGATATACGCCAGCATATCGACCTTTTCAATCGAGAGTCGGTTCCTCCTCTTCGTGTGTATGTGATCGAAAATGCTCCAGGCCCTCTCGCTCGCTGCTGACGAAGTAGGAATAGCGAACACAATCTCAGCTATCTTCTTGAGAAGGGAAACTTGTTCTCGCTCTTCGCGGTCCAGTAATCGCGTGGACTGGACTCTGAATACATTTGCCGCAGAGTTTCTCCACCTTGCCTCTTAGCACTCTTGAACGCGAGAATCTCTGCAGGCAACCTGGCAATTCCTGCGGTCGGCGTTAATATACCGCATCGCTCTGCCATTTCGCAAACTTTTTTGTCGACATCTTCGTCGTCAAGATCCATGGCTGGGTCGAGCAAGATCGCGATACCCATTGAGTTCGTGTGAACGTTGGTCCAGCGGGTCTGAATTTTCTCGCGGAAGACAGTTTTGTGGTGGAGTGGATCCGAGAATTTCTCGTCAGATCCAGACTCGACACACTTCGTCAGACGTCGACTAACGGAGGGGCGCTCCAATGACCGTGTAGGGTTCGCTGACTTAGTTCACCTTGTGTCCCCGTCGGCGGGCGGATTCGCTCTCTTGATGGCGTAAGAGACGCAGTGATGTGAGACCTTGAACGTCCTTGGCGGGGACTTGGGAGGTCGGATCTGCGTGGGGTTCCTTCACACAGCTCCAGGTACGTAGATCTTGGGGTCTTGGCCGTAGATCTTGTGGATCAACTGGATCCGGAGTAGATGCTTTGTTGGGGGCCTTGTTCCTTTTCGTTGCTGACCGCTTCCTATAGCGGGATCTTTGAGGGCGAGGACCGAAGGACAGTTGCCAGCCAAGCGAATCTGGATCAACTTAGTCTCTTAAGCAGGTGTAGATATCTCGTAAATTGAATGGGCCAACACAAATCCCGATACAAAGAAGACACTTGAGTTTACGGTGCCAATTCGGTTCTGATTTACGTTTAGGCTGTACCTATCCTGAATCCTATCATCCCATCCCAACTGACTCTTCTACGACTGACTCGCAGCCTCCCATCACTTCCCCTGGCCTTCAACACTTGGGTCAACACGTGTACGGCGCCTGTTGCTTGGATCCGTCTTCGTCAAAGTTGGATCCGTACCCATCTAGGATCCGTACCCATCTAGGATCCGTAGCCATCTCATCGGATCCAAGCCTAGCTTGGGATCCGTCCACCTCAGACATCTTCCTGACCCAGGGTCGTAGTCATGTAACAGCCCTGGCCTGATGGCGTCACTCTCCCGTCGGATCAACTCCATCCTTCGGCTGCCAACACCGGCGGTCGCGTCCAACTGTCAGATCGTCTTCCGTCAATTTGCCTTCCTTACTACCATAATATCTCATGTTTCCCGCACCGGTTGGTGCGCTTTGACAAAGGATAACTCCATTGATTGCTCCTCGGGCCACCGTCAATGCAATCTACGTGAGTTGCTCTTTGTTTCCGTGGTCGTCAGAGCTCTGTAGCATTAAAATTCGTAGAGTTATCGCGAAAAGAAAATGTTGGTGTATCGTTTCATCTCGCTAGTACAATAGACTTGGGATGATCGCTGCTGCAAAACCCGTTTCCTGTGCAAAGTGCGGTAGCGATTACTGATTAGAATCTTGACCACTATAATACGCTGATCTGAGGTTATTCGCGATGATGATGGTTGTAGATACTTGCGACCGTGATAAATATCTAGATCAGCACCCTTTTAATTGGGATCAAATAGCACCAGCCAGGCTACGATTTTAGGTCGAGTCACGGCGTTTATGGATCTACAGAATCTCAGTCGTCCACGGTGATCTACATTGTCACCTGGTGGTATGGGCTGAGTGTTTCCATCGACTATTGGTGAGTATTATCAAATGTGTGGGTCGGCGGCGTTCAAGCAGAAGACTGGTATGTGGAGTCTATTATAACAACGGACGTGCCGTTGCGATCTCATGGAAAGTGTCCGAAATGTGGCGTTAATGCTCTGAACCTGTCAATTTTGACATACTTATGAGAACACGCGAGAGATAAACCATTGTCTACGGCGCGGTGTGGTGCCCGTGGAAGCATGTTTGGAGGAACGAAATAATTTTGGCGAACCTGGATCGTGAAAGTGAAAATTGGATGGATTCATCATCTGTGTTGTCTGATGCTGCATTGTTTATTCGGAAGTTCAAAACCTTTCCCAATTGCTGCTGATCAGTCGAAGTTAGAACTGCGA